>CAEFZP010001095.1:0-140017 GCA_903064625.1 Mallotus villosus
AGTTGAAGTAAAGCTAATTGAAACCAAGTATATTTGCCAGAATGATTCCCTTAAATGCTATTTGAAAATAGGCGTACGGTTTGAAGTAGGCCTGGTCGAATTTATCGAGTCGTTAAAATAGTCTGGCGTTGGTTGTTGTTGAACCGTGGATTTATGGTAGCCTTTAAGAATGTGACGCTCAAAAGGCCTTTGCATGTAAAACATAAATACAATATCCTGATACATCAGACACTATAGCCTCTGTGATTGAGTTAGGCTGCTTTGGCTTTTCATTGGTTATTTATAAATAAGAACATTCAAAAAGCGCCTTCTCTGATTCAGACGGCTTTGATTTCTCTGATACATTTAATCATTTGAAAACCAAGTAAACCAAATTAATAAATGCTTGCGGTTATCGTAATGTATGTGTTGAATGTACGTGTATGTTATGAGTGTTCTGGGGTCAAGTCTTGTAAGACGGTTTTGGAACAATTTGGCTACTATGACCTAAACTGTTTGTCTGTTAGAGGTTTTGTGTGGAGGCTGTACATTCCTACCTCTTCCTTGTAGGCCTTTCCTCTGCAAATGGAGGAACACAAAGTCACGTTACATAACAAAACTTTGTTTCAAAATGGCTGTTTACATGTAATTTTTAAGGTTTTCAAATTCTGTATTTCATAGGCAGTAAGTAAAATTAAATAGGCAGAGTAAATCAATTAAATAACATGTTTTAAGAGGCTTCCATCTGTCTATTTTAGCAAAATAGGCAAATATATCAGGTGTAGGCTATCCTTTTCTTTTATTAATTTTTTGTTTTGCTATAGGTAAATGCAATTTAGTTATATTCATTATGATATTGTTGAATCTGCATTAAATCTAATCAAAGTAAAATTGAAAATGGTATACTTGTAAAAAACTTAAAAACAACTCGATGAGTATGAGCTATCCTGACCCTGTGACTTGCATCAACAGGCATGTTCATCATGTTCCAGTGATTCTTGTGTCCGAGAGTTGAAGGAGCATCTAGGAGAATAGAACAGGAGGAGGGAGAACAGGAGGAGGAGAACAGGAGGAGGGGAGAAACAGGAGGAGAGAGAACAGGAGGAGGAGAACAGGAGGAGGAGAACAGGAGGAGGAGAACAGGAGGAGGAGAACAGGGGGAGGAGAACAGGAGGAGGGAGAACAGGAGGAGGAGAACAGGAGGAGAGGAGAACAGGAGGAGGAGAACAGGAGGAGGGAGAACAGGAGGAGAGGAGAACAGGAGGAGAGGAGAACAGGAGGAGGAGAACAGGGGGAGGAGAACAGGAGGAGGGAGAACAGGAGGAGGAGAACAGGAGGAGAGGAGAACAGGAGGAGGAGAACAGGAGGAGGAGAACAGGAGGAGAGAGAACAGGAGGAGGAGAACAGGAGGAGAGGAGAGAACAGGAGGAGGAGAACAGGAGGAGGAGAACAGGAGGAGGAGAACCCCCCAGAGCAGCATGGAGGAAGCTACAGGTCCTCCTCAGGAGGAGGTGGTCTCTCTGGTGAAGAGGTGAGACTGAGAGGGTGTAGAGGAGGTGGTCTCTCTGGTGAAGAGGTGAGACAGAGGGTGTAGAGGAGGTGGTCTCTCTGGTGAAGAGGTGAGACTGAGAGGGTGTAGAGGAGGTGGTCTCTCTGGTGAAGAGGTGAGACTGAGAGGGTGTAGAGGAGGTGGTCTCTCTGGTAAAGAGGTGAGACTGAGAGGGTGTAGAGGAGGTGGTCTCTCTGGTGAAGAGGTGAGACTGAGAGGGTGTAGAGGAGGTGGTCTCTCTGGTGAAGAGGTGAGACTGAGAGGGTGTAGAGGAGGTGGTCTCTCTGGTGAAGAGGTGAGACTAAGAGGGTGTAGAGGAGGTGGTCTCTCTGGTGAAGAGGTGAGACTGAGAGGGTGTAGAGGAGGTGGTCTCTCTGGTGAAGAGGTGAGACTGAGAGGGTGTAGAGGAGGTGGTCTCTCTGGTGAAGAGGTGAGACTGAGAGGGTGTAGGGGAGGGGGCAGAGTTACCATCTGCCTGGGAGACACTAGACCAGACATTCAGGGTCCTCAACTTGTGAACCCCTGGAAAAATCTACATCATTTGAAATTTGTCACAACCTTTAAGATAACTATTTTTGTGTGCAATTTATATCTCACAAAATTAGTTTTTAAACATCCAAATGTACACCTCAATAACATATATAAAAAAGACAAGGAAGCAGTGAATTAATGTCAGTGTGTTTGTGTGCAGCCAAATACTGGATTTATTTGTAGAAGAAAGTGTTATATATATTTTACAGTATGGTCAAACTAATGCTTGTGTAGCCGATGTGTATCGGTGAAACTCACTCCTCAGGTATGTAATAAGCCACCCGCGTCATTGAATAGATAGCTTTTCTTTGGCGTAGTTGGTAGTGATGGCGCTGTGGAAGCCAGAGGTGGCGAGTTCGACTCCCGATGGGGGCGATCTCCTAGTTGATGGGAGTGAACAGTGCCAGATACCTCTGACGGAACTTGCAAGTTCACGTTTGTTACATACCCGTTACACTTGCATGTTTTTATTGTGTGGTCGTCATGATAATGTTGTTATGAAGCCAAGTGACAGGAGGAACCTGATACTAGCTATCTGAAGAACAGTGCTTCTGAGTTTGTCTTTATATTTGACAGCATGTCTGTGGAGGAGCCATCATCAGTAAGTTACCCGGCCAGCGACCAGACAGGAAACATACATCAAATGGACGACTCTCCTAATCTGATGAAGGATGTCACTGGCATGGAGCAAAGGTGAATAATCTGGATTGTTCTGTAATCTGGACTGTTATGTAATCTGGACTGTTATTGTTGTGGTTTATGAAGTCACACCTTGGGGGTTCAGGTATAGATTAAATTAACTGACAGTTTTGCTAATTTAGATATTAAAATCTTTACTTCTGTATTATATCTTGTTATTGTTGTATGTATATCATAAATAAATAAATGTATTGTTGTAGGGTGGATGAGAAGAGTGACACTGGTGACAGTGGTTTTCACTCATTGAAGAGTGCACAATCTATGGGTAAACCCGTACATTTCAACAAGCAAACTAAAGAAAAAGAGTAAGTCAATATATTTTTATTATGGCAATTTATTATATGGCAACGACAGTACGAGCCTTCTGATTGGCTAATGGGTAGTCATGCCAAACCCGTATTGACCAGCGGTCCAATAAGTATTGTTATTGCCCTCCTCTGACGTCATCTTCAAAATTAGCGATATCGAAGTCAAGACGATACTGAAGACATCAACAGCGACGAAGAAATTGTTAACTTTCCAAAATAATCGTTATTTGTGTTGGAATTAAAGCCATTTTAGCAGAACCGTACTGTCCGCTTTCTATCAAAAGTAATTGGTTGCTAGACAACACCTGAAACACACCGTGAGAAGACTTGAGAGCTAGCCTAGCTAGCTACAATTAGCCTACAATTTACAAAATGAAAAGAGCTAAAAATGCCATATAATAAACAACTTACTAACCTCGACCGTTCGGTCATGCCGGGAAATATCAAACCTCGACTTTGCCGTATCAACCTCGCTATCGCTCGGTCGATACGTTCAAGTCTCGTTTGATATTTCCCGGCATGACCTCACTCTCGGTTAGTAAGTAGTTAATATTTATTTTGACACCAAGTTTAATAAACTATTCATATGTTTATTTTATAACCGTATTAAAGAAACATGAATATCCCATGAATATTCCTTTTACCTTCAAAGATGTGAGATCATACTATTATATCTACATACTAAAAATTCTAACATGATTAATGGTGCCTCAATGTCCATAATAGTCGGAACAGAAAAGCTCTCTATGTTGTATGTATGTTGTGTTGATGCAATGACAAATAAATATATTCTATTTTATTCAATATTAGCTCCAGAGAGGGTCTTTGTGACCCCTGTTCTGATGATGACACAGAGAGGAGAGCTGTGAAGACCTGTCTCACCTGCGGTCTCTCCTACTGTGAGAAGCACGTCAAGAGGCACTACACTGAAGCACGGTTTCAGACACACATCCTGGAGGATGTTGCCGTACAGCAGAGACTCTGCCAGGATCACCACAGACCTCTGGAGGTGTTCTGCTTGACTGATAACATGCTGATCTGCAGTCAGTGTTCTGTAACACAGCACAGAGGACATGACATCTTCTCTAAGGCTGAACAAGCTGCAGGAAAGGTAGGTACTGTTTGGATCCCTATTCCAAGTTCTGTAAGTCAATACTGTGATTAATAACTTGAGATTTTAAATATGTTGTATGGATATTTGATTTTACACCATAAAACCTACTTCCACATGAATAAAAAACGAAGTTTACTTTATTAACAGGAACATCAAAGGAATACTGGAAATGGTAAGTGTGTTATAAATAGTGTTAGAACGGGTCCGGTCTGGTGTGTCGGATAGTCGACTCAACTGTGGTTTCAGGTTGTCTTGGATCTTTTGTATTAATGTTTACACTATTAATATCTGTTTAGTGTCTTCCTCATGTTACCCTTTGTCAGTGCTGCCCCCTCCTGGAGAGATCAGCTTCCTGTCAGTGAAGACAGACTCTGTGACTGTGACCTGGGGACCTCCTGAGGGTCTGGAAGGATCCAGGACGTTCAGAGTGACCTGGGAGGGCGATGGAGAGCAGAAGAACCTGATTATTAAAGACATGTACAGAGTAAAAATAACTGGACTCCAACCTGGTCAACGTTATGATTTCCAGGTGGCAACAATGGGAGCTAACGGAAGAGTTAGCAGTTCTGTTTTACAAACTGTAATTACAGGTAATATACTTTTATTACAGCTCAAATGACAACAACTAATGGAGATCTGGTGAAATCTGGGCTCAACTGTGAACATAAGGACAAATGTGGTTATTAGTCGGTTGCTGGAGTTAATAAAATCTCTGGACACATACCGCTTGTCTCTTTTTAGCATGACATGCTGGAGGAGGATTAAATCCCACTTGCATCATCAGTCTCTTGTGTTTTAATAGTCTAAATGTTGCCCTCTCAAAAAATAAGTTGAAAAATGTAAACCCCACTAAAAATAATATATACATAAAAACAAATGATGCATTTGTGTAAAAAATAAGATGACCAGTTTACAATGTTGTCATTTATCTCCAAGCGGTCCCAGGCCCCAGAGACCTGACAGTAGAGAGACAGGACAGTTCTCTGTCTCTACGATGGACCAAACCACCAGGACTGCAGCTCTCTCCTCAATACCTCATAACCTACAGCTGCCCTGGATCAGAACCGCTGGCCGTAAACACTGTACACTGCTGCAGAACCCTGACTGACCTGCAGCCGCGTACCCAGTACACTGTTGGAGTCTCCACTGTGTTGATAACTGGGGAGCAGAGTGAAGCTGTGTCTACAACCATCTTCACCAGTAAGACGTCTTATTTATTTGTATGTACTTAGTGTAGCTGATTGACCTGATACGCTGTGAGGTACTTCCTGTATACTACGCAACAGAAAACCTCTTCGGAAACTTTTGAGGAGACATTTTTATTTTGGTTTTGAAGTTGAATTGTTTGTTATTTTTCTGAAAATCTAAAATAGCAAATGATTACTGATTTTACTTATTTCCTCAGGCAAGAACTCAAGAGAGAAAACAACCAGATGTACGAATTTACTCCAGAAACTGGGTCTAAGGGACATGTTCCCCAAACGCATGCAACTAAGTGATGTTCTAGTGATAGATGCTTTATCTCAGGATGTTAAACCACCTCAAACTGAAAAAGAACTGAGCTCTCAGTATCTGTACAAACTGATGATGTTGGATTACAGGGCTAGATTTCTGTTCTGTGAACCTGAACCAACTGTCACAGTTTTAGAGAGCCATGATGACGATGATTTTTTAAACTTTGACAAGGAAACCATCCAAGAAGTGCACAATGAAGAGCAACACATTCACCCGATGGATATTCACATGGCTGTTTTCCACTGTGCTGATGATTTTTTGAGGGAGTACATATATTCAAAACTCTCCAGTTGCCAGTTTGGCCTGCCCCTGCTGGTACCTAACCCCTTTAAACAGGAAACAGAATTCCCTCTCTGGGCCCTTCGGAACATCAAGAAGTCATGGCAAAGTAAATCTAAAACAGACAGCCCTGGCAAATACCAGAGCAGGCACATGTTTAATACACCAGTGTCAGTTGTATCCTTCATCAGATTGGGAGAGTCGTCCATTTCCAAGTCCCAGATCTTGAACAGTGTCATTAGCAAACAAAAGCACAGTGTGTTTTTCCATCATCATTGCGAAGGCAGCACTCGAGACTGTCTCCTCATGGATGGAGTTGTGGATATCGCCTGGTACTGTCCAGCGGGGAAGAAAGATGATGTTTTTGACGATTGTGTGGCTTTTCTGAACCTTCATGGTGATGCCAGAGACCATCCACAGCAACTTGAATTCATGCAGTCAGTGAGCACTGTGAATGTTGTTCTACTTTCAGAACTTCCCTTAGATGAAGAAAACAAAAAGATTTTCAAGAATCTTTCAAAGTCTCCTGTTCCACTGATTGTTCTCTTCTCCGGACAGGAAAAATGTCAGACTATAAAAAACCCAACAAAGGTAAGATTAGCTGCTAAAAACAGGAACGAGGCTGAGCTGAAGGAAGAAATAATATCACACATCCAACACTGTGTCAACACGTACGAAAAGAAGACAAGCATCAAACTATTTTGTGACGAAGCAAGAAAACATCAGTTTAAAGTGGACGATCAATTCTGCAGATTTAGTCGTGAAAAGGCTGAGCATTTGATGTCCCTGTTGAGGAAGGATAGATCATCGAGTGTCAAGGAGAAACTTTTACCTCTCCAAGGAAAGCTGTGGCATGAATGGTGCCGGAAAGATAAGGATCGGTATCGTCTGAAATGCAAAGGAACAGAAAGTTTGGAATGGCAGATGGACGCCATCATGAATGAGAAGGCTGCAATTCGAAAGGCACAACATGACAGAGCTTTTAAAGAATATTATTTCATGGAGTCAGTTATAGATTATTTTATGAAGTGTTTTTCAGGCGACCCCAAACCATACATACTGCAGTGGCTGAGAATGTTCCTGGATGAATTCAACTTGGATGCACTTTCGGGATATGAGGGAGAGTACCTCTCAACATGGGCAACATTTAGATGTGGCCTCAAGGATGAAGGAGGATCAACTGACAAAGATCTGCTACTAACGAAACTGAACACAATTTCTGACAAAATGAAGGCTACCACAATTGGACTTCAGCACATCATGAGAGAAATAAGCCAGTTTTTTGAAGTTAACAGGTTTTCAATAGATAATAACGCAAGACCACCGGCTTTTCCTAAAATAGCAGCTGAGATGCTGATGTCTGGGTTGCCACTAGAGCTGATGGATGGAGATGTGGCCCACGTGCCTCTGTTGTGGATTCAGGCTGTCCTGGACCGTCTTACTGAAACACTTGGAGACAAGAAGGTATTTGTGCTGTCGGTTCTTGGACTGCAGAGCTCTGGGAAGTCCACACTACTGAATGCCATGTTTGGTCTTCAGTTCAACGTGAGCGCAGGCAGGTGCACAAGAGGAGCCTTCATGCAGCTGATCAAGGTGGACCCGGCCATAGTGGACCAGCTGAAATACGAGTATGTTCTGGTGGTGGACACAGAGGGCCTGAGATCACCAGAGCTCAGTACTAATACGTCCCTCAGTCATGACAATGAACTGGCAACTTTTTTTATCGGATTAGGGGACATCACCATCATCAACATCATGGGAGAAAACCCGTCTGAAATGCACGACATCCTTCAGATTTGCGTCCAGGCATTCTTGAGGATGAAACAAGTTAAAATCACACCAAGCTGCATCTTTGTGCACCAGAATGTTGCAGAGGCCTCAGCCGGCGACAAAAACATGGAGGGAAGAATAAATCTCCTGAGGAAATTAGATGAAATGGCTGTAATTGCTGCAAAAGAGGAACAAAATGATTCTGTCACTGGCTTTAGTGATATAATCCAGTTTGATGTAAGAGCTCAAGTATTCTACTTCAAGGGTCTTCTAGAGGGAGACCCCCCGATGGCCCCTCCCAACCCCTCCTACAGCCAGAACGTTCAGGAGCTGAAGAACAAGGTGCTCTCCATCGCACAGTGGAAGTCAGGCTGTAGATTTTCCACATTCTCTGAAGTAAAAGATCGGATCAGGGACTTATGGAATGGTCTTTTGAAGGAGAACTTTGTGTTCAGCTTCAGAAATACACTCGAAATTGAAGTGTACAGCGATTTGGGAAAAAAGTTGTCCGAATGGTCCTGGAAACTGAGAAAACATGCCATGGAAAAAGAGAACAAGTTGTTCAACAAACTTCAAAGCAACATCATCGAGGACGTGAATCATACAGATCTGACTGTTGATTTTGATCAAGTTTACAATCCCTTGAAAGAGGATATAGACACATACTTCAAGGAAAATGTCAACAAAGAAATCCTTATTCAATGGAAAGTAACCGTTGACAAGCGGTTGGAAAATCTAAATGAGGAGCTCATTCAAAACATCCTAAAGAAATGCAAAGATGTCATCACAATCAAGAAAAGCAGATTAGAATTTAACCAAAGAAATTCGGATTATGAGGCTGAATTGCTCGAAATGAGCAAAAACTTGGCATCTAAACTAAAAGACCAGGGACTTACTGACCTGGACGTGGAGAAGCAGTTTGACTCAATCTGGACGGACTGGAGCACCAAAGTGGCAAATAAAAAACCTCCAGAGAAACGTGTTGATGTTAGAGCTGCAGTGGAAGGAATCTTACAAACTCATTTTCATAATCAGAATGACATCACAGACAAGATTAGAAGTGAAAAGGGCCCATTTATGTTGGATGTTAAAAAACACATAAACCTATTGTGGTGGAAGTCACTGGATAAATGGCATCTGTTACACAGAAATCTAGACTACTATATGAATCAGTGTACACATCAAGTGACACATAGTGTCAACAGATATCTCACTGGGAATGAAGCTGAAGGTAGAGATTTCAATGACAGCTTTATTCATGAAATATTAAGAATCATAACAAGTGAGATTAAATGTTTCACAGATTCCAATGAGATTAAATCCACAAAAGAATACCTAACTGACCTGTCTGTTCATCTGTGCATCAAAGCAGTTCCAACATTTCAGAGGATGCATTCATCGTTCAGGAAAACAGTAGATCCTCTAACATACTTGAAAAGCAAACAAGATCAGTATCTTCAGATGTGTAAGAATTTATGCAAAGGAGAAAACTCCATCACCATTTTTGTTGATTTCTTTTGTAAACAGCTGGAACCAGCAATCAAACAGCAAATGAATCAGAAAACCAGTAGACAGATTAGTGATTTATTAAGATCCAACCACCCAGCCTTTAATGGAAACAGATCCAATCTGGAGAATCACATCCTGAAACATCTTGCCCAGAAATACCAAACAATCGACCAAACAAAGAATCCTACCGAAGATCTTAAAAAAGAAAAGGAAGAAATCTTTAAGGACTATGAGGAATACATTGACCAACCAAAGACCTATTTTGAAAGATTCATCAAAGGAGAGGTGGAGACATTTTGTGCAAATGACAAAATGACAGACATGCTTGTTGAAAACCTACGTTCCCTGGAAACTGTGGTTTTAACAGTGAATACAGATGTAACAGCAGAAGTGGTTACACGAGGTGATGCCAAAACATGGCTTGACAGTTTCTGTAAGAAACTTGGAACACACATAGTGATAAAAAGAGAGGATCTGAAACGCATTGAAGATGAAGATATTCAGGACCTGACAGAACTCAAAGACATGATGGTAAAATGTATTCATGAGATGGTGATGAAGATGAAAGAACAAGAAAAGCAGAACTCAGGAAAAGAGTATTTTGAAACTTTGAAAAACCAAGCCACCAAGTACCTGTTTGATCATCACCAAGGATGTTGGGCCCAGTGCCCATTCTGTGGTGCCACCTGTACAAACACCATCCCTGACCATGATGGTGATCACAGTGTCGTGTTACATCGTTCTCAAGCTCTACGAGGCTCGTCTTGGAAAGACACAGATCATTTTATTATTGACTTCTGCACCACATCTGTGAGCAGTGATAATAGTTTCCGCCATGATGGTAAATGGGTGCCCTACAAGAAATACAGAGAAGCAGGTAAACCATATAGTGGATGGAGCATCACTGATGAGGGCAACCGGAATTACTGGAGATGGGTCATTTGTACATTTCAGTCTCAATGGGAAAATAAGTACGGATTCAAATTTGCTGGCAAAGGTGAAATCCCTCAGAGTTGGAGACTTTCAAAAAAATAGGCACTGCAAGAACTCAAGTAACTGTCCCAGCAAATACAGAAGAACAAACCATGACCATGAAATACATCAAACTATTATAACTACTTGTAATAATCACTTATTTGTTATGATTATCAAACTGTGCATAAAGGCCATGAAGGACTAGTATTTGTGGCTGTCCACCAGAAAATTGGGGGACCATTTTATATCACAGTTAACAAATGAGTCAGTAAGATGGACTGCTGTAATGATATTCAGTTTAAGTTGTGAGATATGTTTGAACCACTAGTTGTCAGGAATACATGACTGGACATCTATGATAACTAGGAAGACGTGGAGAGATGTCAAGATGTCAAGGTTGATGAATAAATGACCAGCACAAGCTAGCTGTTCATGATTTAAGCTGTCTTTAATGTGACATAAGGAACGTCACAACTGTAGGCAGCCTGGGGTCGCCATGTAACATTATAACTGAGATGTTATTGTTCCATGGTAATTGAGATATCAATATTTTTGTACTGTGACTTTGCAGTGTGCCTGCTAAGTACAGATCAGTCCTTGACTCTGATCACCTAAATAATGTTATAACTCTGCACTTCTGATCCTTGATCTTCTGCTGTACTTTCTATATAAACTGTTTGTATTCTAGCTTTGGACAAGTGTCTGCTAAATGAATACCATGTAAATGTTTTGATTTGGAAGAACAAGTAAACCTGTAACTATACATAGAGACGTGTGTTTGCTGTGAACAACATACCTTGAAGTCTCAGAGAAGGGAGTCCGACCACAGAAAGATGATATTATATTACATAGTTTATATCTATGAGGATAAACGTCAAGAAACATAGATGACGTTGGCCATTTTGTATGAATATTATATGTTGGTCACACATGTAGGAATATGCTAGATTATGTTATGCTACTGCATCTTATTTTATATCCAAACATTATTACTCTTAATAAATCAAAGAAAGTTGTGTTACATGTAAAAAATACTATGGTAATTTTGTTATGTCAAACTATTTTTATTTTTCAAAGGAAATTTGAGTTAATTGACACTGAATATGCAGCTCTCTGAACAGAGAGCCTGGTTTAACTTCCTACAGCCTTATTGGTACTTAAGACTTGTAGATACAATGATTGTTCTTCGTGGATAAAAAACCAAAGCCTTAAGTATATGTAAGATTTGAGAAACTGATGCAACACATGGAATTAAACACATTGTTTGAAAATCACCAAATAATATACTTGTTTTTCTGTGCAATGGCTCAAAACAACCAGATTGCCAGTTTTTTCTGAATCACAATAATAATAAAAATATAACATCAATATTTCCTGTGTCTTTCGTTTTTAAATGTTTTTATTTCATCAGGTAGCAGCAGGCGAACCCAATATTACAACATCAGTTAATACAGGACAGACATGAGACAGTTACCAAAAGCTAGAAAAATACGTTTTTTTGTATTTAAAAGGTGTTTGCTGTGAATAAAGAACTTTGGTGGACCTGCAACCAACAAATGTTGGTACAATGGGGCTAGGGAGTGAACAGCATAGATATACAGTAGCTATATAAAGGCCTTTATATATATTATATATAGGCTATGATTGATTGATTGAGTTTATTTAGTAAAAATCAATGCATATAGCCTACAGTTCAATCATATAAATAGACAAGGTATACACATTAAAAATCACATGGATAACACAAGAAAGTGAAACACTTATTTCCATTGTGGTCCATAAAAAAAGGAGCAAATGTATACCCACGATAATTGTAAAAACTAAGGTTAAATTATGTATAATGGTAATATTCGCTATAAGAAAAATATCTATGGTGAACAGGGTCTAGGCACCCGGAAGTTTGCGGATACATTAATGTGATTTAGCGTCATTCTGCTTTGATTAGATTATGATATGGTTAATAACGCCATCCAGTGCAAATTAAACATGTTACTATATTTGACCGTTTTTTCATGAATTACATGTTAACTGTTATATCAGCTTGATTACGCGGACATTTAGTCTAATATTTATGCGATGCAAAACTGGTTTATCTGGGGTTTTTTCTTTCTGCTGGCTAGAAAATATTGGGCTACCAGCCATGTCCTTAAATAGCCTATCACGTCCAAAAAAAAGAAGAAATATAGCTTATAATAAATAACTGCATCAGTGACCATACATAACTTATTCACAACAGCATATATTTGTCTAGAAAGATTCCATGAAGATGAATATGTCTCTCAACATCTGCTGGAATAAATAAAAATGCGGACAAGCATGTGAATTTGATCGGCAGTCAAATAAGCAAACGATAGTGCAGAAGTGCACCATCATTGTCTTTGGCAGGTTACATTTCTTCAGCTGCTGCTGGAAGTACATCCTCTACAGGATGCTTTTTGGTGAGGGAGCTGATGTTCAGTTCCCACTTGAGGTCCTGGTAGAGGATAGTGCCCAGGAAGCGGAAGGACTCCACAGGGTTGACTGGGGAGTCGTACAGGGTGACGGGGTTGAGTGGGGCTGTATTATTTCTGTCCACAACCATCTTCACTGTCTTAAGAGCGTTTAGCTCTAAGTTGTTCTGGCTGCACCAGGTTGTCAGCTTCCCACCTGTAATCAAACTCGTCCCCGTCAGAGATGAGCCCAAACGACTGCAAACTTCAGACGTTTAACAGACAGATGACTGGAGGTGCAGCTGTTGGTGTACAGGGAGAAGAGCAGAGGGGAAAGGACGCAGCCCTGAGGAGATCCGGTGCTGATGGACCGGGAGTCACAGACGTGTGTTCCCAGCTTAACTCACTGCTTCCTGTCAGACAGGAAGTCTGTGATCCACCTGCAGGTGGAGTCGAGCACGTTCAGCTGGGAGAGCTTGTCCTGAAGCAGGGCGGGGATGATGGTGTTGAAGGAAGAGCTGAAGTCCACAAACAGGATCCTGGCGTAGGATGCTGGGGAGTCCAGGTACTGTAGGGTGAAGTGGAGGGCCATGTTAACTGCGTTGTCTACAGAGCTGTTGGTAAGCTGCAGGGAGTCCAGGAGAGGGGTGATGGTGGAGGACTTGAGACAGACTGGCACATGGCATGTCTCCAGGGAGGTGTTGAAGATGTTGGTGAACACCGGAGACAGCTGGTCAGCACAGTGCTTCCCAGTCTTGTTAACTTTTCCCTCCTGAATGGAGAGAGTCATCAGTGATGACTAGCTAAGCTAACTCCGTAGGCCTTATCATCGGGCATCATTTCATTTTTATAACTTTGGCTAGATTAGCCAAAGTTACCTGGGGGAACTGAGTTTACTGATCAGCTGACAATACATGTTGCTCTTTGTACAACCTTTGCTAGCTACCGCTAGATGGAAACTCGTTTCACTAAACGGACACATGGTGGGAGGATGACGACAAACAACAAACCAAGATGGATGACAAAAGATTGAACACCTGGAGGACTGCGTTGAATACCTGGAGGAGGCCAACAGGGAACTGAAAAAACTTCAAGGACTTTCTGCTAATCTCATGGTTTCTTACCCTAAAGTTGCCCATTACTTAAGTATCTGGTATGCTTCATATTTGTATGAAAAGCAGCTGATGGGTTATGTTTGGATTGTTGTTTTTTAAACACAGTGTACAGAATGTCTGCAGAGAATATGTTGGAACCCTCTGTTATAGTAAGAAGTTCATGTGCATATTTTTTCATAGTACAAAATGTACATGCTGGGAATGTTGTGCAAATATAATAAAATACTTTACCACTGTAGTTGCGGTCTAGGAAAATCTTCATGACACTGTTATAAAAGCATTTGACAGTGTTTTGGCACTTAATGACATCATTATGACAATTCAAAGTTGTACGACTAGTTTAGGTCAAAAATCTTCATGACACAGGTATAAAAGCATTTGACAGTGTAATAACACTTAATGACATCTTTATGACGACCAACCACATATGACGGTAGTATTTAATGCTAACACATAAAGCTAAATACACTGCCTTAAAAAATGTATGGAACACGTAATCACCACAATATTACACCGTTGTTTAAACTTCAGGGATATCAATCTGTCTCAGTTAGTGTCAAGTTGTCATGACAAAGACATTGACAGGTTATTTCGTCTAAGCTAATGTCAAGTTGTCATAACAAAGACATTACAAACAAAGTCAACCTTGCATAAGAAATGACATAATTAACCGAATGACACCTAATGACAACATTCATGAACATCCTTTCATGTGTCATGTTATGACAGTGCTATGACAGTGTCATGTCACTGTTATTAACGCAACTTCAAATAAAGTGTTACCGACACATCTCTCTGACGGACCAAGTTACAGTGATTCTGGATTCAAACCTCAATGTGGAAGTTTGTAAAATATCTTCAACCATACAGCTAAGCAACTAGTTATTTTGACATAAATAAAACAGTTACATCATATGTATCTAGCTGAGCACCACTATTAAATGTGTGTTAAACAAGTGTGTGTGTGTGTCAGAGAGAGTGTACAGGATTGATAAACATCCCTGGAGGTAATATTTGATCATTTTTTTATTTAACTAAAAATATATTGAGTCCTAAGACTCGTCCACAGTGCTGTATATAGAATGTGAGGATGTAATATGAATATTCTTGCTGCCATCTCATCTCGCTCTGCGTGTGTTTTCAGCCCCTCCTCCTCCCGCGAGGGGAGTTTACAGACAGGGCGTCATAATCGCAGGAGCAGCTGACCTGCGCCCTCTAGTGGCGCACTGCGGCTTCCTCCCTACAAGTGAATATGGAGTCAGTTACTTCCTTGAGTAGTCATGTGTGTGTCAGGAGAAAGTGCCAAGTCAGATGTAATGTTTAGTGGTGATTATATAACCTTGTATTACGTCCCCAGTGCTCCAGTATGGTTGTGTGTCTGTTTGTTTGTTTGTTTGTGGAGGGGGGTTCTTTCCTTTAGGTTTGTCATCTTGGGCAGGAAGGCTTCTGAAACCAGTTGCTTGTGTACCTTGAGAACCTTGTGTATCTGTATCATTCATTCATTGTTATACTTTGGGTTAACACCTTTCTGTTTTTGTTCTCAGGGGGAAAGGGGAAAGCTACGTGCTTTAGGCAAGAGGCCCTGGGGCTTACACTACCCGCAGGAAAACCTTATTGTCTATACACACTAGGTAAGACTTGGGCCGATCAAGTCCTGTATTTTGGGTAGAGCGCCAGAACTACGGTGCTAGTTAGGGAAAATACTGTGATAAGGTAGGGATAGAAACATAGAGTTGGCCTCGCTTCCCTTGTTTTGCACCACGACTCCATATCTCACTCTTCCGGTCCTAAGGTGCTTGTGCGCAGTGGGGCGTTGCGTTCTATCCTTTGGGAGGCGTACATAACATCTTGGCACATTGTCATTTTAGTTCAGTCTTGTATACACTGTATGTCCTTCAGGGACATAACGCCTTTAAACCTACCAGTGTTTAGTTTGTTATGGCACATTTGCCTATGTTGGTTTGTGTATTTAGATTTTTTCCAGTTGTGTTTTATAAATTATGGCCTCTGTGGCGTCATGAGACTAGCCGACCAGGGCAGGCAATAGTGAGGCAGTGCAACAGGGCGGGAAGGACAACTCCAACACTGGTTTCTCAGGAGGATGGCACTTTATTTGCTTCAGCAGATCCCAAAAACACAAAGTCCACAAAAAGTTCAACAAAAAAAACCTTCTCCTTTAAGGCCGTCCTTTTCTCACCCAACGGGCTTGGGATCTAATCTGCTGCTCTCTGGTTCAGTTTTCTCTCCCATGTGCTCTCTCTCTTCCTGGCTTTCTCTTCCTCTGCTCTTTCCCCTCCCCCCTTAATTAGGTGGCTGACACACCTACACCTGTCCCCTTGGTGTGGGCTTCTGGGGGATGTGGTGTGGGCCGCGGCCACCAGGTTGGGGTGTTGCCACTTCTCTTGGTTGGGAATATACCGTCCCTCCACCACCTGTCCCCTGGTGATGCCACACCACATATACACTGATTCCAAGACAATGATTTCCACACCAAGATTCATCACTTACAGCACCTTTAAAATTTAGTAATAGTGTTTGAAGAGAGGTCAAGTTTATACAGAGTTAGTTATCTATACAACTTTAAATTTACGTAATACTGATTACAACACAGATTAGAAGTTTCACTGTACATTCTTTCTGCACAAAACTGGAATAACTGGATACATTCATCTATGGTTACAGGAAATCTCTAACATGTAATTAATTATTTAACCGTACATGTTTGAAGACTACAATGCGTAGTCGCCCTCCTTCCTCACATCCCAAGATGCACCTCTTTCCTCAGCACTGGAACACTAGCTGGCTAGCCATCCCCCTCACCTGTTGAGACTGGTTATCCCTCCCCCTCACCTGTTGAGACTGGTTATCCCTCCCACTCACTCACCTGTTGAGACTGGTTATCCCTCCCCCTCACCTGTTGAGACTGGTAACCCCTCCCCCTCACCTGTTGAGACTGGTTATCCCTCCCCCTCACCTGTTCAGACTGGTTATCCCTCCCCCTCACTCACCTGTTCAGACTGGTTATCCCTCCCCCTCACTCACCTGTTGAGACTGGTTATCCCTCCCCCTCACTCACCTGTTCAGACTGGTTATCCCTCCCCCTCACTCACCTGTTGAGACTGGTTATCCCTCCCCCTCACCTGTTCAGACTGGTTATCCCTCCCCCTCACTCACCTGTTCAGACTGGTTATCCCTCCCCCTCACTCACCTGTTCAGACTGGTTATCCCTCCCCCTCACTCACCTGTTCAGACTGGTTATCCCTCCCCCTCACCTGTTGAGACTGGTTCCTCCCTGCAGGTGAATATGGAGTTGTAAACACTTCCTTGAGTAGTCATGTGTGCGTCAGGAGGAAGTGCCAAGTCAGATATGATGTTTCCTGGTGATTATATAAGTTTGGCACATTGTTGTTGTTTTGGTTCAGTCCTGTATACATGTCCTTCAGGGGCAATTACCTCTTTAAACATACCAGTGTTTGGTTGGTTATGGCACCTTTTTGTGTAGTGTATACCCTAGTTTGTGTATTGTAATTTTTGCCCAGTTGTATTCTAGCCCACAAATACACTGTTTCCAAAATACAATGATTTCCACACCAATTTCCTATTGCCTTTCAAATCTACTGTAGAACTCGTTCAGGTCGTTGGCTAGACGAGAGTCGTTAGTGGAGTGGGGGGCTCTGGGCTTGTAGTTGGTGATCTGCCTGAGCCCTCTCCAGACAGAAGCAGAGTCGTTAGCAGAGAACTGGTGTTTTAGTCTCTCAGAGTACAGTCTCACAAGCCTCTCTCACCGCCTTGCTAAACCTGTTCTCCAACTCCTTGAATCTGTCTCAATCAATCCCCATTCCTAAACGCAGAAGAACACATAGTTGGACACCGTGTTCTCACTTGTAGGAGTATACAGCACTGCTGACATAGTTTTGGCCACTTTTGTAATTTAAGCAACGTTTTTCAACTAGGAGGGCTCCATGAGGAGAGGGGTTCTAATATTCTGATGACACAGAAGCATTGATCGGTGATGTCATCGCCTGTCATTCCGACAGAAACTTCCTCCATTCCTGAGAATATCATAGACTACTCACCTTGATAACACGTCTCTACTACTCACTCCATAATTATCACAGTAAGTACGTGAACAAATATTTCATATTATGAATCACTGTCGCCTCCTCCGCTAAGAAGTTTAAATGGTGATTATTTATTTATGTTTAGTGTCCCAGCATTATGTAGCCTACCTGGGAAGCCTAAGTGAAAGTAAAGTTTGTTAGGTTGCAATAGGAGCTGTTTTTCTATCAGAGTCGTTAACAGGTGTTCAAAGTTGAAGTAAAGCTAATTGAAACCAAGTATACTTGCCACAATGATTCCTTTAAACGCTATTTGAAGATATAGGCGTACGGTTTTAAGTAGGCCTGGTCGAATTTATCGATTCGTTAAAATAGTCTGGTGTTGGTTGTTGAACAGTGGATTTATAGTAGTCATGGAGAAGGTGACACTCAAAAGGCCTTTGCATGTAAAACATAAATACAATAGCCTGATACATCAGACACTATAGCCTCTGTGATTGAGTTAGGCTGATTTGGCTTTTCATTGGTTATTTATAAATAAGAACATGCAAAAAGCGCCTTCTCTGATTCAGACGGCTTTGATTTCTCTGATACAGTAAACCATTTGAAAACAAAGTAAACCGAATAAATAAATGCTTGCGGTTATCGTAATGTATGTGTTAAATGTACGTGTATGTAATGAGTATGCTGGGGTCATGTCTTGTAAGACGGTTTTTAGAACAATTTGGCTACTATGACCTAAACTGTTTGTCTGTTAGAGGTTTGGTGTGGAGGCTGTACATTCCTACCTCTTCCTTGTAGGCCTTTCCTCTGCAAATGGAGGAAGCACAAAGTCACGTTGCATAACTAAAGTTTCAAAATGGCTGTTAAGATGTTGTAATTTTTTTATGTTTAAAATTCTATATTTTATAGAAATTTTTACAAACATTCAATGAGTATGAGCTGTCCTGACCCTGTGACTTGCATCAACAGGCATAATCATCATGTTCCAGTGATTCTTGTGTCCGAGGGTTGAAGGAGCATCCAGGAGAGGAGAACAGGAAGAAGGAGAACAGGAGGAGGAGAACAAGAGAGAGAACAGGAGGAGGGAGAGCAGGAGGAGGAGAACAGGAGGAGGAGAACAGGAGGAGGGAGAACAGGAACCCCCCCCAGAGCAGCATGGAGGAAGCTTCAGGTCCTCCTCAGGAGGAGGTGGTCTCTCTGGTGAAGAGGTGAGACTGAGAGGGTGTAGAGGAGGTGGTCTCTCTGATGAAGAGGTGAGACTGAGAGGGTGTAGAGGAGGTGGTCTCTCTGATGAAGAGGTGAGACTGAGAGGGTGTAGAGGAGGTGGTCTCTCTGGTGAAGAGGTGAGACTGAGAGGGTGTAGAGGAGGTGGTCTCTCTGGTGAAGAGGTGAGACTGAGAGGGTGTAGAGGAGGTGGTCTCTCTGATGAAGAGGTGAGACTGAGAGGGTGTAGAGGAGGTGGTCTCTCTGATGAAGAGGTGAGACTGAGAGGGTGTAGAGGAGGTGGTCTCTCTGGCGAAGAGGTGAGACTGAGAGGGTGTAGAGGAGGTGGTCTCTCTGGTGAAGAGGTGAGACTGAGAGGGTGTAGAGGAGGTGGTCTCTCTGGTGAAGAGGCGAGACTGAGAGGGTGTAGAGGAGGTGGTCTCTCTGGTGAAGAGGTGAGACTGAGAGGGTGTAGAGGAGGTGGTCTCTCTGGTGAAGAGGTGAGACTGAGAGGGTATAGAGGAGGTGGTCTCTCTGGTGAAGAGATGAGACTGAGAGGGTGTAGAGGAGGTGGTCTCTCTGGTGAAGAGGTGAGACTGAGAGGGTGTAGAGGAGGTGGTCTCTCTGGTGAAGAGGTGAGACTGAGAGGGTGTAGAGGAGGTGGTCTCTCTGGTGAAGAGGTGAGACTGAGAGGGTGTAGAGGAGGTGGTCTCTGGTGAAGAGGTGAGACTGAGAGGGTGTAGAGGAGGTGGTCCCTCTGGTGAAGAGGTGAGACTGAGAGGGTGAAGAGGAGGTGGTCTCTCTGGTGAAGAGGTGAGACTGAGAGGGTGTAGAGGAGGTGGTCTCTCTGGTGAAGAGGTGAGACTGAGAGGGTGTAGAGGAGGGGGAAACACTACACTAGACATTCAGGGTTCTCAACTTGTGAACCCCTGGCAAAATCTACATCATTTGAAATTAGTCACAACCTTTTTTTCTATAACAATTTTTGTGTGTATAATTTGTATCTCACAAAATTCGTTTTAAACCTCCAAATGTACACCTCAATAGAATACATTAAAAAGTAAATGAATGTCAGTGTATTTCTGTGCAGCCAAATACTGGATTTATTTGTAGAAGAAAGTGTTCATATAGTTTACAGTACGGTCACCCCAATGCTTGCATGTCGTATGGTCGTCATGTTAATGTTGTTATGAAGCCAAGTGACAAGAGGAACCTGATACTAGCCATCTGAAGAACAGTCCTTCTGAGTTTGTCTTTATATTTGACAGTGTGTTTGTGGAGGAGCCATCATCAGTAAGTTACCCGGCCAGCGACCAGACAGGAAAAATATATCAAATGGACGACTCTCCCAATCTGATGAAGGACGTCACTGGCACGGAGCAAAGGTGAATAATCTGGACTGTTCAGTAATCTGGACTGTTCTGTAATCTGGATTGTTCAGTAATCTGGACTGTTGTGTTAACTGGACTGTTCTTGTTGTGGTTTATGAAGTCACACCTTAAGGGTTCAGGTATAGATTAAATCAACTGACAGTTTTACTAATTTACCAAGATATTTAAAATATTTACCACTGTAATATATTTTCTTATTGTTGTATGTATATCATAAATAAATGTCTTGTTGTAGGGTGAATGAGGAGAGACCAGTGTCACCGTGCGCCAGTTATCTGTCATGGAAGTCTATGGATATACCAATAAGGTTGAGCAAGTGTGACATAACTGAAGACAAAGAGTAAGTCAATTTATTTTTATTATGGCAATAGTTTTACTAATTTACCAAGATATTAAAAAGCTTTACTTCCGTATTATATCTTCTTATTGTTGTATGTATATCATAAATAAATGAATAGTTGTAGGGTGGATAAGGAGAGACCAGTGTCACAGTGTGCCAGTTATCAGTCAATGAACAGTATGCGTAAACCCTCAAATTTCAGAGAGCATGACATAACTGAAGAAAAAGTCAATTTATTTTTATTATGGCAACTTTAATCAACTATTCCTATGTTTATTTTATAACCAATACTCAAATGTGCAGGTTTAAACTTGCGAAATCTGGATCACTGAAGAGTGGCCATTCCAAGGATAAAAGGTGAAGGCTCACCAGAGATTATACTATTATATCTAATTGATCAAAAATCACACATGATTAATGGTGCCTCAATGTCCATAATAGTCAGAACAGAAAAGCTCTCTATGTTGTATGTATGTTGTGTTGTCCGTTGAGTTCTGGTTTAACCTTACAAAACTAAACAATGTTGCCATTTACCCAGAATTCTACGCGGCGTGATGTCAACTTCACATTCTCTATACTGGTTGTTACATGTACGAAGTAATTCTTGTGTTTTCTGTCTCAGTGTTATATCCAGAGAGGGTTTTTGTGACCCCTGTTCTGATGATAAAACAAAGAGGAGAGCTGTGAAGACCTGTCTCACCTGCAGTGTCTCCTACTGTGAGAAGCACGTCAGGAGGCACTGCACTTCATCACGGTTTCAGACACACGTCCTGGTGGATGTACATCAGGGACTCTGCCAGGATCACCAAGAGCCTCTGGAGGTTTTCTGCTGGACTGATAACATGCTGATCTGCAGTCAGTGTTCAGTAACACAGCACAGAGGACATGACATTGTTTCTATAGCTGAACAAGCAGCAGAAAAGGTAGGTACTGTTTGGATCCCTATTCCAAGTTCTGTAAGTCACAATCCCAATACTGTGATTAATAACTTGAGATTTTCAATATGTTGTATGGATATTTGATTTCACACCATAAAACCTACTTTAACATGAATAAAAAACGATGTTTACTTTATTAACAGGAACATCAAAGGAATACAGGGAAAGGTAAGTGTGTTATGAATAGTGTTGGAACGGGTCCGGTCTGGTGGGTCGAGTAGTCGACTCAACTGTGTTTCAGGTTTTATTGGGTCTTTTGTGTTCATGTTGACATTAGTAATATTTGTTTTGTGTCTTCCTCATGTTACCCTTTGTCAGTGCTGCCCCCCCCTGGAGAGATCAGCTTCCTGTCAGTGAAGCCAGACTCTGTGACTGTGACCTGGGGACCTCCTGAGGGTCTGGAAGGATCCAGGAGGTTCAGAGTGACCTGGGAGGGTGATGGAGAACAGAAGAACCTGACATTAACAGACATGTACAAAGTACAAATAACTGGACTCCTACCTGGTCAGCGTTATGATTTCAAGGTGGCAACAATGGGAGCTAAAGGAAGATGGAGCAGTTCAGTTTTACAAACTATAATTACAGGTAATATACTTGTTACGGTCGTCGTTCGTCTAGGTGAACAAATAAGGCTAAACACAGCGCTAACAGCGGCGGGCCCCGACCGGTGGTAAAAGTAAGGAAAGGTCTCTTTCCCGCTTGCCAAGTACAGACTACTCCCTCCCCGTCTCCTGGACAGCCCACGCAGCCGTTTGTTTGGCGGACAGCTCGCACGCGGTTGGTCGTCGTTTATGTTTGGTGGATATCCAGTGCAAGGCGCGGTGGCACACCAAGAGAGTGTGGGTGGTAGGACGTCGGGGACAACCGGTCGATCGCAAGGTGGAGGTAGCTATGACCACTTCGGAGGTTCCCCCTTGCTACCGCCATCCGGGAGTTTAAAAACAATAAACCCCTCCCCTTAATTAGCGAGTCTCCAATCGGGAGTGTATCACTCCCCTTCCCCAATCACCACCAGGTGCAAGGCCGCCGCGCCACTAATGTTTTATCTTACAAGTTACCCTAGAGAAAGGCCTCTAAACCTCCTCTCTCACCCTGCCACTAGGCGTGCGCATAACAGTCCTCCCCCCCTCAAGAGATAAGGACAACCCAAAATAATCCCAAAACACCAATATATTTTTTTTCTTTTCGTATTTTCACTCCCCTCACTCTAGGAGTCCACTAAAAACATGTCACAATACACAATCATCGTCAATACCAGAAACCATGGCCAAGGGAGTTCTATCTCCACCTCAACCACCGTCATCAATGGGCATCACCACCGGATCCCTGAACAACGCCGGGTAGGCCCATACAATAGCACCTCCCACGTTCAGGACATCCCGTCTCGCAAACACAAGACCAAGCATGGCCACATCCCAGTCCTTGGGGCACTCCACACCAAATATCTGCATTGGCAAGGTCGGATGGCCCCTCTCACGAGCCCCCTGTAACTCAGGGTGATCGGCAGAGGCTAGTACCAGTGGGAGCCCAAACTCACACCTGACCTCCTGGAACCCTCCAGAGGTGACACTGGTGGCTCCCTCCGACTGAACCTCTTTGGGAAGCCCCACAAGTGAAAAGGACTCCATGACCGTCGGCGCCCAGATGCCATGTATGGGGACCGCTTCTGGAAACCGCTTGGCCACATCCTCACTGGTCACCAAATAGTCCGGCTCTTTCCGGGTTCGGGGCAGAGGGCCAACCCCCTCCGCGATCACCTGACCTTCGTTAATTAAAGACTCCCGGGAGATGGTGGTATCCCGCACTAGAGCCAGAGGAGGACTAGGGTCTTCCTTTACTGAACACAGATGCTCACACCCCACAGCCTGAGCAAACACTGTGTCCGCCAGACTGACCAGGTCCTCCTCCTCAGCAGAGGGCGAAACCCCCGGCCTCTCCTCAACCAGAGGTGGCACTTGACCCACTTGGGCTTCCGCTTTCCGGGTCTGAATCACCACCTCCGGATGTTCTGGCACCAGCGGCGGCGCTTCTGGGACTTCCAGTGGAGTGAAAACCACAACAGGGGTCACACCTACTTGGAAACCTGCCAAATCCTTGCCTAATAAAAGGCTAGTGCCTGGAACGGGCAGCGTGGGCACCACACCCACAGTCATTTCTCCAGTCACTACCTCAGGACGCTCTCGCACCAGCGGAGGCCCTTTAGCTTCGGGCCAGTCACCCTCCCGAGCCACGACCTCGAAAGCCTCAAAAAGGGTATCCACATCCTCCTCTAAGAAAACTGGCATCAGAGGTAGGGCGGAACGGACATCAAAACGGGGCTCCAAAGGCCCCCCCCCACGGTTGGCCTTCAACCGCGCTAACTCCAACTGAGCCGACAGATTCTTATGCCGCTCCTCCCTTTCTGCCTGAAGGTTCCTGTCTCGCTCCTCCACAGCCCACAACACCTCCAACTCCAGCGCTTCAATCAGAAGTTCAGCCAGTGCGGGTTTCAGGGTACCTTCTGGCACCTCTACCTCTTGCTCTGCCGCAAACTGCAACATTTGAGTTTCTGTAAGCTGTTGGAGCATTCGGCGGGAGTGCAACGCCATCCACCCCACTAGATCATCTCCCTGACAGTCACTCAACATGACAGCACAGCACTCACCACCACACTGGCAAACTTACAGCTACCAGCTCCAGTTCACCATGCACAGCCACTGCTGTCAACAAACCAACACAACAACAGCTGTCTCTAACACAACGCACTCCGTCACTCAAACGCCCTCCCTGCTAGCTAATATAATTAGCCCCAACAGTTCGGCATTACGTTTCGGACGAGCCCCCAATTGTTACGGTCGTCGTTCGTCTAGGTGAACAAATAAGGCTAAACACAGCGCTAACAGCGGCGGGCCCCGACCGGTGGTAGAAGTAAGGAAAGGTCTCTTACCCGCTTGCCAAGTACAGGCTACTCCCTCCCCGTCTCCTGGACAGCCCACGCAGCCGTTTGTTTGGCGGACAGCTCGCACGCGGTTGGTCGTCGTTTATGTTTGGTGGATATCCAGTGCAAGGCGCGGTGGCACACCAAGAGAGTGTGGGTGGTAGGACGTCGGGGACAACCGGTCGATCGCAAGGTGGAGGTAGCTATGACCACTTCGGAGGTTCCCCCTTGCTACCGCCATCCGGGAGTTTAAAAACAATAAACCCCTCCCCTTAATTAGCGAGTCTCCAATCGGGAGTGTATCACTCCCCTTCCCCAATCACCACCAGGTGCAAGGCCGCCGCGCCACTAATGTTTTATCTTACAAGTTACCCTAGAGAAAGGCCTCTAAACCTCCTCTCTCACCCTGCCACTAGGCGTGCGCATAACATACTTTTATTACAGCTTAAATGACAACAACTAATGGAAATCTGGTGAAATCTGGGCTCAACTGTGAACATAAGGACAGATGTGGTTATTAGTCGGTTGCTGGAGTTAATAAAATCTCTGGACATACCGCTTGTCTGTTTTTAGCATGACATGCTGGAGGAGGATTAAATCCCACTTGCATCATCAGCCTCTTGTGTTTTAATAGTTTAAATGTTGCCCTCTGTGACAAAAGAAGTAAAAACATTTAAATCCCGCTCACAATAATATATACATAAAAACAAATGATACATTTATGATATCGTACTGTAAAAAGTAAGATGACCAGTTAACAATGTTGTCATTTTTCTCCAAGCGGTCCCAGGCCCCAGAGACCTGACAGTAAAGAGACAGGACAGTTCTCTGTCTCTACGATGGACCAAACCACCAGGACTGGAGCTCTCTCATCAATACCTCATAACCTACAGCTGCCCTGGATCAGAACCACTGGCCGTATACACTGAACACTGCTGCACAACCCTGACTGACCTGCAGCCTGGTACCCACTACACTGTTGGAGTCTCCACTGTGTTGACAACTGGGGAGCAGAGTGAAGCTGTGTCTACAACCATCATTACCAGTAAGACGTCTTATTCATTTGTATGTACTTAATGTAGCTGATTGACTTGATACACTGCTGTGAGGTACTTCCTGTATACTACGCAACAGAAAACCTCTTCAGGAACTTTTGAGGAGACATTTTTATTTATTTTATCATCTTGGTAACGTACCACCAGAGCCGTTGGTTTTTACGTTTAATTATTTTGTTTGTTGTTTTTCTGAGAGTCTATAATAGCAAAATAACGGGAGAGAAAATATAACAGCTGGCACTATGTGCATGATAATGCTGTATTATTCTGTTTATTGAAGATGTATTATATCGAATTAGACCAACAACCTTAACGACTGTTTACTCAAAACTCACTGATGCACAATGGACATTTTATTTTACAATTTGTAAATATCCAGTTTTTCCCCTAATCTTAAATGTAATTGGCTGTTGAAAAAAATATATATTAACATAAAATCCATGATCCTTTAAAATCAGGAAGACTGTTTTGCATGCTTTTATATGTCCTTTAGGCGAAAAATAAATACATGATTACTGATTTTACTGATTTCCTCAGGCAAGAACTCAAGAGAGAAAACAACCAGATGTAAGAATTTACTCCAGAAACTGGGTCTAAGCGACATGCTCACCAAACGCATGCAACAAAGTGATGTTCTAGTGATAGATGCTTTATCTCAGGATGTTAAACCACCTCAAACTGAAAAAGAGCTGAGCTCTCAGTATCTGTATAAACTGATGATGTTGGATTACAGGGCTAGATTTCTGTTCTGTGAACCTGAATCAACTACCACAGCTTCAGAGAACGTTGTTTTTGCTGATGACGATGATACTTTTTTTAACTTTGGCAAGGCAACCATCCAAGAAGTACACATTGAAGAGCAACACATTCACCCGATGGATATTCACATGGCAGTTTTCCAATGTGCTGATGATTTTTTGAGGCAGTACATATTTTCAAAACTCTCCAGTTGCCAGTTTGGTCTGCCCCTGCTGGTACCTAACCCCTTTACACAGGAAATAGAATTCCCTCTCTGGGCCCTTCGGAACATCAAGAAGTCATGGCAAAGTAAAGACAAATCTAAAACAGAACCTGGCAAATACCAGAGCAGACACATGTTTAATACACCAGTGCCAGTTGTATCCTTCATCAGATTGGGAGAGTCGTCCATTTCCAAGTCCCAGATCTTGAACCGTGTCATTAGCAAACAAAAGCACAATGTGTTTTTCCATCGTCATTGCAAAGGCAGCACTCGAGACTGTCTCCTCATGGACGGAGTTGTGGAGATCACCTGGTACTGCCCAGCGGGGAAGGAAGATGATGTTTTTGATGATTGTGTGGCTTTTCTGAACCTTCATGGTGATGCCAGAGACCATCCACAGCAACTTGAATTCATGCAGTCAGTGAGCACTGTGAATGTTGTTCTACTTTCAGAACATCCCTTAGATGAAAAAAACAAAGACATTTCCAAGAATCTTTTCAAGTCTCCTGTCCCTCTGATTGTCCTTTTCTCCGGAAAAGAACCATTTCAGACTTTAGAAAACCCAACAAAGGTGAGATTAGCTGCCAAAAACAGGAACGAGGCTGAGCTGAACAAAGAAACAATATCACGCATCCAACACTGTGTCAACACGTACGGAAAGAAGACAAGCATTGAACTATTTTGGGACAAAGCAAGAAAACATCAGTTTAAAGTGGACGAAGACAAGGAATCCTGCAGAGATGGTCGTGAACAAGCCGAGGTTTTGATGTCCCTGTTGAGGAAGGAAAGATCATCGAGTCTCAAGGAGAAACTTTTACCTCTCCAAGGAAAGCTGTGGCATCATTGGTGCCGGAAAGATAAGGATCAGTATCGTCTGAAAGGCAAAGGAAATGAAGGTTTGGAATATCACTTGGAAACAATCAAGAAAGATAAGGCCTCTATTCGAAAGGAACAGCTTGAGGCAGCTTCAATACCCAATGAATTCATTACGTCATTTATAGACTGTTTAACATCCCCACTTCATTCACAAGAAACAAAACTATACATGTTGCAGTGGCTGAGAATGTTCCTGGACGAATTCAACATGGATGCACTTGCAGGATATGAGGAAGAGTACCTCTCAACATGGGCAACATTTAAATGTGGCCCCAAGTCTGGAGGAGGATCAACCGACAAAGATCTGCTGCTAACGAAACTGAAGACGATATCTGACAAAATGAATGCTACCACACTTGGACTTCAGCACATCATGAGAGAAACAAGCCAGATGTATGAAGTTTTCAAGCCTACAACTGAACCTCACACAAACACATATGAAATGATAGAGGCTCTTCCTGCAATAGCAGCTGAGATGCTGATGTCTGGGTTGCCACTAGAGCTGATGGATGGAGATGCGGCCCACGTGCCTCTGTTGTGGATTCAGGCTGTCCTGGACCATCTTACTAAAACACTTGGAGACAAGAAGGTGTTTGTGCTGTCGGTTCTTGGACTGCAGAGCTCTGGGAAGTCCACACTACTGAATGCCATGTTTGGTCTTCAGTTCACCGTGAGTGCAGGCAGGTGCACAAGAGGAGCCTTCATGCAGCTGATCAAGGTGGACCCGGCCATAGTGAAACAGCTGAAATATGAGTATGTTCTGGTGGTGGACACAGAGGGCCTGAGATCACCAGAGCTCAGTACTAATACGTCCCATAGTCATGACAATGAACTGGCAACTTTTATTATCGGAATAGGGGACATCACCATCATCAACATCATGGGGGAAAACCCATCTGAAATGCACGACATCCTGCAGATTTGCGTCCAGGCATTCTTGAGGATGAAACAAGTTCAAATCACACCAAGCTGCATCTTTGTGCACCAGAATGTTGCAGAGGCCTCAGCCGGCGACAAAAACATGGAGGGAAGAATAAATCTCCTGGGGAAATTAGATGAAATGGCTGTAACTGCAGCAAGAGAGGAGCAAATCGACTCTGTCACTGGCTTTAGTGATATAATCCAGTTTGATGTAAGAACTCAAGTATTCTACTTCAAGGGCCTTCTAGAGGGAGACCCCCCGATGGCCCCTCCCAACCCTTCCTACAGCCAGAACGTTCAGGAGCTGAAGAACAAGGTGCTCTCCATCGCACAGTGGAAGTCAGGCTGTAGATTTTCCACATTATCTGAAGTAAAAGATCGGATCAGGGACCTATGGAAGAGTCTTTTGAAGGAAAACTTTGTGTTCAGCTTCAGAAATACACTCGAAATGATGGTTTACAGTGATTTAGGAAAAAAGGTTTCCGAGTGGTGCTGGAAGCTTAGAAAACATGCCCTGGAAAAAGAAAACAAGTTGTATAACCAACTTCAAAGCAACATCATCGAGGACGTGAATCACAAAGATCTGATTGATGATTTTGATCAAGTTTACAATCCCTTGAAAGAGGAAAAAGACACATACTTCAAGGAAAACAAAAATCCAGAAATCCTCATACAATGGAAAGTCACCATTGACACGCGGTTAGAACATTTGAATGAGGAGCTCATTCAAAACATCCTAAAGAAATGCAAATATGTCATCACAATCAAGAAAAGCAGATCAGAACTTGACCAAAAAAATTCTGACTATGAGGCAGAATTGCTTAAAATGAGCAAAATCTTGGCATCAAAACTAAAAGACCAGAGACTTACAGACCAGGATGTGGAGAAGCAGTTTGACTCAATCTGGACGGACTGGAGCAATAAAGTAGCAAATGAAAAACCTCCACAGAAACGTGTTAATGTTAGAGCTGCAGTTGAAGAAGTCTTACAAACTAATTTTCTTAATCAGAATGACATCACAGACAAGATTAGAAGTGAAAAGGGTCAATTTAAGTTTGACTTTAAAAAACACGTTAACCTAGCGTGGTGGAATTCACTGGATCCATTTAATTTGTTACACAGAAATCCAGAAGACTATATGAATCGGTGTACACAACAAGTGACAAACAGTGTCAACAGATATATCACTGGGAAAGAAGCTGAAGAGAGAGATTTCAATGACAGCTTTATTCATGAAATATTAACCAATATAACAAGTGAGATTAAGAGTTTCACAGAGTCCAATCAGATTAAATCCACAAAAGAATACCTAACTGACCTGTCTGTTCATCTGTGCATCAAAGCAGTTCCAACATTTGAGAGGATGCATTCATCGTTCAGGAAAACAGTAAATCCTCTAACATACTTGAAAAGCAAACGAGAACAGTATCTTCAGATGTGTAAGAACTTTTGCAAAGGAGCAAACTCCATCACCATTTTTGCTGATTTCCTCTGTAAACAGCTGGAACCAGCAATCAAACAGCAAATGAATCAGAAAACCAGTTTTCAGATTAGTGATTTATTAAGATCCAACCATCCAGCCTTTAATGGAAACAGATCCAATCTGGAGAATCACATCCTGAAACATCTTGCCATAAAGCAAAGCTTTAAAGACTATGAGGAATACATTGACCAACCAAAGAGCTATTTTAGAAGATTCATCCAAGAACACGAGGAGAAATATTGTACAAATGACAAAATTACAGACATGCTTATTGAAAACCTACGTTCCCTGGAAAGGGTGCTTTTAACAGTGAATACAGATGCAACAGCAGAAGTGGTTAGACAACGTGGCGATGCCAAAACATGGCTTGACAGTTTATGTAAGAAACTTGGAACACACCTGGTGATGAAAAGAGAGGATCTGAAAAGCATTGAAGATGAAGATATTCAGAACCTGACAGAACTCAAAGACATGATGGCAAAATGTATTCATGCGATGGTGAAGAAGATGAAGAAACAAGAAAAGCAGAATTCAGGAAAAGAGCCTTTTGCTACTTTGAAAAACCAAGCCACCAAGTACCTGTTTGATCATCACAAAGGATGTTGGGCCCAGTGCCCATTCTGCAGAGCCATCTGCACAAACACCATCCCTGACCATGATGGTGATCATAGTGTTAGGTTTCATCGTCCTGAAGCTATATTTGGGCAGTTTTGGAAAGATACTGATCATTTTGCTCTTGAGTTCTGCACCACATCTGTAAGCAGTAATGCTTCATTCAGATGTCAGACTGGTAGGTTGCCCTACAAGAAATACAGAGAAGCTGGTGAACCATATAATCAATGGAGCATCACTGCAGATGGTAGCAATCAGAGTTACTGGAAATGGTTCCTTTGTACATTTCAGTCTCAGTGGGAGGAAAGGAACGGATTAAAATTTGCTGGTTCAGGTGAAATCCCTCAGAGCTGGAGACAGATCACCCTAGAATCAGTACTGGAAGGACTCAAGTAACTGTCCCTGCCCTGCCCTGTCCCTTAAGGTGTGAGATTACGTTTAACCACGAGTGAGTGGTCAGGAAGAAATGTCGGACATACCTAGGAAGACATGAGGAGATGTCAGGGCCCTGTTAGGGTTAGGGTTGAACAAATGACTAGCACACGCCAGATGTTGATTTATGATGATTTAAGAAGTTTTTATTTTGACATATAAGAGAAAGTCACAACTGTAGGCAGCCTAGGGTCGCCATGTAACATTATTATTGAGATGTTAATATTGTTGCACTGTGCCTGGTAACTGAGATGTGGTGACTGAGCTCTGTGCCTGGTAAATACAGATCAGTCCTTGACTCTGATCACTAAATAATGTTATAACTCTGCTCTTCTGATTCTTGATCTTCTGCTGTACTTTCTATATAAACTGTTTGTATTCAAGCTTGGGATAAGTCTGCTAAATGAATACCATGTAAATGTTTGGATTTGGAACAAAAAGTAAACCTATAACTAAACGTAGAGACGTGTGTTTGCTGTGAACAACATACCTTGAAGTCTCAGAGAAGGGAGTCTGACCACAGAAAGATGATTTTATATTACATAGTTTATATCTATGAGGATAAATGTCAAGAGACATAGATGATGTTGGACATTTTGTATGAATATTATATGTTGGTCACACATGTAGGAATATGGTAGATTATTTTATTCTACTGCAATATGATTTTATGTCCAGAGATTATTACTCTTAAGAAATCAAAGAAAGTTGTGTTCCATTTAAAAATACAATTTTAATGTTGTTATGTCAAACGTTTTTATTTTTTAAATGGGGGAATTTTTGTGTTATTGGTAGTACTTAAGACTTGTTGACACAAAGATTATCCTTTGTGGATAAATAACCAAAGCCTTATTATGAGTATATGTAAGATGTGAGAAACTGATGCAACACATGGAAGTAAACACATTGTTGCAAATCACCAAATAATATACTTGTTTTTCTGTGGGATTGCTCAAAACAACCAGATTGCCAGTTTTCTCTGAATCATAATAATAATAAAAATATTACATCAATATTTCCTGTCTTTCGTTTCTAAATGTTTTTATGTAATCAGGTATCAGCAGGCAAACCCAATATTGCTACATAAGTTAATACAGGACAGACATGAGACAGTTACCAAAGCTAGAAAAATACGTTTTGTGTGTTCAAAGGTCTTTTCTGTGACTAAAGACACATCTCTCTGACGGACCAAGTTACAGTGATTCTGGATTCAAACCTCAATGTGGACGTTTGTAAAATATCTTCAACTATACAGCTAAGCAACTAGTTATTTTGACATAAATAAAACAGTTACATCATATGAACACCACTATTAAATGTGTGTGTAACAAGTGTGTGTGTCAGAGAGAGTGTACAGGATTAATGAAAATCCCTGGAGGTCATATTTTATTATTTTTTAAAGCATTTTCTACTTTACAAAAAATAATAATAATTGAGTCCCAAGACTTGTTCTTAGTGCTGTATATGGAATGTGAGGATGTAATATGAATATTCTTGCTGCCATCTCATCTCTCTCTGCGTGGGTTTTCAGCCCCTCCTCCTCTCGCGAGGGGAGTTTACAGACAGGGCGTCATGATCGCTGGAGCAGCTGACCTGCGCCCTCTATTGGCGCACTGCGGGTGGTGCGCGCGGGACTGCCTTCTGAGGTAGGCTCATACTAACGGGAGGTTGTCTGAAGGGGATCCCATCGGAGACGGTTGAAACTTCACCTCGGAACTAGGCGTCATGATCAATATATGACTACGAACCCCCATCTCAGTCTGGCTAGCCATACCTTACCTGTTGAGACTGACTAGTGTAACGACCCTCACTCTTGTGTGGCTTGGTGATAATGAGTCCGACCCGGGGTTCTCCACAGTGGCTTTTATTGCCTGCATTCACAATAACATTCACAATGTTTTCCGTTGAATATCTGCTGCTGCGCGACTGCATACATTTCTGAAAAGGTATCAAACCAAACTCAGGACAATGCTCTCCATAACAGTTAGTGCGGCGTTGGCGCCAAAACATCAGAATCAGAATCAGAAAGGGTTTTATTGGCCATGAAAGTTTGCACAGTCAAGGAATTTGCTTTGGCAGGAAGGTGCATACAATAAACATATAGTATCCTTAAATTTAAATATGTGGACTGTCTATACTAACTATCTATACTATATAACTATACTATCTATACTAAAGTGGAATTATATTTAAAATAAAATATACAATAAAATATAAGTTGCCTAATTTACAATATAAAAATACAAAAAATACAAATATGACAAAAAATACAAATGTACAAGATGCAGTAATGTAGTGCAGAATATTAGAGTCATTAAGTAAAGTCAATAGTCAGTGTGAACCCTTGGCCTTGTTGAAGAGGCCAACAGCAGAAGGGAAGAAACTGTTTTTGTGTCGAGAGGTGTTGGTCCTGATGGACCGCAGCCTTCTGCCGGAGGGGAGTGACTGAAACAGGGAGTGTCCAGGGTGGGAGGAGTCGGCCACAATCTTCCTCGCTCGCCTGAGGGTCCTCGAGGTGTGTAGGTCCTCGAGGGTAGGCAGATTGCAGCCAATCACCTTCTCTGCAGTGCGGATGATACGCTGCAGTCTGCTCTTGTCCTTGGCAGTGGCAGCAGCGTACCAGATGGTGATGGAGGAGGTGAGGATGGACTCAATGATGGCTGTGTAGAAGTGCACCATCATCGTCTTTGGCAGGTTGAATTTCTTCAGCTGCCGCAGGAAGTACATCCTCTGTTGTGCTTTCTTTGTGAGGGAGCTGATGTTCAGTTCCCACTTGAGGTCCTGGGAGAGGATAGTGCCCAGGAAGCGGAAGGACTCCACAGTGTTGACTGGGGAGTCACCCAGGGTGATGGGGGTGAGTGGGGCTGTATTCTTCCTGAAGTCCACAACCATCTCCACTGTCTTAAGAGCATTGAGCTCTAGGTTGTTCTGGCTGCACCAGGTCACCAGGTTGGCCGCTTCCCACCTATAATCAGACTCGTCTCCACCAGAGATGAGCCCAATAAGGGTGGTGTCGTCCGCAAACTTCAGGAGTTTGACGGATGGATGACTGGAGGTGCAACTGTTCGTGTACAGGGAGAAGAGCAGAGGAGAAAGGACGCAGCCCTGAGGAGATCCGGTGCTGATGGACCGGGAGTCAGAGACTTGTGTTCCCAGCTTAACGCACTGCTTCCTGTCAGACAGGAAGTCTGTGATCCACCAGCAGGTGGAATCAGGCACGTTCAGCTGGGAGAGCTTGTCCTGAAGCAGGGCGGGGATGATGGTGTTGAAGGCAGAGCTGAAGTCCACAAACAGGATCCTGGCGTAGGATGCTGGGGAGTCCAGGTGCTGTAGGGTGAAGTGGAGGGCCATGTTAACTGCATCGTCCACAGACCTGTTGGCTCTGTAGGCAAACTGCATGGGGTCCAGAAGGGGGTCTGTGATTGATTTGAGGTGTGCCAGCACCAGGCGCTCAAAAGACTTCATTACCACAGAGGTCAGGGCGACAGGTCTGTAGTCATTATGTCCAGTTGGCCTGGGCTTTTTGGGCACAGGGATGATGGTGGAGGCCTTGAGACAGGCTGGCACATGGCATGTCTCCAGGGAGGTGTTAAAGATGTAGGTGAACACCGGAGACAGCTGGTCAGCACAGTTCTTAAGGGTGGCAGGGGAGACAGCGTCCGGCCCAGCTGCTTTGCGTGGGTTCTGCCTCTTGAAAAGTCTGTTTACTTCACCTTCCTGAATGGAGAGTGACGTCACAGAGTTGGTGGGAAGGGGGGGGGAGGGAAGGGATAGTTCAGGGGATTCCAATTGTCTTTCAAAGCGACAGTAGAACTCGTTCAGGTCGTTGGCCAGGCGTGAGTCGTTAGTGGAGTGGGGGGCTCTGGGCTTGTAGTTGGTGATCTGCCTGAGCCCTCTCCAGACAGAAGCAGAGTCGTTAGCAGAGAACTGACGCTTCAGCCTCTCCGAGTACAGTCGTTTAGCCTCCCTCACAGCCTTGCTAAACCTGTTCTTCGACTCCTTGAATCTGTCCTTATCCCCACTCCTAAAAGCGTCCTCTTTGTCCAGCCTCAGCCTTCTGAGTTTAGCTGTAAACCAGGGTTTGTCGTTGTTGTAGCTCACCCTGGTGCGTGTTGGTATACAGCAGTCCTCACAGAAGCTGATGTATGACGTCACAGCCTCTGTGAGCTCATCCAAACTATTGGAGGCAGTCATGAACATATCCCAGTCGGTGCAGTCCAAGCACGCCCGCAGATCCTCCATAGCCTCACTGGTCCACTGTTTCGATGTCCTCACAACAGGCTTACAGCGCTTTAGCTTCTGCCTGTATGCAGGAATCAGGTGGACCATGACGTGGTCTGAGTGACCCAGTGCTGCACGGGGGACCGCATGGTATGCTTTACTGATTGTAGAGTAGCAGTGATCCAAAGTGTTCCCTTCTCTGGTAGGACATTTGATGAATTGTCTGTACTTGGGGAGTTCTTGAGTGAGATTGCCTTTGTTAAAGTCGCCTAGCACAATAACCAGGGAATCCGGATTTTCGTGCTCCACACACAATATCTGGCTAGCGAGCACACGTTGAGCCTCATTGGCGCTAGCCTGAGGCGGCATGTAAACGCCGACCAGTATGAATGAAGCAAACTCACGTGGCGAGTAAAAAGGTTTACAGTTTATAAAAAATGATTCCAGATCAGGAGAACAGTGCTGCAGGATCACTGTCACATCTTCACACCAGCCACTGTTAATAAAAAAACAGATACCACCGCCTTTCGTTTTGCCAGAGAGCAGGGAGTCACGATCCGCTCTCAGCAGAAGCCTGCTAGCTGTAGCGCAGAGTCCGGGATCAGTTCACTCAGCCATGTCTCCGTGAAGCACAAAACGGAAGATGAATGAAAGTCTCTGTTTTTCCACCCCAGTAGCTGAAGTTCGTCCAGTTTGTTGCTCAGCGAACGCACGTTGGAGAGAAATATCCCCGGTAACGCTGTGCGTGTTCCGCGCCTGCGGAGACGCACCAGGGCTCCGGCACGTTTTCCTCTCCTACGACGCTTCGCTGCTAGAACAAAGCCGAGGGTGGCCTTGACTATAATTCCCACTAATTCTGCCGCTGGAAGCAGAAAAGTGGGAAATAAATCCGCAGGAGTTGTAGACCTAAAGTTTAGCAATGTTTCTCTTGTTAGAGAACCCCGGATATTTTGGCAGAACACTGAATTAACAGACAAAACAAGACAAAACACAGCGCACCGAACCACCGAGGCAGCCATCGTCGGCGCCATCATCAACATACGTAATCGATTACAACCTTTACAAATCATTTTAATCTTTGGTTTTCTAGAGCATTGATTAGTGGAACAAATATACATTTATATGTACTCAATAGTTCGTAAACAAAATATGTTAATTTATCTAAATATCGTATTATTCACAGAGCGCTCCCAAAGCCTGCTTACCTTAACGGAGAGGGTCTAGCTCTGAGGTACGGGTAGCGCAAACGCCCAAAATGCGTTAAAGTAAACTTAACTGTAAACAAATAAGAGTTGCGCAGCTTCATATTACACCTTAGTGAATGCAGTACAACATTTGGAACATATTTTGTTAGAATTCACTTAATCTAAATAAGTCATTCATCATTTCAACACATTTCAACTCTGTTACACTAGTCATCCCCCTCACTCACCTGTTGAGACTGGCTAGTTAACCCCCTCACTCACCTGTTGAGACTGGCTAGTTAACCCCCTCACTCACCTGTTGAGACTGGCTAGTTAACCCCCTCACTCACCTGTTGAGACTGGCTAGTTAACCCCCTCACTCACCTGTTGAGACTGGCTAGTTAACCCCCTCACTCACCTGTTGAGACTGGCTAGTTATCCCCCTCACTCACCTGTTGAGACTGGTTCCTCCCTGCAGGTGAATATGGAGTTGTAAACACTTCCTGGAGTAGTCACGTGTGCGTCAGGAGGAAGTGCCAAGTCAGATCTGATGTTTGCTGGTGATTATATAAGTTTGGCACATTGTTGTTGTTTTAGTTCAGTCCTGTATACATGTCCTTCGGGGGAAATTACCCCTTTAAACCTACTACTGTTTGGTTTGTGATGGCACTTTCACCTCTGTTGTTAGAACCTCGATCACAGTCTGTGAAGTTTTTCTTTTTTGCGTGTTTATACATTTTAATTCAGACCTTAAGGAGCGCATTTATCTGCATATTCATTTATGGGAGGAGGCAAGGCGGGGTCAGTGGCTCGTTCACGTGCGATCAATCTCACGTTGATTGTGATTTATAAAGGAAAGGTGTGCAGGACCTGGCGTACGACTGGTTTTATACATCTGAATATTTCTGTGCATAGGTACTATTCGAGTTTTGGCCGTACGCCATCTTCTGGTATGAAAGCTGCACAATCCTTTATACATGAGGCCCCAGGTTGTCAGCTTCCCACCTATAGTCAGACTCATCCCCACCAGAGATGAGCCCAATAAGGGTGGTGTTGTCCGTGAACTTCAGAAGTTTAACAGACAGATGACTGGAGGTGCAGCTGTTGGTGTACAGGGAGAAGAGCAGAGGGGAAAGGACACAGCTCTGAGGAGATCCGGTGCTTATGGACCAGGAGTCAGAGACGTGTGTTGCCAGCTTAACTCACTGCTTCCTGTCAGACAGGAAGTCTACAGTAGAACTCGTTCAGGGGTGGCTGTGGCTCAGGGGGTAGAGAGGGTCGTCTGTTAATCACAAGGTTGGTGGTTCGATCCCCGACTCCTCCCAGGCCATGTGCCGAAGTATGAGTAGTAGCTTGAGCAAGACTCTGAACCCCAAGTTGCTCCTGATGGGCAGGCTAGCGCCTTGCATGGTAGCTCGCTGCCGTCGGTATGTGTGACTGTGACTATGAATGGGTGAATGAGAGGCAAATTGTAAAGCACTTTGGTAGAAAAAAACGCACTCTAAACATGCTCTAATGCAGTCCATTTACCATTTTGTTCAGGTCGTTGGCCAGGTGAGAGTCATTGATGGAGTTGGGGGCTCTGGGCTTGTAGTTGGTAATCTGCCTGAGCCCTCTCCAGACAGAAGCAGATAACTTTGGTCTTAGTCTCTCTGAGTACAGTCTCACAAACCTCTCTCACCGCCTTGCTAAACCTGTTGTTCGACTACTTCAAATTTGTCTCTACCCCCATTCCTAAACGGAGAAGAGCACATAATTGGACACCGTGTTCTCACTTGTAGGAGTATACAGCACTGCTGTCATCGTTTTGGCCACTTTTGGCACTTAAGCAACGTTTTTCAACCAAGGAGGCACCATGAGGAGAGGGGTTTTAATATTCTGTTGACACACAAGCTGTGATCCGTGATGTCATCATCATTCCGACAGAAACTTTCTCCATTCCTGAGAATATCATAAACTACTCACCATGACAATACGTTTCTGCCCTTCACTCAATAATTATCACAGTAAGTATGTGAACAAATATTTCATAATATTAATCACTGCCGCCTCCTCTGCTAAGAAGTTTAAATGGTGATTATTTATTGATGTTTAGTGTCCCAGCATTATGTAGCCTTTGTTCGAGTTCGGGTAGCCGACTCAACTGTGGTTTCAGGTTGTCTTGGACCTTTTGTGTTCATGTTAACACTATTAATATCTGTTTTGTGTCTTCCTCATGTTACCCCTTGTCAGTGCTGCCCCCTCCTGGAGAGATCAGCTTCCTGTCAGTGAAGCCAGACTCTGTGACTCTGACCTGGGGACCTCCTGAGGGTCTGGAAGGATCCAGGACGTTCAGAGTGACCTGGGAGGGTGATGGAGAACAGAAGAACCTGATCATTAAAGACATGTACAGCGTAGAAATAACTGGACTCCAACCTGGTCAACGTTATGATTTCAAGGTGGCAACAATGGGAGCTAAAGGAAGATGGAGCCGTTCTGTTTCAGAAACTGTAATTACAGGTAATAGACTTTTATTACAGCTCAAATGACAACAACTAATTTAGATCTTGTGAAATCTGGGCTCAACTGTGAACATAAGGACAGATGTATTAGTCGGTTGATGGAGTTAACATAATCTCTGGACACATACCGCTTGTCTCTTTTTAGCATGACTTGCTGGAGGAGGATTAAATCCCACTTGCATCATCGGCCTCTTGTGTTTTAATAGTCTAAATGTTGCCCTCTGTGACGAAAGAAGTAGAAACATTTAAATCCCGCTCACAAGAATATTTACATATAAACAAATGATACATTTATGTTATCGTGCTGTAAAAAATAAGATTACCAGTTTACAATGTTGTCATTTTTCTCCAAGCGGTCCCAGGCCCCAGAGACCTGACAGTAGAGAGACAGGACAGTTCTCTCTCTCTACGATGGACCAAACCACCAGGACTGCAGCTCTATCATCAATACCTCATAAACTACATCTGCCCTGGATCAGAACCGCTGGCCGTAAACACTGAACTCTGCTGCAGAACCCTGACTGACCTGAAGCCTGGTACCCACTACACTGTTGGAGTCTCCACTGTGTTGATAACTGGGGAGCAGAGTGAAGCTGTGTCTAAAACCATCTTCACCAGTAAGACGTCTGATTTATTTGTATGTACTTAATGTACATACAAATGTATTTATTTGGTAACGTACCACCAGAGCCGTTGGTTTTTACGTTTAATTATTTTGTTTGTTGTTTTTCTGAGAGTCTATAATAGCAAAATAACGGGAGAGAAAATATAATAGCTGGCACTATGTGCATGATTATGCTGTATTATTCTGTTTATTGAAGATGTATTATATTGAATTAGACCAACAACCTTAACGACTGTTTACTGTATATCAAAACTCACTGATGCACAATGGACATTTTATTTTACAATTTGTAAATATCCCGTTTTTCGCCTAATCTTAAATGTAATTGGCTGTTGAAAAAAATCTATATTAACATAAAATCCATCATCCTTTAAAATCAGGACTTTTTTGCATGCTTTTATATATCCTTTAGGCATTAAATAAATACATGATTACTGATTTTACTTATTTCCACAGGCAAGTCCCGAAGACAGAAAACAACCAGATGTAGGAATTTACTCCAGAAACTGGGTCTAAGCGACATGTTCCCCAAACGCATGCAACTAAGAGATGTTCTAGTGATAGATGCTTCATCTCAGGATGTTAAACCACCTCAAACTGAAAAAGAACTGAGCTCTCAGTATTTGTACAAACTGATGATGTTGGATTACAGGGCTAGATTTCTGTACTGCAAACCTGAACCAACTACCACAGCTTCAGAGAACGTTGTTTTTGCTGATGACGATGATGCTTTTTTTAACTTTGGCAAGGAAACCATCCAAGAAGTACACATTGAAGAGCAACACATTCACCCGATGGATATTCACATGGCAGTTTTCCACTGTGCTGATGATTTTTTGAGGCAGTACATATATTCAAAACTCTCCAGTTGCCAGTTTGGCCTGCCCCTGCTGGTACCTAACCCCTTTACACAGGAAACAGAATTCCCTCTCTGGGCCCTTCGGAACATCATGAAGTCATGGCAAAGTAAATCTAAAACAGAACCTGGCAAATACCAGAGCAGACACATGTTCAATACACCAGTGCCAGTTGTATCCTTCATCAGATTGGGAGAGTCGTCCATTTCCAAGTCCCAGATCTTGAACAGTGTCATTAGCAAACAAAAGCACAGTGTGTTTTTCCATCGTCATTGCGAAGGCAGCACCCGAGACTGTCTCCTCATGGACGGAGTTGTGGAGATCGCCTGGTACTGTCCAGCGGGGAAGGAAGATGATGTTTTTGATGATTGTGTGGCTTTTCTGAACCTTCATGGTGATGCCAGAGACCATCCACAGCAACTTGAATTCATGCAGTCAGTGAGCACTGTGAATGTTGTTCTAATTTCAGAACATCCCTTAGATGAAGAAAACAAAAAGATTTCCAGGAATCTTTTGAAGTCTCCTCTCCCTCTGATTGTTCTTTTCTCAGGACAGGAAAAAAATCAGACTGTAAAAAACTCAACAAAGGTGAGATTAGCTGCCAAAAACAGGAACGAGGCTGAGCTGAAGGAAGAAATAATATCACACATCCAACACTGTGTCAGCACGTACGGAAAGAAGACAAGCATCGAACTATTTTGTGACGAAGCAAGAAAACATCAGTTTAAAGTGGACGAAGATAAGAAATCCTGCAGAGATGGTCGTGAACAAGCCAAGGGTTTGATGTCCCTGTTGAGAGAGGAAAGATCATCGAGACTCAAGGAGAAACTGTTACCTCTCCAAGGAAAGCTGTGGCATGATTGGTGCCAGAAAGATAAGGATCAGTATCGTCTGAAAGGCGAAGGACAGAAAAGTTTGGAATGTCATTTGGACAACCTCAAGAATGAGAAGGCTGCTATTCGAAAGAAACAGGCAGCTTTACCAATCAATGATTTAATGAGGTCATTTATAAACTGTTTAACACCCCCACATCATTCACAAGAGACAAAATTATACATGCTGCAGTGGCTGAGAATGTTCCTGGATGAATTCAACATGAAAGCGCTTTCAGCATATGAGGAAGAGTACCGCTTAACATGGGCAACATGTGGCCCCAAGGATGAAGGAGGATCAACTGACAAAGATCTGCTGCGACAGAAACTTAACATGATAACCGCCATAATGAATGGTACCACAATTGGACTTCAGCACATCATGAGAGAAACAAGCCAGATGTATGACGTTTTCAAGCCCACAAAACTTCAGAAGGAACTGATAGAGGCTCTTCCTGCAATAGGAGCTGAGATGCTGATGTCTGGGTTGTCACTAGAGCTGATGGATGGAGATGTGGCCCACGTGCCTCTGTTGTGGATTCAGGCTGTCCTGGACCATCTTACTAAAACACTTGGAGACAAGAAGGTATTTGTGCTGTCGGTTCTTGGAGTGCAGAGCTCTGGGAAGTCCACACTACTGAATGCCATGTTTGGTCTTCAGTTCACCGTGAGCGCAGGCAGGTGCACAAGAGGAGCCTTCATGCAGCTAATCAAGGTGGACCCGGCCATAGTGGACCAGCTGAAATACGAGTATGTTCTGGTGGTGGAAACAGGGGGCCTGAGATCACCAGAGCTCAGTACTAATACGTCCCTCAGTCATGACAATGAACTAGCAACTTTTATTATCGGAATAGGGGACATCACCATCATCAACATCATGGGGGAAAACCCATCTGAAATGCACGACATCCTTCAGATTTGCGTCCAGGCATTCTTGAGGATGAAACAAGTTAAAATCACACCAAGCTGCATCTTTGTGCACCAGAATGTTGCTGAGGCCTCAGCCGGCGAGAAAAACATGGAGGGAAGAATAAATCTCATGGGGAAATTAGATGCTATGGCTGTAACTGCAGCTAAAGAGGAACAAACTGACAAACCTGTCACTGGCTTTAGTGATATAATCCAGTTTGATGTAAAAACTCAAGTATTCTACTTCAAGGGCCTTCTAGAGGGAGACCCCCCGATGGCCCCTCCCAACCCCTCCTACAGCCAGAACGTTCAGGAGCTGAAGAACAAGGTGCTCTCCATCGCACAGTGGAGGTCAGGCTGTAGATTTTCCACATTATCTGAAGTGAAAGGTCGGATTGGGGACCTGTGGAATGGTCTTTTGAAGGAAAACTTTGTGTTCAGCTTCAGAAATACACTTGAACTGATGATTTACAGTGATTTGGAAACAAAGGTTGCTGAATGGTCCTGGAAACTGAGAAAACATGCCCTGGAAAAAGAGAATAAGTTGCTCAACCAACTTCAAAGCAACATCATCGAGGACGTGAATCATACAGATCTGATTGTTGATTTTTATGAAGTTTACAATCCCTTGAAAGAGGAAATAGACAAATACTTCAAGGAAAATAAAAACCCAGAAATCCTTATACAATGGAAAGTCACCGTTGACAAGCGGTTGGAAAACCTGAACGCGGAGCTCATTCAACAGATCCTAAAGAATTGCAAAGATGTCATCACAATCAGGAAAAGCAGATCAGAACTTGACCAAAATAATTCTTACTATGAGGCAGTATTGCTCCAAATGAGCAAAAACTTGGCATCAAAACTAAAAGGCCAGAGACTTACCGACCAGGTCATGGAGGAGCAGTTTAACTCAATCTGGAGGGACTGGAGCACCAAAGTGGCAAATGAAAAACCTCCAGAGAAATCTGTTAATGTTAGAGCTGCAGTTGAAGAAGTCTTACAAACTAATTTTCTTAATCAGAGGGACATCACAGACAAGATTAGAAGTGAAAAGGGACAATTTAAATTTGAGGTTAAAAAACATGTTAACCTAGCGTGGTGGAATTCGTTACACAGAAATCCAGACTACTGTATGAATCAGTGTACACAACAAGTGACAAACAGTGTCAACAGATATGTCACTGGGAAAGAAGCTGAAGGTAGGGATTTCAATGATAACTTTATTCATGAAATATTAAGCATCATAACAAGTGAGATTAACAGTTTCTCAGAGTCCAATCAGATTAAATCCACAAAAGAATACCTAACTGACCTGTCTGTTCATCTGTGCATCAAAGCAGTTCCAACATTTGAGAGGATGCATTCATCGTTCAGGAAAACAGTAGATCCTCTAATATACTTGGAAAGCAAACGAGATCAGTTCCTTCAGATGTTTAAGCACCATTGCAAATGTTGCCGCATGTTCTTCTAAGTAAACAGCTGGAACCAGCAATCAAACAGCAAATGAATCAGAAAACCAGTCTTCAGATTAGTGTTTTATTAAGATCCAACCACCCAGCCTTTAAAGGAAACAGATTTCCATTATATCTTAATTTTGAGAATCACATCCTGGTTCACCTTACCATAAGCTAGCTGTCCATGATTTAAGCTGACTTTAATGTGTGACATATAAAAGAACGTCACAACTGTAGGCAGATACAGATGTCTTTAGCTTGACCTACGGTCAACATGTCAAATTGTTGTAGAGATGTTATTGTTGTACGGTAGTTGAGATGTTAATATTGTTGCACTGTGTCTGGTAGCTGAGATGTGGTGACTTCTGTGCCTGCTAAATACAGATCAGTCCCTGACTCTGATCACCTAAATAATGTTATAACTCTGCACTTCTGATCCTTGATCTTCTGCTGTACTTTCTATATAAACTGTTGGTATTCAAGTATTCAAGTGTCTGCTAAATGAATACCATGTAAATGTTTGGATTTGGAACAAAATGTTCACCTTACTAAATGTAGAGATGTGTGTTTGCTGTGAACAACATACCTTGAAGTCTCAGAGAAGGGAGTCCGACCACAGAAAGATGATTTTATATTACATAGTTTATACCTATGAGGATAAACGTCAAGAGACATAGATTATGTCGACCATTTTGTATGAATATTATATGTTGGTCACACATGTATGCTAGATTATGTTATGCTACTGCTATATGATCTTATATCCAGACATTATTACTCTTAAGAAATCAAAGAAAGTTGTGTTCCATTTAAAAATACTATGGTACTTTGTTATGTAAAACGTTTTTATTTCTAAATGGGGGAAAGTTTGTTTTAATTCACACAAAATATGCAGCTCTCTGAAAAGAGAGCCTGGTTTATCTTCCTACAGCCTTATTGGTACTTAAGACTTGTTGACACAATGATTGTCCTTCCTGGATAAATAACTAAAGCCTTAATATGAGTATATGTAAGATTTATGTGAGAAACTGATGCAACACATAGAATAAGACACATTGTTTGCGAATCATCAAGAATTATACTCATATATATGTTTTTCTGTGCAATTGCTCAAAACAACCAGATTGCCAGTTTTCTCTGAATCACAATAATAATAAAAATATAAAATATATATTTTGTGTCTTTCGTTTTTAAATGTTTTTATTTCATCAGGTAACAGCAGGCAAACAACATATTACAACATCAGTTAATACAGGACAGACATGAGACAGTTACCAAAGCTAGAAAATATGTTTTGTGTATTTAAAGGTATTTTCTGTGACTAAAGACACATCTCTCTGACGGACCAAGTTACAGTGATTCTGGCCGACCAAGTCCTGTATTTTGGGTAGAGCGCCAGAACTACGGTGCTAGTTAGGGAAAATACTGTGATAAGGTAGGGAATGTATAGAAACATAGAGTTGGCCTTGCTTCCCTTGTTTTGCACCACGACTCCATATCTCACTCATCCGGTCCTATAAGGTTCTTGTGCGCAGTGGGGTGGTGCGTTCTATCCTTTGGGAGGCGTACATAACATCTTGGCACATTGTCATTTTAGTTCAGTCTTGTATACATGTCCTTCAGGGACATAACGCCTTTAAACCTACCAGTGTTCAGTTTGTTATGGCACTTTTGCCTATGTTGGTTTGTGTATTTTGATTTTTTCCAGTTGTGTTTTATAAATTATGGTCACATAAACACTGATTCCAATACAATGATTTCCACACCAAGATTAATCACCTACAGCACCTTTAACATTCAGTAATAGTGTTTTCAGAGAAGTCAAGTTTATACAGAGTAAGTTATCTATACAACTTTAAACTTATGTTGAAAACATTATTATTTTGACTTAGTCCTTTTCCTGTTCAACTCTTATTAAACAGGTGTGGTGGCATACTGATTACAACACAGATTAGAAGTTTCACTGTACATTCTTTCTGCACAAGACTGGATTAACCGGATACATTCATCTATGGTTTACAAGAAAACTCCAACATGTAATTAACTATTTAACCCTACATGTTTGAAGACTACAATGCGTAGTCGCCCTCCTTCCTCTTACATCCCAAGATGCACCTCTTACCTCAGCACTGGAATACTATCTGATTACCCATCCCCCCTCACCTGTTGAGACTGGTGATCCCTCCCCCCTCACCTGTTGAGACTGGCTAGCCATCCCCTCACCTGTTGAGACTGACTAGCCATCCCCCTCACCTGTTGAGAGTGGCTAGCCATCCTCCTCACCTGTTGAGACTGGTTATCCCTCCCCCTCACCTGTTGGGACTGGCTTCCTACCTGCAAGTAAATATGGAGTCAGTAGGCCTACTTCCTTGAGGAGTCATGTGTGCGTCAGGACAAAGTGCCAAGTCAGATATGATGTTTGCTGGTGATTATGTAAGTTTGGCACATTGTTGTTGTTTTAGTTCAGTCCTGTATACACATCTTTCAGGGTCAATTACCCCTTTGAAACACACCAGTGTTTGGTTTGTTATGGCACTTCTACCAATGTTAGTTTGTGTATATGTTTTTTTTCCAGTTGTGTTCTACATATTAGAGCCACAAATACACTGATTCCAAGACAATGACTTCCACACCAAGATTCATCACCTACAGCACCTTTAAAATCAATAATAGTGTTTTCAGAGAGGTCAAGTTCATACATAATTTGTCATCTATCCAACTTTAAACTTATGTTAAAAAATAATTCTTTGTTTTTGTCCTTTGCCCTGTTCAACTGTTATTAAACAGGTGTGGTGGCATACTGATTACAACACAGATTAGGAGTTTCACTGTACATTCTTTCTGCACAAGACTGGATTAACTGGATACATTCATCTAAGATTCTTATCTGAGCCAGAAAGGGAAAGTTATTAATAAAACTTCTGGTAAACCAGGTGGTTTACAGCAAATCTCAAACATGTAATTAAGTTAAGATTAACCATATAAGCGTACATGTTTGAAGACTACAATGTGTTGTACCCCTCCTTCCTCACATCCCAAGATGCACCTCTTACCTCAACACTGGACCACTAGCTGACTAGCCATCTTCCTCACCTGTTGAGACTGGTTAGCCATCCCCCTCACTCACCTGTTGAGACTGGCTAGCCATCCTCCTCACCTGTTGAGACTGGTTATCCCTCCCCCTCACCTGTTGGGACTGGCTTCCTACCTGCAAGTAAATATGGAGTCAGTAGGCCTACTTCCTTGAGGAGTCATGTGTGTGTCAGGACAAAGTGCCAAGTCAAACATGATGTTTCCTGGTGATTATATAAGTTTAGCACATTGTTTTAGTTCAGTCCTGTATACACATCTTTCAGGGTCAATTACCCCTTTGAAACCCACCAGTGTTTGGTTTGTTATGGCACTTCTACCAATGTTAGTTTGTGTATATGTTTTTTTTCCAGTTGTGTTCTACATATTAAAGCCACAAATGCACTGATTCCAAGACAATGATTTCCACACCAAGATTCATCGCCTACAGCACCTTTAAAATCAATAGTGTTTGCAGAGATGTCAAGTTTATACATCATTTGTTATCTATCCAACTTTAAACTTATGTTGAAAAAATAATTCTTTGTTTTTGTCCTACCCTGTTCAACTCTTATTAAACAGGTGTGGTGGCATACTGATTACAACACAGATTAGGAGTTTCACTGTACATTCTTTCTGCAGAAGACTGGAATAACTGGATACATTCATCTAAGATTCTTATCTGAGCCAGAAAGGGAAAGTAATTAATAAAACTTCTGGTAAGGAAGGTGGTTTACAGGAAATCTCCAACATTTAATTAAGTTATGATTAACCATGTAACCGTACATGTTTGAAGACTACAATGCGTAGTCGCCCTCCTTCTTCTTACATCCCAAGATGCACCTCTTTCTTTAGCACTGGACCACTAGCTGACTAGCCATCCCCCTCACCTGTTGAGACTAGTTATCCCTCCCCCTCACCTGTTCAGACTGGTTATCCCTCCCCTCACCTGTTCAGACTGGTTATCCCTCCCCCTCACCTGTTCAGACTGGTTATCCCTCCCCCTCACCTGTTGAGACTGTTTATCCCTCCCCCTCACCTGTTGAGACTGGTTATCCCTCCCCCTCACCTGTTGAGACTGGTAATCCCTCCCCCTCACCTGTTGAGACTGGTTCCTCCCTGCAGGTGAATATGGAGTTGTAAACACTTCCTGGAGTAGTCATGTGTGCGTCAGGAGGAAGTGCCAAGTCAGATATGATGTTTCCTGGTGATTATATAAGTTTGGCACATTGTTGTTGTTTTAGTTCAGTCCTGTATACACGTCTTTCAGGGGCAATTACCTCTTTAAACATACCAGTGTTTGGTTTGTTATGGCACTTTTTCCTTTGTTAGTTTGTGTATTGTAATTTTTGCCCAGTTGTGTTCTATATATTAAGGCCACAAATAGGCCTACACAGATTCCAAAATACAATGATTTCCACACCAATTTCCAATTGTCTTTCAAATCTACAGTAGAACTCGTTCAGGTCGTTGGCTAGACGAGAGTCGTTAGTGGAGTAGGGGGCTCTGGGCTTGTACAGTAGGTGGTCATCTGCTTGGGCCCTCTCCAGACAGAAGCAGTCGTTAGCAGAGAACTGGTGTTTTAGTCTCTCAGAGTACAGTCGTTTAGCCTCTCTCACCGCCTTGCTAAACCTGTTCTCCAACTCCTTTAATCTGTCTCAATCAATCCCCATTCCTAAACGCAGAAGAACACATACTTGGACACTGTGTTCTCACTTGTAGGGAGTATACAGCACTGCTGACATCGTTTTGGACACTTTTGGCACTTAAGCAACGTTTTTCAACCATGGGGGCTCCATGGGGAGAGGGGTTCTAATATTCTGTTGACACACAAACTGTGATCCGTGACGTCATCGCCTGTCATTCCGACAGAAACTTCCTCCATTCCTGAGAATATCAAAGACTACTCACCTTGATAACACGTCTCTGCTACTCACTCCAATTAACACAGTAAGTACGTGAACAAATATTTCATATTATTTATCACTGTCGCTTCCTCCGCTAAGAAGTTTAAATGGTGATTATTTATTTATGTTTGGTGTCCCAGCATTATGTAGCCTACCTGGGAAGCCTAAGTGAAAGTAAAGTTTGTTAGGTTGCAATAGGAGCTGTTCTTCTATCAGAGTCGTTAACAGGTGTTTAAAGTTGAAGTAAAGCTAATTGAAACCAAGTAAATTTGCCAGAATGATTCCCTTAAATGCTATTTGAAAATAGGCCTACGGTTTGAAGTAGGCCTGGTCGAATTTATCAAGTCGTTACAATAGTCTTGTGTTGGTTGTTGAACAGTGGATTTATAGTAGTCTTTGAGAAGGTGACGCTCAAAAGGCCTTTGCATGTAAAACATAAATACAATAGCCTGATAAATCAGACACTATAGCCTCTGTGATTGAGTTAGGCTGCTTTGGCTTTTCATTGGTTATTTATAAATAAGAACATGCAAAAAGCTTCCTTCTCTGATTCAGACGGCTTTGATTTCTCTGATATATAAAACCATTTGAAAACCAAATAAAGCAAATTAATAAATGCTTGCGGTTATCGTAATGTATGTGTTGAATGTACGTGTATGTTATGAGTGTTCTGGGGTCAAGTCTTGTAAGACGGTTTTGGAACAATTTGTCTACTATGACCTAAACTGTTTGTCTGTTAGAGGTTTGGTGTGGAGGCTGTACATTCCTACCTCTTCCTTGTAGGCCTTTCCTCTGCAAATGGAGGAAGCACAAAGTCACGTTGCATAACAACATTTTGTTTCAAAATGGCTGTTTACATGTAATTTTTAAGGTTTTCAAATTCTGTATTTTATAGGCAGTAAAATAAAATAGGCAGAGTAAATCAATTAAATAACATGTTTTAAAAGGCTTCCACCTGTCTATTTGAGCAAAATAGGCAAATATATCAGGTGTAGGCTATCCTTTTCTTTTCTTAATTTTTTGTTTTGCTATAGGTAAATGCAATTTAGTTATATTCATTATGATATTGTTGAAACTGCATTAAATCTAATCAAAGTAAAATTGAAAATGGTATACTTGTAAAAAAATTAAAAACAACTCGATGAGTATGAGCTGTCCTGACCCTGTGACTTGCATCAACAGGCATGTTCGTCATGTTCCAGTGATTCTTGTGTCCGAGGGTTGAAGGAGAAGAATGGAGAGCAGAAAAGGAGGAGAGGAGAACAGGAGAACAGGAGGAGGAGAACAGGAGAACAGGAACCCCCCCCAGAGCACCATGGAGGAAGCTACAGGTCCTCCTCAGGAGGAGGTGGTCTCTCTGGTGAAGAGGTGAGACTGAGAGGGTGTAGAGGAGGTGGTCTCTCTGGTGAAGAGGTGAGACTGAGAGGGTGTAGAGGAGGTGGTCTCTCTGGTGAAGAGGTGAGACTGAGAGGGTGTAGAGGAGGGGGCAGAGTTACCATCTGCCTGGGAGACACTAGACCAGACATTCAGGGTTCTCAACTTGTGAACCTCTGGCAAAATATACATCATTTGAAATTTGTCACAACCTTTTTTTCTATAACAATTTTTACGTGTATAATTTATATCTCACAAAACGTGTTTTAAACCTCCAAATGTACACCTCAATAACATATATAAAAAAGACAAGGAAGCAGTGAATTAATGTCAGTGTGTTTGTGTGCAGCCAAATACTGGATTTATTTGTAGAAGAAAGTGTTATATATATTTTACAGTACGGTCAAACTAATGCTTGTGTAGCCGATGTGTATCGGTGAAACTCACTCCTCAGGTATGTAATGAGCCACCCGCGTCATTGAATAGATAGCTCTTCTTTGGCGTAGTTGGTAGTGATGGCGCTTTCGAAGCCGGAAGTGGCGAGTTCGACTCCCGATGGGAGCGATCTCCTAGTTGGTGGGAGTGAACAGTGCCAGATACCTCTGACGGAACTTGCAAGATCACGTTCGTTACATACCCGTTACACTTGCATGTTTTTATTGTGTGGTCGTCATGTTAATGTTGTTATGAAGCCAAGTGACAGGAGGAACCTGATATTAGCCATCTGAAGAACAGTCCTTCTGAGTTTGTCTTTATATTTGACAGTGTGTCTGTGGAGGAGCCATCATCAGTAAGTTACCTGGCCAGCGACCAGACAGGGAAAATATATCAAATGGACGACTCTCCTAATCTGATGATGGAAGTCACTGGCACGGAGCAAAGGTGAATAATCTGGACTGTTCTGTAATCTGGACTGTTATTGTTGTGGTTCATGAAGTCACACTTTAAGGGTTCAGGGATAGATTAAATCAACTGACAGTTTTACTAATTTACCAAGATATTACAAATCTTTACTCCTGTATTATATCTTGTTATGGTTGTAATCATAAATAAATAAATGTCTTGTTGTAGGGTGGATGAGGAGAGACCAGTGTCACCGTGCCCCAGTTATCTGTCCATGAAGAGTGCACAATCTATGTGTAGACCCATAATATTCAACAAGCATGACATAACTGAAGAAAAAGAGTAAGTCATTTTATTTTAGTCATTACCATATATTTATTTTGACATCCACTTTGATAAACTATTACTATGTTTATTTTATAACCAATACTCAAATGTGCAGGGTTACACTTGCGAGATCTGGATCACCAACCACCAGTATTCTATCACTGAAGAGTGACCTTTCCAAGGATGAAAGGTGAAGGCTCAACAGAGGTCATACTATTATATCTAATTGATCAAAATTCACGCATGATTAATGGTGCCTCAATGTCTATAATAGTCAGAACAGAAAAGCTATATATGTTGTATGTATGTTGTGTTGTCCGTGGAGTTCTGGTTTAACCTTAGAAAACAAAACAATGTTGCTATTTACCCAGAATTCTACGCGGCGTGACGTCAACTTCACATTCTCTATACTGGCTGTTACATGTACGAAGTAATTCTTGTGTTTTCTGTCTCAATGTTAGATCCAGAGAGGGTCTTTGTGATCCCTGTTCTGATGATGACAGAGAGAGGAGAGCTGTGAAGACCTGTCTCACCTGCGGTCTCTCCTACTGTGAGAAGCACGTCAGGAGGCACTACACTTCACTACGGTTTCAGACACACATCCTGGAGGATGTTGCCGTACAGCAGAGACTCTGCCAGGATCACCACAGGCCTCTGGAGGTGTTCTGCTGGACTGATAACATGCTGATCTGCAGTCAGTGTTCTGTAACACAGCACAGAGGACATGACATCGTCTCTAAGGCTGAACAAGCTGCAGGAGAGGTAGGTACTGTTTGGATCCATATTCCAAGTTCTGTAAGTCAATACTGTGATTCATAACTTGAGATCTTAAATATGTTGTATGGATATCAGATTTCACACCATACAACCTACTTCCACATGAATAAAAAACTAAGTTTACTTTATCAACAGGAACATCAAAGGAATACAGGAAATGGTAAGTGTGTTATAAATAGTGTTGGAACGGGTCCGGTCTGGTGTGTCGGATAGTCGACTCAACTGTGTTTCAGGTTGTATTGGGTTTTTTGTGTTCATGTTGACACAAGTAATAATTGTTTTGCTTCTTCCTCATGTTCCCCTTTGTCAGTGCTGCCCCCTCCTGGAGAGATCAGCTTCCTGTCAGTGAAGACAGACTCTGTGACTCTGACCTGGGGACCTCCTGAGGGTCTGGAAGGATCCAGGACGTTCAGAGTGACCTGGGAGGGTGATGGAGAACAGAAGAACCTGACCATTAAAGACATGTACAGAGTAAAAATAACCGGACTCCAACCTGGTCAACGTTATGATTTTAAGGTGGCAACAATGGGAGCTAAAGGAAGATGGAGCCGTTCTGTTTCAGAAACTGTAATTACAGGTAATAGACTTTTATTACAGCTCAAATGACAACAACAACTAATGGAGATCTGGTGAAATCTGAGCTCAACTGTGAACATAAGGACAGATGTGGTTATTAGTCGGTTGCTAGAGTTCTCTGGACACATACCGCTTGTCTCTTTTTAGCATGACATGCTGGAGGAGGATTAAATCCCACTTGCATCATCAGCCTCTTGTGTTTTAATAGTCTAAATGTTGCCCTCTGTGACGAAAGAAGTAGAAACATTCAAATCCCGCTCACAATAATATATACATAAAAACAAATTATACATTTATCTTATCGAACTGTAAAAAATTAGATTACCAGTTTACAATCTTGTCATTTATCTCCAAGCGGTCCCAGGCCCCAGAGACCTGACAGTAGAGAGACAGGACAGTTCTCTGTCTCTACGATGGACCGAACCACCAGGACTGCAGCTCTCTCATCAATACCTCATAACCTACATCTGCCCTGGATCAGAACCGCTGGCCGTAAACTCTGAACACTGCTGCACAACCCTGACTGACCTGCAGCCTGGTACCCAGTACACTTTTGGAGTCTCCACTGTGTTGATAACTGGGGAGCTGAGTGAAGCTGTGTCTACAACCATCTTCACCAGTAAGACGTCTTATTTATTTGTATGTTCTTAGTGTAGCTGATTGACTTGATGCACTGCTGTGAGGTACTTCCTGTATACTACGCAACAGAAAACTTCTTCAGGAACTTTTGAGGAGACATTTTTTATTTTTTATTATCTTGGTAACATACCAGCAAAGCTGTTGGTTTTAAAGTTTAAGTTTTTAAGTTTGTTGTTTTTCTGAAAGTCTATAATAGCAAACGTATGGGAGAGAAAAAGTAATAGCTGGCACTATGTGTATGATGATGCTGTATTATTCTGTTTGTTGAAGATGTATTAAACCGAGTTAGACATACAACTGTTTACTGTATATCAAAATGTTTCTGTCAAATCCCTAAAATGCATCGTCTTCACTCAAGGAGTTCCACCACCAGCTGACTTGACCACAGAGCAGGTACAGCCCTCCTCTGTGACCCTGAGCTGGACCAAGGCTGGAGGAATGGAGACAATCCCACATCACTTCCTCATAACCTACAGCAGCCCAGGATCAGAGTCCCAGACGACACAGACTGCAGACTGCTGCACAACCCTGACTGACCTGCTAGCTGGTACTCTCTACACTGTTGGAGTCTCCACTGTGCTGGATCATGGAGGAGGACAGAGTGAACCTGCCTCTACAACCATCATCACTGGTGAGATACTTGTACATTTGAAATAAAGCTTTTACTACCAGAACATGGTCTGCATGTGAATGTTCTCCTGGCACTCCTGAAACTGTATTTCCTTTATCAGGTGTCCCTGCTCCAGACAAGCTGACAGTTGTCTCACTGAACGCCAAATCAGCCACTGTGAGCTGGGAACAGCCAGGTGGAATGGACCAGACCCAACTCCAGTACCAGGTCTCCTACAAGAGTCCAGGAACAGATCACCACATCACTACCACCTCCTCACTCAGCATCACTCTCTCTGACCTGAGACCTGCCTCTGAGTACTCTGTCAGTGTCTGCAGTCTGCTAGACAACAGGGAGAAGAGTCCACCTGTGTTACAAACCTTCACCACTAGTAAGGCCTTGAATAGAAACAGACCTGAACAACTGGCAACATCTGTTGATCCCAAAAGGTAACTTGTTAACATGTTTTTCTTCACTCAAGGAGTTCCACCACCAGCTGACTTGACCACAGGGCAGGTACAGCCCTCCTCTGTGACCCTGAGCTGGACCAAGGCTGGAGGAATGGAGACAATCCCACATCACTTCCTCATAACCTACAGCAGCCCAGGATCAGAGTCCCAGACGACGCAGACTGCAGACTGCTGCACAACCCTGACTGACCTGCTAGCTGGTACTCACTACACTGTTGGAGTCTCCACTGTGCTGGATCATGGAGGAGAACAGAGTGAACCTGCCTCTACAACCATCATCACTGGTGAGACACTTGTACATTTGAAATAAAGCTTTTACTACCAGAACATTGTCTGCATGTGAATGTTCTCCTGGTACTCCTCCTGAAACTGTATTTCCTTTATCAGGTGTCCCTGCTCCAGACAAGCTGACAGTTGTCTCAGTGGACGCCACATCAGCCACTGTTAGCTGGGAACAGCCAGGTGGAATGACCCAGACCCAACTCCAGTACCAGGTCTTCTACCAAAGTCCAGGAACAGATCAACTCACCACCACCACCTCCTCACTCAGCATCACTCTCTCTGACCTGAGACCTGCCTCTGAGTACTCTGTCAGTGTCTGCAGTCTGCTGAACAGGAAAAAGAGTCCACCTGTGTTACAGATCTTCACCACTAGTAAGGCCTTGAATAGAAACAGAACCTGTTTATTGGTTCAAACAAAACAACTGACAAAATCTGTTGATCCCAAAAGGTAACATGTTAAAATGTTCTTTACTCAAGGAGTTCCACCACCAGCTGACTTGACCACAGAGCAGGTCCAGCCCTCCTCTGTGACCCTGCGCTGGACCAAGGCTGGAGGAATGGAGACAATCCCACATCACTTCCTCATAAACTACAGCAGCCCAGGATTAGAGTCCCAGAGGACACAGACTGCAGACTGCTGCACAACCCTGACTGACCTGCTAGCTGGTACTCACTACACTGTTGGAGTCTCCACTGTGCTGGATCATGGAGAAGAACACAGTGAACCTGCCTCTACAACCATCATCACTGGTGAGACACTTGTACATTTGAAATAAAGCTTTTACTACCAGAACATTGTCTGCATGTGAATGTTCTCCTGGTACTCCTCCTGAAACTGTATTTCCTTTATCAGGTGTCCCTGCTCCAGACAAGCTGACAGTTGTCTCAGTGGACGCCACATCAGCCACTGTGAGCTGGGAACAGCCAGGTGGAATGACCCAGACCCAACTCCAGTACCAGGTCTTCTACCAGAGTCCAGGAACAGATCAACTCACCACCACCACCTCCTCACTCAGCATCACTCTCTCTGACCTGAGACCTGCCTCTGAGTACTCTGTCAGTGTCTGCAGTCTGCTGAACAGGAAAAAGAGTCCACCTGTGTTACAGATCTTCACCACTAGTAAGGCCTTGAATAGAAACAGAACCTGTTTATTGGTTCAAACAAAACAACTGACAAAATCTGTTGATCCCAAAAGGTAACATGTTAAAATGTTCTTTACTCAAGGAGTTCCACCACCAGCTGACTTGACCACAGAGCAGGTCCAGCCCTCCTCTGTGACCCTGCGCTGGACCAAGGCTGGAGGAATGGAGACAATCCCACATCACTTCCTCATAAACTACAGCAGCCCAGGATTAGAGTCCCAGACAACACAGACTGCAGACTGCTGCACAACCCTGACTGACCTGCTAGCTGGTACTCACTACACTGTTGGAGTCTCCACTGTGCTGGATCATGGAGGAGAACAGAGTGAACCTGCCTCTACAACCATCATCACTGGTGAGACACTTGTACATTTGAAATAAAGCTTTTACTACCAGAACATTGTCTGCATGTGAATGTTCTCCTGGTACTCCTCCTGAAACTGTATTTCCTTTATCAGGTGTCCCTGCTCCAGACAAGCTAACAGTTGTCTCAGTGGACACCACATTAGCCACTGTGAGCTGGGAACAGCCAGGTGGAATGACCCAGACCCAACTCCAGTACCAGGTCTTCTACCAGAGTCCAGGAACAGATCAACTCACCACCACCACCTCCTCACTCAGCATCACTCTCTCTGACCTGAGACCTGCCTCTGAGTACTCTGTCAGTGTCTGCAGTCTGCTGAACAGGAAAAAGAGTCCACCTGTGTTACAGATCTTCACCACTAGTAAGGCCTTGAATAGAAACAGAACCTGTTTATTGGTTCAAACAAAACAACTGACAAAATCTGTTGATCCCAAAAGGTAACATGTTAAAATGTTCTTTACTCAAGGAGTTCCACCACCAGCTGACTTGACCACAGAGCAGGTCCAGCCCTCCTCTGTGACCCTGCGCTGGACCAAGGCTGGAGGAATGGAGACAATCCCACATCACTTCCTCATAAACTACAGCAGCCCAGGATTAGAGTCCCAGACGACACGGACTGCAGACTGCTGCACAACCCTGACTGACCTGCTAGCTGGTACTCACTACACTGTTGGAGTCTCCACTGTGCTGGATCATGGAGGAAGACGCAGTCAACCTGACGCTACATACGTCACCACTGGTAAGACACCAGATGTATGAATGTACTCCAGAAACTGGAGCAAGCAACATCCTCCCCAAACACATGCAACAAAGGGAGGTAATAGATGCCTAAAACAGAAAAATAACTGAGCTCTCAGTTTCTGTACAAACTGATCATGTTGGATTGAAGAGGTGAAGAGATGTCAAGATGTCAAGGTTGTTGAATAAATGATTAGCACAAGCTAGCTGTTCATGATTTAAGCTGTTAGAATCAGAATCAGAATCAGAAAGGGATTTATTGGCCATGAAAGTTTGCACAGACAAGGAATTTGCTTTGGCAGGAAGGTGCATACAATAAACATATAGTAACCTTAAATTTAAATATGTGGACTATCTATACTAAATATCTATACTATATAACTATACTATCTATACTAAAGTGGAATTATAATTAAAATAAAATATACAATAAAAAATAATTTTAATGTGACATATAAATCAAATCAAATCAAATCAAAATTTATTTGTATAGCCCTTTTTACACGCAAGCATGTCACAGAGGGCTTCACATACGCCCATGAAAACTGCCCCTCAACCAACCTAAACCCTCAAGGAAGACAAGGAAAAACTCCCAGAAAAACTCAATGCAAGAGAAAAAATGGAAGAAACCTCGGGAGGAGCAATTCAGTGAGGGATCCCCTCCTCCAGAAACGGTTGGTGAAAGAGAGGAGCAGAACACAGGCTAAACATAGTAATACACAGGGAAGTGCCAATGGGTTTAGAAACACCAAAATCCATTGTCCAGCTTGGTAGATGTAGGAAGGGATCGGGAAACTCGCTGTTGCCCGTCACGGAGACTAGTTTCCGGTTGGTGAATAGGTCCAGCGTTGGCGGACCGATGACCAGGCAGGTGCTGACAGCTCAAAAACCCCCCACACCACAGGGGATGTGTGGAGGGGGGACAGAGAGAGGAAAGCAGGGATTAGAGAATGCCAGGAGAAGCTAATAGTTACAATGATATTAGAATGAGATCCCCACCGGTCAAGTGTGGACTAATGCAGCGATTTAAACAAGGGTATTTGGTGCAGCCTTAGACACTAAGACACCGCCAGCCCCCCTCGGTTGGAACATAAAATCTGTTCCAGGGGAAAGAACTCTAAAATAAGTTATTAATAGAATAAGGGTGAGAATGCCCCGTCCCCCGTCGACACCACACCATAAGTTTACATTGAAAGTACATACACATACACATACTTACCTTTACATTGAAAGTACATACACACACTTACCTTTAGCAGCCATAGATTTGACTAAACAGGAACGTTTTTAACCTGATTTTGAATGTCGCAACAGTATCAGCCTCCTTAATTGAGATAGGTAATTTGTTCCAGAGAAAAGGTGCTCTATATGAGAACGCCCTGCCTCCAACAGCCTCCAACATATAAGAGAACGTCACAACTGTAGGCAGATACAAATGTCTTTATATAGCTTGACCTAGAGTCAACATGTCAAATTGTAGTTTTGATGGTTTTATTTTACAATAGTTGAGATGTTAATATTGTTTCACCGTGCCTGGTAACTGAGATGTGGTGACTTCTGTGCCTGCTAAGTACAGATCATTCCTTGACTCTGATCACCTAAATAATGTTATAACTCTGCACTTCTGATCCTTGATCTTCTGCTGTACTTTCTATATAAACTGTTTGTATTATAGCTTTGGATAAGTGTCTGCTAAATGAATACCATGTAAATGTTTGGATTTGGAACAAAAAGTACACCTGTAATTAAACGTAGAGACGCGTGTTTGCTGTGAACAACATACCTTGAAGTCTCAGAGAAGGGAGTCCGACCACAGAAAGATGATATTATATTACATAGTTTATATCTATGAGGATAAACGTCAAGAGACATAGATTATGTCGGCCATTTTGTATGAATATTATATGTTGGTCATACATGTAGGAATATGCTAGATTCGTTTATGCTACTGCAATATTATCTTTTATTATATGGCAACGACAGTACGAGCCTTCTGATTGGCTAATGGGTAGTCATGCCAAACCCGTATTGACCAGCGGTCCAATAAGTATTGTTATTGCCCTCCTCTGACGTCATCTTCAAAATTAGCAATATCGAAGTCAACTGAGACCAGACGATACTGAAGACATCAACAGCGACGAAGAAATTGTTAACTTTCTAAAATAATCGTTATTTGTGTTGGAATTAAAGCCATTTTAGCAGAACCGTACTGTCCGCTTTCTATCAAAAGTAATTGGTTGCTAGACAACACCTGAAACACACCGTGAGAAGACTTGAGAGCTAGCCTAGCTAGCTACAATTAGCCTACAATTTACAAAATGAAAAGAGCTAAAAATGCCATATAATAAACAACTTACTAACCTCGACCGTTCGGTCATGCCGGGAAATATCAAACCTCGACTTTGCCGTATCAACCTCGCTATCGCTCGGTCGATACGTTCAAGTCTCGTTTGATATTTCCCGGCATGACCTCACTCTCGGTTAGTAAGTAGTTAATATCCAGACATTATTACTCTTAAGAAATCAAAAAAAGTTGTGTTCCATTTAAAAATACTATGGTACTTTGTTATGTAAAACGTTTTTATTTCTAAATGGGGGAAAGTTTGTTTTAATTCACACTGAATATGCAGCTCTCTGAACAGAGCCTGGTTTATCTTCCTACAGCCTTATTGGTAATACTTAAGATTTGATGACACAATAATTGTTCTTCGTGGATAAATAACCAAAGCCTTATTATGAGTTTATGTAAGATTTATGTGAGAAACTGATGTAACACATAGAATTAGACACATTGTTTGCAAATCACCAAAGAATATACTTGTTTTTCTGTGCAATTGCTCAAAACAACCAGATTGCCAGTTTTCTCTGAATCACTATAATAATAAAAATATAACATCAATATTTCCTGTGTCTTAAAGCATTTTTTACTTTACAAAAAATATATTTTATTAAGTCCTAAGACTTGTTCACAGTGCGGTATATGGAATGTGAACTGCCCTGCGTGTTTTCAGCCCCTCCTCCTCCCGCGAGGGGAGTTTACAGACAGGGCGTCATGATCGCAGGAGCAGCTGATCTGCGCCCTCTAGTGGCGCACTGCGGGTGATGCGCGCGGGACGGCCGTCTGAGGGAGGCTCATACTAACGGGAGGTTGTCTGAAGAGGATCCCATCGGAGACGGTTGAAACTTCGCCTCCTATAACACAGGAGAATAAATTACTTACAAAAAGTAGTGTCTAAAATCCATTATAAAATAATCACAATAGTTACAAATAAAAGTGAAAAGCACAAACACTACTTCGCTGGTTACTTATTTGATTTGAACTCGACAGTGTAAAACAGCAAGTCACCCTTCAGCTGATACAGTCATCCTGTCGCTGGTTTGGATTTCTCTGAGGGTCTGCAACAGGCGACTATCCTGTCAGCCACGTAGGATAGTGCTGGGGGGCGACATCATAGGCGACATAGTGATGACACGCTTCACTGGCGACATAACACTCTTCACTGGCGACATAACACTCTTCACTAGCCTCAATGGTTTGGTCTTATCCATCAACTCTTCCCTATTAGGGAAGCAATCTATGATTATATTATCGTGATTATGATATTTAATAACATATTTGAACTGCTCAGCAATGAAGATAGTGTTATGAAGACAAACCTGAAGCACTTTTGTAAGAGTTTAGAGCATGTTTATAAGGTAGGCTGAGACCACACGTCCCTTATCGGGTTTAACCGCTTGATTAGAGACAACACCCGCTTTGCGGCCTATAGCTCTCTTATGAAATTATTACAGATGTGTAATAATCGTTTTGCATTAATATATTTGGTTCACAGTCAAAATGATGACGTCCACTGCATATCTAGATTAAATAGGCTATGAAAACAATTTTCAGTATAATGGTAAATTAAGTGGTTTTCTTACCACTGAATATGAGTCAAAGCATGTCTGAGGTCCTCGAATTTTTATTCTATTCAGTCCTAAGAGTTGAAGAAGGCAATAAGGTGTCTCAACTGCTAAAGAGCCGAAAACAAGAGAAGTCCTCACAGCAGAAACTGATGAATTATTAAATTGTCTGGTTGTCTTGTGACCATGAGGATCAGGTAACATAACACCACTTCCTCCAATTGATTTGGTGTCTCGCCGGCTTCGGAAGAGTAGCAATATATTTGACTTTATGGATATGAAAATGTAGGGCTGTTTTGGCAACCGTGGTAAAGTTGGTTGGAAGTTTGATATTCAACAGACATTCGAACGCCCAGTATTGTGTCAATTTAGCGTTTAGCGACGCTGCGACCGGCCACTTAGTTTATGTGTTTGGCTGCCTAAACAACGCGTATGTTTAGGGACCATCAACAAATTACACATTTAAAATTTCAAAAGTCAATAGCTTTTCAACAACATGAACTAGGAACATCAAAATGACATTTAACTGTTCAAAATGTATGCATACACATTGCACAGCCTTTATTTTTTTTATTTTCATATCAGGTTGTAACAAAACAATTTTTTTTTGCAGTGCACTACATTGCAGTGTACTTCGTTAAGTGCGCGGTAGTAGACACAGCCTAAGAGTTCTCTTAACATTAGACTTTGGCTGTGTCTACTACCGCACACTTAACGAAGTACACTGCAATGTAGTGCACTGCAATGTAGTGCACTTACATTTGCAGTGCACTCAGTTGCTGAGTAGCGCTGTCTAAACTGGAACACTTTAGGCTATACTTACCCACTTAGCGGGAAGTGACGCACGCAAATCTGCTCGCGACACCCGAGAAACTAAACCCGCGAAACAAACCCGCTTGTATTTCTGTCACTGGACTCCTCCTCTTCCGCTACGTAGCCAAGATGGTGCCCGTTTAGGGCGAGTAGTGTCCATCGTCGGACACTTCATTTTTGGACCGTTTGCAGTGCATCATCCGGGTACTTTCAGTGCACTGAATTATTTTGGTTTTTCAGCGTAAGCGCCCTAAGCACTGAAAGTAAGTGCTCGAAGTGCACAAGTGCGCGGTAGTAGACACAGCCATACTCTGCTAGATGTCTTACGGCGGAGTCTAGAACGTCCGCACATGGCGGCCATCTTGGAACAGGCAAATCGCTCACCCATAACATTGTGTTGGTGCTACATGTACTTTTTAAATAACCATAACTTGCTCAATTTTTAACCGATTTTTAAACGGTTTGGTTTGTTATAAACGTCAGAGATGTAGTTATGCCACTGCATACTTATATTCTATTTGTAAAAAAAAACATAACATAATCTAAGTATCTCCCTCCACTGGCTTCCCATCACGGCCCGTATCAGATTCAAGACCCTGGTACTGACCTTCCGAGCGGTGAACGGGACTGCACCCTACTACATCAAGTCTATGCTCCAGCCTTACACCCCCACCCGCCACCTACGGTCTTTTTCTGACAACCGTCTGGTGGTCCCACCGCTCAAGACCGCCCGGTCCCAACACAAGCTCTTCTCCTGCCTGGCCCCCCAATGGTGGAATCAACTCCCCACCTCCATCAGAGACACTGACAGTCTCCCCACCTTCAAGAAAAGGCTCAAGATGCACTTGTTCCGGGAGTACAACGGTACTTAGGAATGATTAGCTTGACCTGATGTTTCCTCCATGATCACAATGACTTATTTAGTTTTCACTATGTGTGCTTCATGTTTTGGCTACCCGCAATGTTTGTTTCTATCTCGTTGTTATGATCAGTGACCTATGTACTTTTGTAAAGCTCTCTTTTGGAAGTCTCTTTGGATAAAGCGTCGGCTAATATAAATGTAAATGTATGTGCCACTGCTACTGGTCTCACATTGTCCATTTCTCTTTCGTCACGGTTGTGTTCTGTGTGTTCGTGGTATTTGTTAAAATATATATATTCAACCCTTTACAATTACCACTCCCTCTCAAACCAGTCAGACTTATTCCTGGTACAGACTTCTTCCTGGTTCAGACTTCTTCCTGGTACAGACTTCTTCCTGGTACAGACTTATTCCTGGTACAGACTTCTTCCTGGTTCAGACTTCTTCCTGGTTCAGACTTCTTCCTGGTTCAGACTTCTTCCTGGTGCAGAGGTTCAGAGCACAGATCAGATCACAGAGATTTAAGGAATGCGTGTGATTTTGGGAACATGACATTTAAAGACATGTAATCATTTATTGATTGATATTTGCGTTTACATATTTATAATTCCATATACCAGAAGTGGATTCTTAACTGAATTCTGCATACACTGTTCTGAGAGCTGTGGTGTGGAGTATATTTGTATGGAGTCAGTGTGCGAGTGCGTTTGCATGTATGGAGTTAAAACAGACTGCCCCTTCAGTCTTACAGATGGAGCCGAAAGTATTGCAGTGATGATAAGTGTGTTCTATTGCCATGTTCTGTGATCATGGAGTTTGTTAAAAGAAAGATTCAGGAGAAATATTTAACTCAAACCATTTTGTCTGGCCCGAGAGAGAGGCTGATCTGTTCTTCTTGGCCCAGGAGAGGCTGATCTGTTCTTCTTGACCCAAAAGAGAGGCTGATCTGTTCATCTCATTTGATGGTGACACTTCCCCGGTACTGAAGCTTTTCTGTTGTCCCCTCTTTCACCATTTTTCCGGCGCATTTTTAGGAATCAGGAGGTTTCATCTAGCGGCTGTTCCATGAGCTGTCCCGCCCTTGTACACTCAACTGGACAGTCTCACACCCTTTTTCCACTGTGCTGCTGTATCGGTGGGCAGTGGCGGACTCAGACTGTTTGAAGGGCAGGGGCAAAAAAATTAAAAGGGCACATTCTCCCCATAGAGGGCACTCAATAATTGTTTTCCTATGTAAAGAGCAGCCAATAAGGCACTTTCTCTCATATTCACCACTCTAGAGAGCAATTTTTCAACCATGTAGGCACTGTAAGGGCATTAGAAGGGCACTCATTAAGCACGTTATCGGATTTTCTCTCGTAATTCGCCACTCTTTACGGCACTTTAGCGCGCTTTTTCAACCAAGGAGGCACGAAGGGGGGCGGTCGCCCCCCCTGCCCCCCCCTGAGTCCGCCACTGTCGGTGGGTGTGACCATGACAGCACAGAGGTGGATAAAAGCAGGTATTCTTCTGACACACCCTTATCTCTGACACGAACACACATCACTTCATCAGAGCAGATGCTCTCATACCGGGTGATCTACATTCTAACAAGCAGACGAGACTTCAGCACAGAAACAGGTGGGTTTTTCCTTATTAATTTACCATCATGGAAAGTATTTTGGGACCATTAGTGAGGAGTTTATGGATTTATCTCTGTGATGGAGGTTATGTATTTAACTCTCTGAAGGAGGTTAAGTTTTTAGTGCAGTTTGTCTGTCTGTTACTCAACTACTACTAGCCTTATTTTCATCCAATTTGGTGGAAAGGTGTAGCATGGGACAATAATTAACCCATTACATTTTGAAGCGAATCGGAATGTACTTTCGCTAAAGTTGCGAGAATCGGAATTCGGATTGAACGAATCATTAGTATGACTCGGGAGTAACGAGTAACGAGTAGTGTCAGAGAGTGATTCGTTCCTTTTTCTGCCGGGTATGAGTCTTTGGATCATTTTTCACGTGACCTACATAGGCTCAGAAGAGGAAACAGAAAGGATTTGTTTACCTCGTTCACTTTCGCGTGACTAAGACGTGAGTGATATTCGTTCACAAGTATTAATTACAGGTTTCGTTATGTTAACCTTTTTGTACTTTATTTTAAGTTCAGTGTAATTGTTTGCCGTGATAATTAAATGATAGTGGTATAATAAATGACAATTTCCAACCATAGAAACTGTCATGATGCATGATTTTATTGCAGTTTCCTGCTAACACTCTTATTTAAGCACGCCCTAAATACAACTAAATAGCCCAATACCAAATATAGCAATTACCTAGCGTTATATATAGGTTAATAAAGAGTCACTAGCCGTTCATCTATTGGATTAACTCTATATAATATCCCGTTAGTATGTTAATAATGAGTCACTAGCCGTTCCTCTATTGAATTAACTATACAATAGGTGCATTCGACATGACCTCGCTTCATGCAGCGCTGCAGCTGGCTGCAGGCGGCTGACTTGAAACAGTGAATTCTGGTTAGACTTTTTGTCCGACTTGAGACGGCGCCGAGGCTAGGTCACTGTGACGTAGCCATCAAAGTACCGTGAGATCGATTCGAGAACTGCCGGCCGTATAGACGAGCGCATTTTCTCAAGAGCAACTGCACGGCTTCAAATGACGACACAGCTATTTCATGATTGGCCAGACTCACACACGACAACTTTGACGCTTGTTTTGTAATTATTCTGACACCTTCAGTTTCGCCAATGCTCAAATCCGGACCAAACAATTTGATTGAATAAAACATTTGTTGAAGAAAGGGTTTTGGGCCACCTCTTCTACTAACGGAAAGACTAAGTTTAATTATAAATAAAGTAACGTAAGCAAACAGCGCTTGATCGGCCATGACTGACATCAACGCAGCAAACCACGAGAAGCTGGAATGTCCAACTTCACAGAGCCGTTTTCAACTCCTCCCCGACTGCAAGCGGCTACTCTCGCCGGTCGTTTCATGCAGCCGCAGTCCATGTCGAACGCACCTAGTATCATCTCACTCAAAGCTCCGTTCCCAACTCTCTCGTTAACTCCCGCCACACTCCTTTTTCTCCCCTGCCCTGACCTCTCACCCTGACTCCTGATTGGCTTAAAGAAAATTTGAACAAATACAATTTTTAACCTTGAAAACATTAGTTACACCCTTTAACTAAATGAATTGCACCTAATAAAATGAAAATAAACAACAATAAAATACACTAATTTAAACCCAAATTTCCCATAGGGCTACACAAAGATTACAATGTAACAGAGAACTTAGTCAAGTGCATTTTCTATTACAGTAAAAGGAATAGCCATGTTCTGTGTGTTCGTGGTATTTGAGTGTGTGTGTGTTTGTGGTATTTGACTGTGTGTGTATGTGCCACTGCTACTGGTCTCACATTGTCCATTTCTCTTTCGTCACGGTTGTGTTCTGTGTGTTTGTGGTATTTGTTAAAAATAACTATTCAACCCTTCACAATTATCACTCCCTCTCAAACCAGTTTGACCGGGTCTTACTTCTTCCTGGTTCAGACTTCTTCCTGGTTCAGAGGTTCAGAGCACAGAGATTTAAGGAATGTGTGTAATTATGGGAACATGACATCTTAAGACAACTAATCATTAATTGATTGATATTTATAATTCTATGCTTCAGAAGTGGATTCTTAACTGAATTCTTCATGCACTGTTCTGAGAGCTCTGGTAACCATGGAAAATTAAAATTATTTAGGGTCATGATACAAGATACAAGTAGTGGGTAAACTTACAATTGCATCTTATATCTTGTATTAATTGTATCTTGTTGTCTTTGTCTTTTTTCCATCTCTCAGGAAAACAGAGGTTGCCCCTGAACATCACCGCTTAGCTACTGAAGGAATCATTAAACATGGGGAATGAGGTACCAAGAGAGAGCTTGATGGGCTCTAGTTTGTTCTGCACTCGGTGTAGGAAACAACTGCCTAAATGCACTGCATTAGAAAAACTAACTGTTCGTGGGCAATATGTACATGTTTTCAACAGAGGAGAGTACTACAGGCCAGTCGGAAATATTTGGCTCTACACGTGTGGTCCATGCTTTAGAAATACTTGAGGAGGAGAGTAGAGGAGAAGAGGAAAGGAGGAGAAGAGAGGAGAAGAGGAGAGGTGAGGAGACAGAGCAGGAGAGGAGAAGAGGAAAGAAGAACAGAAAAGGGCACGAGAGGCTGAAGAGAGGAGAAGAACTCAATCCAAGACTGGAAGATTCACACCAGCAAGCTCAAGAGCAGCATGAGACACAACTGATCAGCAACATGCTCTAATGAGACATCCAGGGGCGAATCTAGGTTCCCATTTGAGGAATATGATATGATATGTGGGTAGTATTGTGGTCATATTTGGGTAGTATTCTGGTAATATGTGGGTAGTATTGTGGTAATATGTGGGTAGATTGTGGTAATGTGTGGGTAGTATTGTGGTAATATGTGGGTAGTATTGTGGTAATATGTGGGTAGTATTGTGGTAATATGTGGGTAGTATTGTGGTAATGTGTGGGTAGTATTGTGGTAATATGTGGGTAGTATTATGGTCATATTTGGGTAGTATTGTGGTAATATGTGGGTAGTATTGTGGTAATAAGTCTTAAGATGCTTAGTTGAGATCATTCTTTTTACTGTGTAAGTTTTAAAGATATGTTCTTCTTTTCTGTCCCTGATGTATTATAATTGCAATATGTATTTCACACACACACACACACCAACACAAATTGGGTAGTATTGTGGTAATAAGTCTTAAGATGCTTAGTTGAGATCATTCTTTTTACTGTGTAAGTTTCAAATATATGCTCCTCCTTTCTGTCCCTGAGGTATTATAACTGCCATATGTATTTTGGTGATAACACAAATGACCTGTTCTAACGAGGAATGTGAGAAATATATTAGCAGGACCATGGGGACCTCCCTTAGGCAGACATACACCACAAAGGATGCTGACATACATAATTGACACCATGAGATGGAGCATATGATGACAACAAGACAGAAAGATTTATATTGTGAATTGTGAAAGCCCCCTCAAGTCATACATTTTTCCTAGTCTAGATGGAAATGAGCCAAAACTAGTTTGGTCATATATCTGTTAGCCACCTGTCTTTCACTGAAATAATGGGACTGTATGTGTGACATGAGTTGAGTTTGTAATAAGAAGGGCTTTTGCCCTGCAGTGATCTGGATTTGTTGCTTGACCCCTGTGGTGCTTGTTACTTTCCCCAGTGACGTGAATAAAGTCTAGTGTATGTCAAGTGTACGTCAATCCGTCAAAAGTTGTACTCAGAGGTTACATTGGGCCGTAAAACCTTTTGTAAAACCTTCCTTGTTATTCAAGCCATCAAAACAAAATAGTTTCAACTGCATTCAGCAAACACACACATTTTCTTAAGGAAATGTACCTGTTTTAATAATTGTCTTACATTCAAGCAAACACAAACTCCTGAAGGCATTTTACGTCACATTATGGATTGAACGAGTCTCCTGTAATCGACTATTGGCGTCTGGAGTGACGTCATACCGAGACACCGGTAGGCGATTGGTTGTTTTCATCTTCGTGCTAACAGTGCTAGCTCTAGTAGCTAGCGAACCGCAACTGGTAGATTTGGTTTCTAAATTATTGTCGTCTGACAGGTGAGTCACGATTTAGATTTGCAGCAACAAGTGGCTTGTAAAAATACGAAATAAAGTAAGATATTTAATAGTCAAAAAATTGACCTTGCAAATCGCCTAAAGGGGGCAACGTCGAATAATTGAGAACGATTGACAACTAGAGTAGCCAAATGCTTCCCAATTGACAGCTAAGAAGATACTAGCTGAACTGGTTAGCTAGCCCTTGCACTAATGTTTCACCAAAGTTTTGCCTTTCGAACTAGTTGCTAAAACATAGTACACTGTACTTACTAATAGTTATTTCATCAGCGATTCAAAATGTTGTTAAATAGGGATAAGAGAGTGTCATGAATGTGTCTGTGTTGCTGTCAAAGAAGTCTTTCTGTAGCAGATTAGTTAGCTAGCTGGAGCTAACGAGCTACACAGCGACTATAATGATACTGGTATTTATCTCGCTTCTTTACCTGCAGTGTCCACTACCATTAATAACTACCAGTCTACACGATACACAACTGTACACACATGATCTACAGTTACTAAATAATACATAATTTATCATTAGAAAGGCTAAAGCATGACTTAAATAAGCAAAGTGTAGTGGTGATACCCTGGCATGCACTAGCCCAGCCCCTCAGCTGTCGTGCTTAATATAGCCAGACCCAGAGGTGTCGGGCGGGACCACACAGACCCGGAAACGGAGCTCATTTGTTGTCATCCAAATTCCTTAAATGTATCGTCGCTATCATATTACAGACCTTTCGATATATTTGGCTACGTTTTTACCACATGTTCTAAACTAGTATTCAGATGAGACGAATGGAATTTGCAGGTGTTTGATTGAACACACTGCATGAAAGACTAAAACATTTGACCTTTTAAATGATTTCCGCTGGCGCTTTTATCCAATGTACGTTAAGAAAGTGCAGAAGGAAATCAATAACCAAGTGTCAGCTTCCAGGTGTGTCCCTGACCCTCTCCCTGACCCTGGCCCTCTCCCTGGCCCTGGCCCTCTCCCTGACCCTGGCCCTCTCCCTGACCCTGGCCCTCTCCCTGACCCTGGCCCTCTCCCTGGCCCTGGCCCTGACCCTCTCCCTGACCCTCGCCTCTCTGGGTACCTGCAGGATGCCAGGATGGAGAAAGAGCCAGCCCTGTCTGACAGCCTGGTGCTGGATGAGCCTGCCCTGCCTGATAGCCTGGTGCTGGAGATCTTCCTGCATCTCCCCCACACCGCTGTGCTGAGCGCTGGCCTGGCCTGCAGACAGTGGCTGAACGTGTCCAGAGACGAGTTCCTCTGGAGGGAACTCTTCTACAGCTACTACGGCATCCCTCGCTCCGTACCCAGACACCCAGGTACCTAGAACCCAGACACCTAGAACCCAGACACCCAGACACCTAGAACCCAGACACCTAGAACCCAGACACCCAGGTACCTAGAACCCAGACACCTAGGACCCAGGTACCTAGAACCCAGACACCTAGGACCCAGACACCTAGACACCTAGAACCCAGACACCTAGAACCCAGACACCCAGGTACCTAGAACCCAGACACCTAGGACCCAGGTACCTAGAACCCAGACACCTAGAACCCAGACACCTAGAACCCAGACACCTAGAACCCAGACACCTAGAACCCAGACACCCAGGTACCTAGAACCCAGACACCTAGAACCCAGACACCTAGAACCCAGACACCTAGAACCCAGGTACCTAGAACCCAGACACCTAGAACCCAGACACCTAGAACCCAGACACCTAGAACCCAGGTACCTAGAATCTAGACACCTAGAATCCAGCTAGAATTCACACACACCTAAAATCCATTGTTATGTCCCTCTACTGTGTCTGGTTACTCACCGTGTCTCTGTGTCTCACTGTGTGTGCGTGTGTGCATGTGTGTGTGTGCGTGTGTGTGTGTGTGTGTGTGTGTGTGTGTGTGTGTGTGTGTGTGTGTGGTGTGTGTGTGTGTGTGTGTGTGTGTGTGTGTGTGTGTGTGTGTGGTGTGTGTGTGTGTGTGTGTGTGTGTGTGTGTGTGTGTGTGTGTGTGTGCGTGAACAGCGTCCGTGTCGTGGTACCGGGAGTTCAAGCGTCTGTTTGACTGCATCCCCTGTGAGGAGGTGCAGACCCTGAGAGAACACCACGACCAGGTGCTGCACCTGGCCTTCTCTCACAGAGGACACCGCTTCTCCTCCTGCTCCAAGGACTGCACCGTCAAGGTCCGCCCAGCCTCCATGCTCTCTATATACAGTGTTATATACCCACACAGCCTCCCTGCTCTCTCTATATACAGTGTTATATACCCACACCAGCCTCCCTGCTCTCTCTATACAGTGTTATATACCCACACAGCCTCCCTGCTCTCTCTATATACAGTGTTATATACCCACACAGCCTCCCTGCTCTCTCTATGTACAGTGTTATATACCCACACAGCCTCCCTGCTCTCTCTATACGGTGTTATATACCCACACAGCCTCCCTGCTCTCTCTATACAGTGTTATATACCCACACAGCCTCCCTGCTCTCTCTATATACAGTGTTATATACCCACACAGCCTCCCTGCTCTCTATATACAGTGTTATATACCCACACAGCCTCCCTGCTCTCTATATACAGTGTTATATACCCACACAGTCTCCCTGCTCTCTCTATATACAGTGTTATATACCCACACAGCCTCCCTGCTCTCTATATACAGTGTTATATACCCACACAGCCTCCCTGCTCTCTCTATATACAGTGTTATATACCCACACAGTCTCCCTGCTCTCTCTATATACAGTGTTATATACCCACACAGCCTCCCTGCTCTCTCTATATACAGTGTTATATACCCACACAGCCTCCCTGCTCTCTATATACAGTGTTATATACCCACACAGCCTCCCTGCTCTCTCTATATACAGTGTTATATACCCACACAGCCTCCCTGCTCTCTCTATATACAGTGTTATATACCCACATAGTCTCCCTGCTCTCTCTATATACAGTGTTATATACCCACACAGCCTCCCTGCTCTCTCTATATACAGTGTTATATACCCACATAGTCTCCCTGCTCTCTCTATATACAGTGTTATATACCCACACAGCCTCTCTGCTCTCTCTATATACAGTGTTATATACCCACAGAACCTAGACGGGAGACATACACTATATACTCTCTATATAGAGTAAATGTTACACCCCACATTGCAAGGCTAGGATATATACTGTAAAAAAACAAAGTGTAATTACATGTAGTCTCTCTCTATACACATACATATAAACAGTACTACAATCCACCTGTACTTGTTACTTGTTGAATGCCAGCTTAACCTGAGAGGTGGAACACGGTGTGTTTCAGCTGTGGGACACGGAGAGCCCTGATGGGAACATCACGCTGGTCCACAGCTGCAGCATGCGCCAGTTTAACTGGGGCTACACCCAGTTCTCCCAGTTCAACGCTGACGACACCCTGCTGCTGGTGTCGGGGGTGTACCTGGGCCCGCACCACTCCTCCTCTGGGGAGATCGCCGTCCTCAGCCTGGGTAGGACACACACACATCTAAACACACACATCTATACACACACACACACATCTACACACACACACACACACACACACACACACATCTATACACACACACACACACACACATCTATACACACACACACATCTACACACACACACACACACACACACACACACACACATCTATACACACACACACATCTATACACACACACACATCTATACACACACACACACACATCTAAACACACACACACATCTACAGACACACACATCTAAACACACACACACACACATCTATACAGACACACACACACATCTAAACACACACACACATCTATACAGACACACACACACATCTAAACACACACACACATCTATACAGACACACACACACACACACACATCTATACACACACATCTATACAGACACACACACACACATCTAAACACACACACACACACATCTATACACACACACACACACATCTATACAGACACACACACACACACACACACATCTATACACACACATCTATACAGACACACACACACATCTAAACACACACACACATCTATACACACACACACACATCTATACAGACACACACACACATCTATACAGACACACACACACACACATCTAAACACACACACACATCTAAACACACACACACATCTATACAGACACACACACACATCTATACAGACACACACACACATCTATACAGACACACACACACATCTAAACACACACACATCTAAACACACACACACATCTATACAGACACACACACACATCTAAACACACACACACATCTATACAGACACACACACACATCTATACAGACACACACACACATCTATACACACACACACACACACACATCTATACAGACACACACACACATCTATACACACACACACACACACCACATCTATACAGACACACAAATCTATACACACACACACACACACATCTCTACACACACACACACACACACAGATAAACACACGCATGTAACAGCACACAAACAGTCTCTCTGTCCTTCTAATTTCTTTCAGAGATGTTCCTCACATGGCTGTGTACAAATTAAATTACAAGTTAGGCTAAATACTTTGTTCATGAACATTGGACTTGTGTTTCCGACATAACATCACCTCAGAGATCACAGAAACTAGATTTTTCAGTGCAGACAGAAATGTTGTGAAATCTGATGCAGAGAGAGTCTAATGCTCTGGGTCATGACTGTAAACATGCTAGCAGTAGCCAGCATTATGCTCTGGGTCATGACTGTAAACATGCTAGCAGTAGCCAGCATTATGCTCTGGGTCATGACTGTAAACATGCTAGCAGTAGCCAGCATTATGCTCTGGGTCATGGCTGTAAACATGCTAGCAGTAGCCAGCATTATGCTCTGGGTCATGACTGTAAACATGCTAGCAGTAGCCAGCATTATGCTCTGGGTCATGACTGTAAACATGCTAGCAGTAGCCAGCATTATGCTCTGGGTCATGACTGTAAACATGCTAGCAGTAGCCAGCATAATGATCTGGATGGTACATATACTGTCTGTGTGTGTGTGTGTGTGTGTGTGTGTGTATACATATATATGTGTATGTGTGTTCCAGACAACTACACACTTCTGTCTCGCGTGAGGAACAAGCCGTACGACGTGTTTGGCTGCTGGCTCAACGAGACCCACCTGATCTCAGGGAACCTGCACTGGATAGGAAACATGACGTCCTGCTCCGTGCTGTGGCTCAACAAGGCCTTCCAGGTACACACACACACACACACACACACAAACACAGACACACACACACACACACACACACAAACACACACAGACAAACACAGACACACACAGACACACACACAGACACACACAGACACACACAGACACACACACACAGTCACAGACACACACACACACACACACATACACACAGACACACGCACAGACAAACACAGACACACACACACACACACAGACACAGACAGACAGACACACACACAAACAGACAGACACACACAGACACACACAGACACGTATTCACTAGTTCCACAGAGTCTGCTCTACCACTGAGCTGTGCCCGTCCCCTCTCCTCACCACAGCTCCTTCTCTCTTTCAGGATATCGAGTCGGAGAACGTGAACGTGGTGAAGCGTCTGTTCAAGATCCAGAATGTCAACGCCAGCACCATCAGAACCGTCATGGTGGCTCACTGCCGTCGCCATGACACCCCGGACCTCCTCCTGGACTACGAGGCCCAGTCCCAGGCCCGCTCCGCCCCCCCTGCTGTTCGACCTGGGCACCCCCGACAGCGAGGAGGAGGAGGAGGAGGAGGGGCGTCCCAGGGAGGTGAGGGGGCGTCAGGCACACCCCTCGGCCCCAGGGCTGGAGCATGTCATCCAGGTAGGACGGGGGACAATATTAATTGTCATATGGACATTATGTCATGCACAGTAAAAGAGAACACAAATACATTCATATGAATGTGGAAAGTATGTTTTTTCTTTAGCGAATATTAACAAAGACAGTCCATGAGAACTGTATGTACGACTGTAACCACTTCCTTCCTGTATCTCTTTCTCCCCCCCCTGGCAGGGCGTGGCAGCCAGGGAGTTGGAGCTGGAGGCCAAGGTGGTCCGGATGATGAGTCGTGCCCGCACCAAGCCCCTGGACCCCTCCCTCATCACCCCCTCTGCCCCCGGGGAGGGGGAGGACAAGACCTACCTGCTGTTCACCACCGGCAGCCTCACCTACTCTCCTCACCAGATAGGTAGAGCAGCCTCACCTACTCCCCTCACCAGATAGGTAGACCAGCCTCACCTACTCTCCTCACCAGATAGGTAGAGCAGCCTCACCTACTCCCCTCATCAGATAGGTAGAGCAGCCTCACCTACTCCCCTCACCAGATAGGTAGAGCAGCCTCACCTACTCCCCTCACCAGATAGGTAGAGCAGCCTCACCTACTCTCCTCACCAGATAGGTAGAGCAGCCTCACCTACTCCCCTCACCAGATAGGTAGAGCAGCCTCACCTACTCCCCTCACCAGATAGGTAGAGCAGCCTCACCTACTCTCCTCACCAGATAGGTAGAGCAGCCTCACCTACTCCCCTCACCAGATAGGTAGAGCAGCCTCACCTACTCCCCTCACCAGATAGGTAGAGCAGCCTCACCTACTCCCCTCACCAGATAGGTAGAGCAGCCTCACCTACTCCCCTCACCAGATAGGTAGAGCAGCCTCACCTACTCCCCTCACCAGATAGGTAGAGCAGCCTCACCTACTCTCCTCACCAGATAGGTACACCAGCCTCACCTACTCCCCTCACCAGATAGGTAGAGCAGCCTCACCTACTCCCCTCACCAGATAGGTAGAGCAGCCTCACCTACTCCCCTCACCAGATAGGTAGAGCATCCTCACCTACTCCCCTCACCAGATAGGTAGACCAGCCTCACCTACTCCCCTCACCAGATAGGTAGAGCAGCCTCACCTACTCCCCTCACCAGATAGGTAGAGCAGCCTCACCTACTCCCCTCACCAGATAGGTAGAGCAGCCTCACCTACTCCCCTCACCAGATAGGTAGAGCATCCTCACCTACTCCCCTCACCAGATAGGTAGACCAGCCTCACCTACTCCCCTCACCAGATAGGTAGAGCAGCCTCACCTACTCCCCTCACCAGATAGGTAGAGCAGCCTCACCTACTCCCCTCACCAGATAGGTAGACCAGCCTCACCTACTCTCCTCACCAGATAGGTAGAGCAGCCTCACCTACTCCCCTCACCAGATAGGTAGAGCAGCCTCACCTACTCCCCTCACCAGATAGGTAGAGCAGCCTCACCTACTCCCCTCACCAGATAGGTAGAGCAGCCTCACCTACTCCCCTCACCAGATAGGTAGAGCAGCCTCACCTACTCCCCTCACCAGATAGGTAGAGCAGCCTCACCTACTCCCCTCACCAGATAGGTAGAGCAGCCTCACCTACTCTCCTCACCAGATAGGTAGACCAGCCTCACCTCCTCTCCTCACCAGATAGGTAGACCAGCCTCACCTACTCTCCTCACCAGATAGGTAGAGCAGCCTCACCTACTCTCCTCACCAGATAGGTAGAGCAGCCTCACCTACTCCCCTCACCAGATATGTAGACCAGCCTCACCTACTCCCCTCACCAGATAGGTAGAGCAGCCTCACCTACTCTCCTCACCAGATAGGTACACCAGCCTCACCTACTCCCCTCACCAGATAGGTACACCAGCCTCACCTACTCTCCTCACCAGATAGGTAGAGCAGCCTCACCTACTCTCCTCACCAGATAGGTAGACCAGCCTCACCTACTCTCCTCACCAGATAGGTAGAGCAGCCTCACCTACTCCCCTCACCAGATAGGTAGAGCAGCCTCACCTACTCCCCTCACCAGATAGGTAGAGCAGCCTCACCTACTCCCCTCACCAGATAGGTAGAGCAGCCTCACCTACTCCCCTCACCAGATAGGTAGAGCAGCCTCACCTACTCCCCTCACCAGATAGGTAGAGCAGCCTCACCTACTCCCCTCACCAGATAGGTAGAGCAGCCTCACCTACTCTCCTCACCAGATAGGTAGACCAGCCTCACCTCCTCTCCTCACCAGATAGGTAGACCAGCCTCACCTACTCTCCTCACCAGATAGGTAGAGCAGCCTCACCTACTCCCCTCACCAGATAGGTAGACCAGCCTCACCTACTCCCCTCACCAGATAGGTAGAGCAGCCTCACCTACTCTCCTCACCAGATAGGTACACCAGCCTCACCTACTCCCCTCACCAGATAGGTACACCAGCCTCACCTACTCTCCTCACCAGATAGGTAGAGCAGCCTCACCTACTCTCCTCACCAGATAGGTAGAGCAGCCTCACCTACTCCCCTCACCAGATAGGTAGAGCAGCCTAACCTACTCCCCTCACCAGATAGGTAGAGCATCCTCACCTACTCCCCTCACCAGATAGGTAGAGCAGCCTCACCTACTCCCCTCACCAGATAGGTAGAGCAGCCTCACCTACTCCCCTCACCAGATAGGTAGAGCAGCCTCACCTACTCTCCTCACCAGATAGGTAGAGCAGCCTCACCTACTCCCCTCACCAGATAGGTAGAGCAGCCTCACCTACTCTCCTCACCAGATAGGTAGAGCAGCCTCACCTACTCCCCTCACCAGATAGGTAGACCAGCCTCACCTACTCCCCTCACCAGATAGGTAGAGCAGCCTCACCTACTCCCCTCACCAGATAGGTAGAGCAGCCTCTCACCTACTCCCCTCACCAGATAGGTACACCAGCCTCACCTACTCCCCTCACCAGATAGGTACACCAGCCTCACCTACTCTCCTCACCAGATAGGTAGAGCAGCCTCACCTACTCCCCTCACCAGATAGGTACACCAGCCTCACCTACTCTCCTCACCAGATAGGTACACCAGCCTCACCTACTCCCCTCACCAGATAGGTACACCAGCCTCACCTACTCTCCTCACCAGATAGGTACACCAGCCTCACCTACTCCCCTCACCAGATAGGTAGAGCAGCCTCACCTACTCTCCTCACCAGATAGGTAGAGCAGCCTCACCTACTCTCCTCACCAGATAGGTAGAGCAGCCTCACCTACTCCCCTCACCAGATAGGTAGAGCAGCCTCACCTACTCTCCTCACCAGATAGGTAGACCAGCCTCACCTACTCTCCTCACCAGATAGGTAGAGCAGCCTCACACACACACACACACACACACACACACACACACACACACACCAGACAGCTAGGGCATCCTACTGGGTTCTGCAAGAGACTCATAGCTGGTTCTGTGTGGTTCTGTGTGGTTCTGTGTGGTTCTGCGTGGTTCTACGTGGTTCTCCGTGGTTCTGCGTGGTTCTGTGTGGTTATGCGTGGTTCTGCGTGGTTCTGCAGGCATCAAGCGGATCCTGCCAGACCAGATGAGCACGAGCGGTCCTGTTCTGGGGGAGGAACGCAACTCGGAGTTCTTCGACTCTCTGGACCACGTGATCGACATCCACGGACACATCATCGGCATGGGCCTGTCTCCAGACCACAGGTACAGTAGACCTGGACAGGTACAGTAACTCTGGACAGGTACAGTAACTCTGGACAGGTACAGTAACCCTGGACAGGTACAGTAACCCTGGACAGGTACAGTACACCTGGACCTATGTGGTTGTAGGTGACTAGGATAGTAAGTGCCAGAGACCGTTTATGATCCCACGTGTTAGAGGGTTGCTAAGCGCCCGTCTCCCGTTGCCCAGGTACCTGTACGTGAACAGCCGGGCGTGGCCGGCGGGCTGCGTGATCTCCGACCCCATGGCTCCGCCCCCCATCGCCGAGGAGATCGACCTGCACGTCATCGACCTGAAGAGTCTGCGTGAGGAGAGGCGGAGCCTGAGGGCGCACCGGGCCTTCACGCCAAACGACGAGTGCTTCTTCATCTTCCTGGACGTCAGCAGAGACTTCGTGGCCAGGTAGAGCAGCGCACACGCTTCACTTTCATGTTTGTTTAGAAAGATGTACTGTGTGTATATTATAATAATTTTTTATTCATATCGACGCATATCTGACAGTATAAACAGACCCTAGAACACACAGTGCATATTAGTAAAAAAAATAAATGTGTGTTAAGCCTAAATCCTAGTTTAGTACCCCATAAACCTAGTTGACAACCCCTCCATTGATCTCTTTGTCGCCCCCCAGTGGTGCGGAGGACAAGCACGGCTACATCTGGGACCGCCACTACAACATCTGCCTGGCTCGCCTGCAGCACGATGACGTGGTGAACTCTGTGGCCTTCAGCCCGGCCGACCAGGAGCTGCTGCTGTCTGCCAGCGACGACTCCACCATCAAGGTGTGGCGCTCGCCTCGCATGGTGCGCCTGGCACAGACGCCCGCACGCCCCCACCGGCCCCGGAACCTGCTCTCCTGGCTGGGCCGCCGAGGAAGCAGCCAGGCCAACGGGAAGCCTGGACCCAGTTAGACCAGACTGAGAGAGGGGGGAGAGAGAGGCCTGGACCCAGTTAGACCAGACTGAGAGAGGGGGGCGAGAGAGGCCTGGACACAGTTAGACCAGACTGAGAGAGGGGGGAGAGAGAGGCCTGGACCCAGTTAGACCAGACTGAGAGAGGGGGGAGAGAGAGGGGAGCCTGGACACAGTTAGACCAGACTGAGAGAGGGGGGAGAGAGAGGCCTGGACCCAGTTAGACCAGACTGAGAGGGGGGGGGGAGGGGAGGAGGGAAAGAGAAGATAGAGAGGAGGAAGAGGGAGGGAAAAGGGATAGTGAGAGAGGTGCTCCTGTCATTTGGTTAATAGGAAAACCTGGACCAAGTTAAATGGTGCAGGTTGGAGCGTGGAGGAGGGGGGCGGGGGGGGCAGTTAGATGGAGAGACGGAGGGAGAGACGGAGGGAGAGACAGAGGAAGACGGAGGGAGAGACAGAGGAAGACGGAGGGAGAGACAGAGGAAGACGGAGGGAGAGACGGAGGGAGAGACGGAGGGAGAGACGGAGGGAGAGACGGAGGGAGAGACGGAGGGAGAGACAGAGGAAGACGGAGGGAGACAGGCACAGAGGGAGAGACGGGAACAGGTGCTTCTCTCTGTGTGACACACTCCAGGAGTGATGGTGTTGTGGTCAACAAGTGCCCAGTTTCAGCTACAACTCTTAACGACTGTGAGATGTGGTGACTCAGCATCAGGAAGGACATGAGATGTAATGACCCTGTTACAGACACACGGGGGCGCTGTTGCTACACCGTCCTGCTTTTCTACAGACTGGCTGAAGAGGGCCGAGTGCTGTCTAGGTCTGACACGTGTTCATACACAGGATGTACAATGAACTGACTATGATTCCCTGGACCTAAGAAGAAGAAATTATGATACGTAATGTGTTCATTTCAAGGACAGTTAAGGAGGCGTGTACAGTAACATATATCACCGTGTTTCTTGTGTGTCTTTGTTTTAAGGCTTTCAAACCACGCGTGCACGTAAGCACCAGTGTTTACAGTGTGTCTTATTGTTGTTTTTATATGTTAGAATGTGTTTGTTGGTCAGTGAGGTCATAATGGGAGAGCTATGGCGAGGTCAGAGTTCAGACTGGTCTCTCAGAGTTCAGACTGGTCTCTCAGAGTTCAGACTGGTCTCTCAGAGTTCACACTGGTCTCTCAGAGTTAACACTGGTCTCTCAGAGTTCAGACTGGTCTCTCAGAGTTAACACTGGTCTCTCAGAATTCAGACTGGTCTCTCAGAGAACATCGATCCTTTTCACCTTGTTTCACATCACAGCGTTCTGTCTGGGAGACACAGTTTAAACTGCCATGTTTGTCTGATTCATATTAAACTTGTTTGTCTTAAATACCCAGAACTATGTGTGGTTTTAAGTGGTTTCATAGCCCTTCGTCTGAATATTCCTAAAGTGAAACTAATAAATGTATGAACTGTGCTGCAGTTTCCCCTTTATAGTTGTTGTCAAGGTTACATTAACACAAGGTAAGTGTGACTTCATAGACATAATAAAGAGTAGACGCCGCATTGGCTGCTGGGAGCGAGGAATGCGGCCGCCATCTTGGATAGGACAAATTCCTAGTTGCGTAGCATCAGAATAAACAAGATGCCAGCACTGTGCATCATATTCCTGCTCAAATCGGCGGACAATCGCAAACAGGGCTCGGGGGATTCCTTTTCACAAGTAAGATTTAACATTACCATAATATTGGTTATATTTTGTGAAAATAATAACCATGTCCTGTATCAGATACATGTATGACCTTTGCAGCAAAGCAAACCGTGTGAAAATCAGTTAGGTATTCAGTTCAGTATGATTAATTAAATGCGCTGACAGCTCATTGCCCCAGCCAAACGGATTATACTGAGTGGAGCGATTGCCCGTTCCAAGATGGCGGCCCCAAATCTCGTCAGCGCCAGTAGGCTATGGCTGTGTACAAAGAAAGGCGGCCATGACAGTTCGTCCATTGTTACATCACAAACAAGCTGATTACCATGGAGACATACTGTAAGAACCATAGACATATATATATCTATGTACAGAACCACGTACATGCCTAGTGAATGACCTATGACCTCCAGGGATGTCCATCAATCCTGTACATACACACACTGGTTACACACACATTTAATAGTGTTGCTTAGCGTATGGTTGAAGATGTTAGAAGGTTGTAAGAGGTTTGTAAGCTCCAGAATTCACTGAACACAACTGTGACTTTGTCCGTCAGAGATTGTGTGTTTAGTCACAGCAAACGCTTTTAAATACACAAAACTTATTTTCTAGCTTTGGTAACTGTCTCATGTCTGTCTTGTATTAACTGATGTTGTAATATTGGGTTTGCCTTTTGCTATCTGATTAAATAAAAACATTTAAAAACGAAAGACACAGAAAATATTGATGTTATATTTTATTATGATTCAGAGAAAACTGGCAATCTGATTGTTTTAAGCAATTGCACAGAACAACAAGTATATTATTTGGTGATTAGCAAGCAATGTGTCTAATTATATGTGTTACATCAGTTTCTCACATCTTACATATACTCATAATAAGGCTTTGGTTATTTATCCACAAAGGACAATCATTGTGTCAACAAGTCTTAGTACTACCAATAAAGCTGTAGGAAGATAAACCAGGCTCTCTTTTCAGAGCTGCATATTCAGTGTGAATTAACACAAACTTTCCCCCATTTAGAAATAAGTTTTACATAACAACATGACCATAGTATTTTTCAATGGAACACAACTTTCTTTGATTTCTTAAGAGTAATAATTTCTGGATATAAGATAATATTGCAGTAGAATAAAATAATCTAGCATATTCCTACATGTGTGACCAACATATAATATTCATACAAAATGGCCAACATCATCTATGTCTTTTGACGTTTATCCTCATAGATATAAACTATGTAATATAAAATCATCTTTCTGTGGTCAGACTCCCTTCTCTGAGACAAGGTATGTTGTTCACAGCAAACACACATCTCTACGTTTTGTTACAGGTGAACTTTTTGTTCCAAAACAGCTTATATAGAAAGTACAGCATAAGATCAAGGATCAGAAGTGCAGAACTATTGTAAAACAAAAACATCTCAACCACAATTTCATTTCAATTTGATCAGAGTCAAGGACTGATCTGTATTTAGCAGGCACAGTGCAAAGTCACCACATCTCAGCTACCAGGCACAGTGCAACAATATTAACATCTCAACTATTGTAAAACAAAAACATCTCAACTACAATTTGACATGTCGACCCTAGGTCAAGCTATATAAAGACATCTGTATCTGCCTACAGATGTGACGTTCTCTTATATGTCACATTAAAAAAATCTTAAATCATGAACAGCTAGCTTGTGCTAGTCATTTATTCAACAACCTTGACATCTTGACATCTCTTCACGTCTTCCTAGTTACCGGAGATGTCCAGACATTTATTCCTGACCACTGGTGGTTCAATGATATCTCCCAATTTAAACAGAATATCATAACAACAACGTCCATCTTACTGACCCATTTTACGCCCCAAACTGTGATATGAAAAGTATTTTCCACAAATGCTGTCCCATCATGGCCTTTATGCACAGTTCAATCATTATGACGAACAAGTGATTAATTTGTAGTTATAATAGGTTAATGTATTTCATGGTCATGGTTTGTTCTATATTTGCTGGGACAGTTACTTGAGTTCTGCCAGTGCTGATTCTAGGGTGATCTGTTTCCAGCCCTGAGGGATTTCACCTAAGCCAGTAAATGTTAATTCTTTCTTTTCCTCCCATTCAGACTCATATGTACAAAGGAACCATTTCCAGTATTTCTGATCTGAATCCCCAGTGATTTTCCAAAGATCATATGGTTCACCAGCCTTGTCGTATGTCTTGTAGGGCATATAACCACCAGAATATTTGAACTTACCATTACCGATTATAGATGTGGTGCAGAAGTCAATAGAAAACATTTTTGTGTCTTCATAAAGACAGCCATGTATAGCTTTAGATCGATGAAACATAACACTGTGTTTACCATCATGGTTTGGGATGGTGTTTGTACAGGTGGCTCCACAGAATGGGCACTGGGCCCAACATCCCATGAATTGATCTAACATGTTCTTGGTGGCTTGGTTTTTCAAAGTTGCAAAAGACTCTTTTCCTGAATTCTGCTTTTCTTGTGCTGTCATCTTCTCCACCATCTCATCAAGACATTTAGCCATCATGTCTTTGAGTTCTGTCAGGCTCTGAATATCTTCATTTTCAATGCTTTTCAGATCCTCTCTTTTTATCACCATGTCCGTTCCAAGTTTCTTACAGAAACTGTCAAGCCATGTTTTGGCATCACCTTGTGTAACCACTTCTGCTGTTACATCTGTATTCACTGTTAAAACCACACTTTCCAGGGAGCGTAGGTTTTCAATAAGCATGTCTGTCATTTTGTCATTTGTACAATATGTCTTCACGTGTTCTTGGATGAATCTTTCAAAATAGGTCTTTGGATGGTCAATGTATTTCTCATAGTCCTTAAAGCTTTTCTTGTTTGCAAGATGTTTCAAGATGTGATTCTCCAGATTGGATCTGTTTCCATTAAGGGCTGGGTTGTTGGATCTTAATACATTACTCATCTGAACACTGGTTATCTGATTAATTTGCTGTTTGATTGCTGGTTCCAGCTGTTTACAGAGGAAATCAGCAAAGATTGTGATGGAGTTTGCTCCTTTGCAAAAGTTCTTACACATCTGAAGGTACTGAGCTCGTTTGCTTTTCAAGTATGTTAGAGGATCTGCTGTTTCCCTGAACGATGAATGAATCCTATCAAATGTTGTAACTGCGTTCATGCACAGATGAACGGACAGGTCAGTTAGGTATTCATTTGGGAATTCAACCTTTTTTGACTTTTCGTAATCTTTCATCTCGCTTCTGATGTTTCCTAATATCTCATGAATAAAGCTGTTATTGAAATCCCTACCTTTGTTTTTTTTCTCAACAATATATCTGTTGACACTGTCTGTCACTTGTAGTGTACACTGATTCACACAGTCGAGTGTATTTCCGGTGAAAAAACCTATCAAATTACCCCACATCGATTTCTTTAGGTATGTTTTATCAATCAAATTCAACGTGACATTTTGACTCATTATCTTTTCTGTGATGTTCTTCTGAGTTTTAAAATGAGCAATTAAGATTCCTTGCGTTACAGCTCTAATATCAACAGGTTTCTTTAGAGGTTTTTTATTTGCCACTTTAGTGCTCCAGTCCGTCCAGATTGAGTTAAACTGCTTCTCCACATCCTGGTCTGTAAGTCTCTGGTCTTTTAGTTTGGATGCCAAGTTTCTGCTCATTTTCAGCAATTCTGCCTCATAATCAGAATTCTTTTGATCAAGTTCTGATCTACTTTTCTTGATTGTGATGACTTCTTGGCATTTCTTTAGGATGTTTTGAATGAGCTCCTCGTTCAGATTTTCCAACCGCGTGTCAACGGTTACTTTCCATTGTATGAGGATTTCTGGGTTTGTGCTTTTCTCAAAGTATGTGTCTTTTTCCTCTTTCAAGGGATTGTACACTTGATCAAAATCATCAATCAGCTCTGTGGGATTCACGTCCTCGATGATGTTGCTGTGAAGTTGGTTGTGCAACTTGTTCTCTTTTTCCAGGGCATGTTTTCTCAGTTTCCAGGACCATTCAGAAACCTTTTTTTCCAAATCACTGTACACCATCAGTTCGAGTGTATTTCTGAAGCTGAACACAAAGTTCTCCTTCAAAAGACCATTCCAAAGGTCACCGATCCGACCTTTGACTTCAGATAATGTGGAAAATCGACAGCCTGACTTCCACTGTGCGATGGAGAGCACCTTTTTCTTCAGCTCCTGAACGTTCTGGCTGTAGGAGGGGTTGGGAGGGGCCATCGGGGGGTCTCCCTCTAGAAGGCCTTTAAAGTAGAATACGTGAGTTTTTACATCAAACTGGATTATATCACTAAAGCCAGTGACAGGTGTGTCAAGTTGTTCCTCTTTTGCTGCAGTTACAGCCATAGCATCTAATTTCCCCAGGAGATTTATTCTTCCCTCCATGTTTTTCTCACCGGCTGAGGCCTCTGCAACATTCTGGTGCACAAAGATGCAGCTTGGTGTGATTTTAACTTGTTTCATCCTCAAGAATGCCTGGACGCAAATCTGAAGGATGTCGTGCATTTCAGATGGGTTTTCCCCCATGATGTTGATGATGGTGATGTCCCCTATCCCGATAATAAAAGTGGCCAGTTCATTGTCATGACTGAGGGACGTATTAGTACTGAGCTCTGGTGATCTCAGGCCCTCTGTGTCCACCACCAGAACATACTCATACTTCAGATGATCCACTATGGCCAGGTCCACCTTGATCAGCTGCATGAAGGCTCCTTTTGTGCATCTGCCTGCGCTCACGGTGAACTGAAGACCAAACATGGCATTCAGTAGTGTGGACTTCCCAGAGCTCTGCAGTCCAAGAACCGACAGCACAAACACCTTCTTGTCTCCAAGTGTTTTAGTGAGACGGTCCAGGACAGCCTGAATCCACAACAGAGGCACGTGGGCCGCATCTCCATCCATCAGCTCTAGTGGCAACCCAGACATCAGCATCTCAGCTCCTATTGCAGGAAGAGACTCAATAAGTTTGTATGTCTTCTTCGGATGTTTAATTTTAGGCTTGAAAACTTCATACATCTGGCTTATTTCTCTCATGATGTGCTGAAGTCCAATTGTGGTAGCCGTCATATTTTCAGATATCGTCTTCAGTTTCGTTAGCAGCAGATCTTTGTCGGTTGATCCTCCTCCAGACTTGGGGCCACATTTAAATGTTTCCCATGTTGAGCGGTACTCTTCCTCATATCCTGCAAGTGCACCCATGTTGAATTCATCCAGGAACATTCTCAGCCACTGCAACATGTATATTTTTGTCTCTTGTGAATGATTATGGGGTGTTAAACAGTTTATAAATGACAACATGAAATCATTGATTGGTGAAGCTGCCTTAACCTGTGCCTTTCGAATAGCAGCCTTCTCATTCTTGATGGCCTCCAACTGACATTCCAAACGTTGTTCTTCGCATTTCAGACGATACTGATCCTTATCTTTCTGGCACCAATCATGCCACAGCTTTCCTTGGAGAGGTAAAAGTTTCTCCTTGAAACTTTTGATTCCTCTTGATTTTTCCTCCTTCAACAGGCACATCAAAACCTCGGCTTGTTTAAGACCATCTCTGCAGGATTTCTTATCTTCGTCCACTTTGAACTGTTTTCTTGCTTCGTCACAAAATAGTTCAATGCTTGTCTTCTTTTCGTTTGTGTTGACACAGTGTTGGATGTGTGATATTATTTCTTTGTTCAACTCAGCCTCGTTCCTGTTTTTAGCACCTAATCTCACCTTTGTTGGATCTTTTAAAGTCAGACATTTTTCCTGTCCAGCGAAAAGGACAATCAGAGGGACAGGAGACTTTGAAAGATTCTTGGAAATGTCTTTGTTTTTATCATCTAAGGGATGTTCTGAAACTAGAACAACATTCACAGTGCTCACTGACTGCATGAATTCAAGTTGCTGTGGATGGTCTCTGGCATCACCATGAAGGTTCAGAAAAGCCACACAATCGTCAAAAACATCTTCCTTCCCCGCTGGACAGTACCAGGCGATCTCCACAACTCCGTCCATGAGGAGACAGTCTCGGGTGCTGCCTTCGCAATGACGATGGAAAAACACAGTGTGCTTTTGTTTGCTAATGACACGGTTCAAGATCTGGGACTTGGAAATGGACGACTCTCCCAATCTGATGAAGGATACAACTGGCACTGGTGTATTAAACATGTGTCTGCTCTTGTATTTGCCAGGGCTGTCTGTTTTAGATTTACTTTTCCATGACTTCTTGATGTTCCGAAGGGCCCAGAGAGGGAATTCTGTTTCTCGTGTAAAGGGGTTAGGTACCAGCAAGGGCAGGCCAAACTGGCAACTGGAGAGTTTTGAAAATATGTACTGCTTCATAAAATCATCAGCACAGTGGTAAACTGCCATGTGAAGATCCATCGGGTGAATGTGTTGCTTTTCATTCTGTACTGGGATCCCATGGGGTCCCTTGCAGTTAAAAATATCTTCATCCTCATCCTCAGCAACAGCAACATGGCTCACTGAGATTGTGGCAGTTAGTTCAGGTTTGTAGGACAAAAATCTAGCCCTGTAATCCAACATCATCAGTTTGTACAGATACTGAGAGCTCAGTTCTTTTTCTGTTTGAGGTGGTTTAACCTCCTGATATAAAGCATTTATCACTAGAATATTGCTTTGTTGCATGCGTTTGGGGAGCATGTCGCTTAGACCCAGTTTCTGGAGTAAATTCTTACATCTGGTTGTTTTCTCTCCTGAGTTCTTGCCTGAGGAAATAAGTAAAATCAGTTATCATGTATTTTTGTATTGCCTAAAGGATATATAAAAGCATGCCAAACAGTCTTCCTGATTCTGAAGGATCATGGCTTTATATTAATATCGTTTTTTCAACAGCCAATGAAATGTAAGATTAGGGTAAAAACAGGACATTTACACATACAAAATAAAATGTCAATTTTGCATCACAGCAATGTGGCACTTTTTGGAGTGTGGCTGTTGACGCCTGAATGTCTGTAAATATCAGCACTGAGAACAAGCCTGGTATCACCAGACTAAATGTGTAAATGCAAATAGGTCTGGAACCTCTCAATTCATTAGCTGGTTTAAGATTCAGAGATTAAGCATCTATCACTAGAACATCCCTTTGTTGCATTTGTTAAGGGTAGGGGTGCACTGATCCGATATTATGATATCGGCCCCGATATTGACAAAATAGCTAGACCGGGGATCGGAAAAATTAACAGATCCACGGGCCGATCCAGCACATCCTACATTATTTGTCAGCAGCACGTGTGTCGCATGCTGGAAGAGTTGAGTTAACCGTTAGCAACATGGAGCGAGTCAAAGAGTCGGCTGTGTGGAGATATTTCACGCTTGCCACGCCAACTAGTTCGTCGGCTATTTGCAATGTCTACAAAGTAAATGTTTTGAGGGGTGGTGGTAGTACTAAAAAGTACAATACTACCAATTTAATCAAGCACATCCAATAGCACCATGCTAAGGAGGACGCCGAATTCCTGCAGCTCAACAAAACCAAAGGAGCAGGAGACAATACAGCCCAGCTACTAATTTTGGCAGATGCACTTCAATGACGCGAAAGGTTTTCGACGGAAAGCTTGGAAGCATTGTCAATAACACAGAAATAGTTAAAGGGGTGATTGACTGTTTTTTGGGGGGGTATTTCACACTGTTCCTTAAGGTCTCCGAATAGGGTATGTAACATCGGTTGGCCTATAAATGGCCCGGGTGCTTGTTCTATGCCCTCTGATACATCCAGCGTTTTTCCCCCGGGAAAAAACACTAAGATTTCTCGTTTTATGGTATGTTCATGAATATATAGATAAGCTGCGCGCTGATTGGTTGGTTTATAACGAGTGGGGCCAACAGCACTCACTGAAACAACGAAGGTGGAGACTTGAAATCAAAACTAACAAATAAATCTATTGTGTCTACAAAACACTGTTTTCAACAGATTGACTAGATATCATTTGAAATGATTACGGTAGTTTCCACTTCTGTTGTCGAAGCAAACAGAATCGCCTTAGGTGGGTAACGTTAGCACTACAGCTTAGCAAACAAACTATCGTGATTCAACTCAGCTTCAGTTAGCTCTAGCTATCTTGCTGAAAAATTTATCTGGACAAACATTGTTGTCTTGAATTGTAGATTTACATGACAACACGGGTTATTTATTTTAATGAAACAGTCAGGAACATGCAATAATGTTAGCCCCATTTCCAATAAATTATATATATATATATATATATACGCTAAATCATCACACTTTATACCTATTCTCTTGCATTAGCAAGCTAAACTAGTTAGCGTTAAATGCCTACATTCTGGGTGTTTTCGCGATCCACCTGTTCTTGCATTCCTTGCAAATCACCGTTAATAAAAAGCATATGAGCTAGAGTCTAGTTAACATTTACTAGATGGGCATGGCTGATGTTTGTTTATACCGCAGCGTAGAAGATCTGTGCAGTTCGACCCTCAAAACATTTACATTTTGAAGCCATACTATAGCCAAAGAGTATAGAAGCACGTTTTTGTATATTGGAAAATAGTCGGTTGTTAAATAAGTTTGATTACATTCTATTTTCGATTAGAATGCACATTTTTTTAAATAACAAATAAATAAGAATTCAATACATTACATCTATGTTATGGGATCGGATCGGTGTCGGGTATCGACAGATACACAAAGCCAATACATCGGTATCGGGACTGAAAAAGTCGGATCGGTGCATCCCTAGTTTGGGGAGCATGTCGCTTAGACCCAGTTTCGGGAGTAAATTCATACATCTGGTGTCTTACCAGTGATAATGGTTGTAGAGGCAGGTTCACTCTGTCCTCCTCCATGATCCAGCACAGTGGAGACTCCAACAGTGTACTGGGCACCAGGCTGTAGGTCAGTCAGGGTTGTGCAGCTGTCTGCAGTCCGTGTCGTCTGGGACACTGATCCTGGGCTGGTGTAGGTTATGAGGAAGTGATGTGGGATTGTCTCCATTCCTCCAGCCTTGGTCCAGCGCAGGGTCACAGAGGAGGGCTGTACCTGCTCTGTGGTCAAGTCAGCTGGTGGTGGAACTCCTTGAGTAAAGAACAACATTTTAACAAGTTACCTTTTGGGATCAACAGATGTTGCCAGTTGTTTAGTTTGAACAAATAAACAGGGTCTGTTTCTATTCAAGTCCTTACTAGTGGTGAAGGTCTGTAACACAGGTGGACTCTTCTTCCTGTTGTCTAACAGACTGCAGACACTGACAGAGTACTCAGAGGCAGGTCTCAGGTCAAAGAGAGTCATGCTGAGTGAGAAGGTGGTGGTGGTGAGTTGGTCTGTTCCTGGACTCTTGTAGGAGACCTGGTACTGGAGTTGGGTTTGGCCCATTCCACCTGGCTGTTCCCAGCTCACAGTGGCTGATGTGGCGTCCACTGAGACCACTGTCAGCTTGTCTGGAGCAGGGACACCTGATAAAGAAATACAGTTTCAGAAGTACCAGGAGAACATTTATATGCAGACACTGTTCTGGTAGTAAAAGCTTCATTTGAAATGTACAAGTGTCTCACCAGTGATGATGGTTGTAGAGGCAGGTTCACTCTGTTCTCCTCCATGATCCAGCACAGTTGAGACTCCAACAGTGTACTGGGCACCAGTCTGTAGGTCAGTCAGGGTTGTGCAGCAGTCTGCAGTCTGTGTCGTCTGGGACTCTGATCCTGGGCTGCTGTAGGTTATGAGGAAGTGATGTGGGATTGTCTCCATTCCTCCAGCCTTGGTCCAGCGCAGGGTCACAGAGGAGGGCTGTACCTGCTCTGTGGTCAAGTCAGCTGGTGGTGGAACTCCTTGAGTAAGGAACAACATTTTGACAAGTTACCTTTTGGGATCAACAGATGTTGCCAGTTGTTTTGTTTGAACAAATGAACAGGGTCTATTTCTAGTCAAGGCCTTACTAGTGGTGAAGGTCTGTAACACAGGTGGACTCTTCTCCCTGTTGTCTAGCAGACTGCAGACACTGACAGAGTACTCAGAGGCAGGTCTCAGGTCAGAGAGAGTGATGCTGAGTGAGGAGGTGGTGGTGGTGAGTTGATCTGTTCCTGGACTCTTGTAGGAGACCTGGTACTGGAGTTGGGTCTGGTCCATTCCACCTGGCTGTTCCCAGCTTACAGTGGCTGATGTGGCGTCCACTGAGACAACTGTCAGCTTGTCTGGAGCAGGGACACCTGATAAAGGAAATACAGTTTGAGGAGTGCCAGGAGAACATTCACATGCAGACAATGTTCTGGTAGTAAAAGCTTTATTTGAAATGTTCAAGTATCTCACCAGTGATGATGGTTGTAGAGGCAGGTTCACTCTGTACTCCTCCATGATCCAGCACAGTAGAGACTCCAACAGTGTAGTGAGTACCAGCTAGCAGGTCAGTCAGGGTTGAGCAGCAGTCTGCAGTCTGTGTCGTCTGGGACTCTGATCCTGGGCTGCTGTAGGTTATGAGGAAGTGATGTGGGATTGTCTCCATTCCTCCAGCCTTGGTCCAGCGCAGGGTCACAGAGGAGGGCTGTACCTGCTCTGTGGTCAAGTCAGCTGGTGGTGGAACTCCTTGAGTAAAGAACAACATTTTAACAAGTTACCTTTTGGGATCAACAGATGTTGCCAGTTGTTTTGTTTGAACAAATGAACAGGGTCTATTTCTAGTCAAGCTCTTACTAGTGGTGAAGGTCTGAAACACAGGTGGACTCTTCTTCCTGTTGTCTAGCAGACTGCAGACACTGACAGAGTACTCAGAGGCAGGTCTCAGGTCAGAAAGAGTGATGCTGAGTGAGGAGGTGGTGGTGGTGAGTTGATCTGTTCCTGGACTCTGGTAGGAGACCTGGTACTGGAGTTGGGTCTGGTCCATTCCACCTGGCTGTTCCCAGCTCACAGTGGCTGATGTGGCGTCCACTGAGACAACTGTCAGCTTGTCTGGAGCAGGGACACCTGATAAAGGAAATACAGTTTGAGGAGTGCCAGGAGAACATTTCCATGCAGACAATGTTCTGGTAGTATAAGCTTTATTTCAAATGTACAAGTGTCCCACCAGTGATGATGGTTGTAGTGGCAGGTTCACTCTGTTCTCCTCCATGATCCAGCACAGTTGAGACTCCAACAGTGTACTGGGCACCAGTCTGTAGGTCAGTCAGGGTTGTGCAGCAGTCTGCAGTCTGTGTCGTCTGGGACTCTGATCCTGGGCTGCTGTAGGTTATGAGGAAGTGATATGGGATTGTCTCCATTCCTCCTGCCTTGGTCCAGCGCAGGGTCACAGAGGAGGGCTGTACCTGCTCTGTGGTCAAGTCAGCTGGTGGTGGAACTCCTTGAGTAAGGAACAACATTTTAACAAGTTACCTTTTGGGATCAACAGATGTTGCCAGTTGTTTTGTTTGAACAAATGAACAGGGTCTATTTCTAGTCAAGGCCTTACTAGTGGTGAAGGTCTGTAACACAGGTGGACTCTTCTCCCTGTTGTCTAGCAGACTGCAGACACTGACAGAGTACTCAGAGGCAGGTCTCAGGTCAGAAAGAGTGATGCTGAGTGAGGAGGTGGTGGTGGTGAGTTGATCTGTTCCTGGACTCTGGTAGGAGACCTGGTACTGGAGTTGGGTCTGGTCCATTCCACCTGGCTGTTCCCAGCTCACAGTGGCTGATGTGGCGTCCACTGAGACAACTGTCAGCTTGTCTGGAGCAGGGACACCTGATAAAGGAAATACCGTTTCAGGAGTGCCAGGAGAACATTTACATGCAGACAATGTTCTGGTAGTAAAAGCTTTATTTATTGCCTAAAGGATATATAAAAGCATGCAAAACAGTCTTCTTTATTTTAAAGGTTAATGACTTTATATTAATATTGTTTTTTTCAACAGCCAATGTAATTTAAGATCAGGGGAAAACAGGATAAATGGTCAAATAAAATATCCATTGTGCATCCCAATGACGTGTGACTTTTTGGAGTTTTTGCTGTAGTAACCATGGAATGTCTAAATATCAGCACTGTGAACAAGCCTGGTATCACCAGACTAAATCAGTAAATGCAAATAGGTCTGGAACCTTTCAATTCGTTGACAGCATCCATCACTTGAACATTTGTTTGTTGCATGAATTTGGGGAGCATGCTTCTCAAATAATTCCAAAATCCTCTTGAGTTCTTGCCTGAGGAAATAAGTAAAATCAGTTATCATTTGCCATTAAAGACTTTCAGAAAAACTACAAACAATTCAACTTCAAAACATATGTCTCTAGTCTGGTGATAGGATACCAAGATAATAAAATACATTTTAAAAACTCAAAAGTTTCCGAAGAGGTTTTCTGTTGCGTAGTATACAGGAAGTACCTCACAGCAGTGTATCAGGTCAATCAGCTACACTAAGTACATACAAATAAATCAGACGTCTTACTGGTGAAGATGGTTGTAGACACAGCTTCACTCTGCTCCCCAGTTGTCAACACAGTGGAGACTCCAACAGTGTAGTGAGTACCAGCTAGCAGGTCAGTCAGGGTTGTGCAGCAGTCTGCAGTCTGTGTCGTCTGGGACTCTGATCCTGGGCTGCTGTAGGTTATGAGGAAGTGATGTGGGATTGTCTCCATTCCTCCAGCCTTGGTCCAGCGCAGGGTCACAGAGGAGGGCTGTACCTGCTCTGTGGTCAAGTCAGCTGGTGGTGGAACTCCTTGAGTAAAGAACAACATTTTAACAAGTTATCTTTTGGGATCAACAGATGTTGCCAGTTGTTTTGTTTGAACAAATAAACAGGGTCTGTTTCTAGTCAAGGCCTTACTAGTGGTGAAGGTCTGTAACACAGGTGGACTCTTCTCCCTGTTGTCTAGCAGACTGCAGACACTGACAGAGTACTCAGAGGCAGGTCTCAGGTCAAAGAGAGTCATGCTGAGTGAGAAGGTGGTGGTGGTGAGTTGATCTGTTCCTGGACTCTTGTAGGAGACCTGGTACTGGAGTTGGGTCTGGTCCATTCCACCTGGCTGTTCCCAGCTCACAGTGGCTGATGTGGCGTCCACTGAGACAACTGTCAGCTTGTCTGGAGCAGGGACACCTGATAAAGGAAATACAGTTTCAGGAGTGCCAGGAGAACATTCACATGCAGACAATGTTCTGGTAGTAAAAGCTTTATTTGAAATGTTCAAGTATCTCACCAGTGATGATGGTTGTAGAGGCAGGTTCACTCTGTACTCCTCCATGATCCAGCACAGTAGAGACTCCAACAGTGTAGTGAGTACCAGCTAGCAGGTCAGTCAGGGTTGAGCAGCAGTCTGCAGTCTGTGTCGTCCTGGACTCTGATGCTGGGCCGCTGTAGGTTATGAGGAAGTGATGTGGGATTGTCTCCATTCCTCCTGCCTTGGTCCAGCGCAGGGTCACAGAGGAGGGCTGTACCTGCTCTGTGGTCAAGTCAGCTGGTGGTGGAACTCCTTGAGTAAAGAACAACATTTTAACAAGTTATCTTTTGGGATCAACAGATGTTGCCAGTTGTTTTGTTTGAACAAATAAACAGGGTCTGTTTCTAGTCAAGGCCTTACTAGTGGTGAAGGTCTGTAACACAGGTGGACTCTTCTCCCTGTTGTCTAGCAGACTGCAGACACTGACAGAGTACTCAGAGGCAGGTCTCAGGTCAGAGAGAGTGATGCTGAGTGAGGAGGTGGTGATGGTGGTGAGTTGATCTGTTCCTGGACTCTTGTAGGAGACCTGGTACTGGAGTTGGGTCTGGTCCATTCCACCTGGCTGTTCCCAGCTCACAGTGGCTGATGTGGCGTCCACTGAGACAACTGTCAGCTTGTCTGGAGCAGGGACACCTGATAAAGGAAATACAGTTTCAGGAGTGCCAGGAGAACATTCACATGCAGACAATGTTCTGGTAGTAAAAGCTTTATTTGAAATGTTCAAGTATCTCACCAGTGATGATGGTTGTAGAGGCAGGTTCACTCTGTACTCCTCCATGATCCAGCACAGTAGAGACTCCAACAGTGTAGTGAGTACCAGCTAGCAGGTCAGTCAGGGTTGAGCAGCAGTCTGCAGTCTGTGTCGTCCTGTTCATGATGCGTGTTTGGTTAGGGAACGTTTTCACCTTGTGTAGGTCAGGCTCTATCAGGGAGCGTGTCAACATTCTCAGGTTTACTGCTCCACAATCACTGTTTGTTTTGGCCACATTCAACAGGTAGTCTTGGAGTGCCTGACTTGAAAGACACACCTGAAACCATATGCTATGAGATCCAGTTTGTTCTTTCAAGCTAGTTTTGAATTTCAATAATTCTGACAAGTGCTGTTCACCATCGGCAACATTCCAGTCCTTTATTGATTGAATCATGTTCTTTGCACTTTGCTCTGCCGAAAGAAGGTCTTCTCCCCACAATGGCTTCACCTTTTGCTTTGTGTTCTCTGCATACACTTCCATCAATGTGGTGCTAAACTTGAGAGCATCTTTGAAATCCTGTTTGTGAGCAGACATTATGATGTTCCATACTGGCACAAAGTTTGTTCCTCTGTCAATCACCCTCCAGGTTTTGTTACTATGGACCAGATGAGTCTTCCACAGGTTGTGGTCATCAATCTCAGCTGGACCCCCAGTTTTGTTGACTGACAGCTGCACCAGGCTCATGAGAGCTTCACTGTGTTTTCCAGTAAAAGATCCTTTCATTTGCGAGGACAATGTTTTTACTCCAGCAGAGACAGTGAAAAGTCCACTGTATCCAGCACCAACATAAATATCCAGGGCTTCTGACGTCAAACTCTTCATCTCTGATTGTTGATTGTCTTGAAAGCCTTCAGCAGATGCTGTCCACCAGAAAACTCCTCCAAAGTGAATTGGACCCTGGTTCACATGAGAGCCATATCTCTCCAAAAAAGTGGATATTCTTTTTTTTACAACATTTAGATCTTTCCAATATAAAAGTTTTTCAGTTTCTTGAAGTTCAGTCAGGGCTGTGTGTGCCAGCTTCAGTTGGTCCTTCTCAAAAAAGCAAGATGCCAGTGGGACATAATGGTACTTTGTTTTGTAAATGTAACTGTGTTCTGATGAATGCTTGTTTATTTCATCATCTTCTCTGGATGTGTTCCTCTCTACTGTGTTCTCTAGGCCGAATCCCCTGAATCCAACTGATAATGTGCTGCCGAAACTGAAACCAACTTGTTCTACGACCTTCTGAAAAGTGTTCTGTGTTCTACGGGATGAGAATTCTTTCTGTTCAAACATGACATCCTGTTTAGAACCACCGAGTGAGAATGACTCAGGAGGCTCAATGAGCTGCTGTCTGGTCTTCAACAGGCTCTCCAACTCTCCTGTTTTATAAACTCCTTCTAGAGCTAGACCTCCAGATGACCTCTTCAAAACATCAACATCTGAAATAGTTTCAGTTGAGGGTGGGGTGTTCTCTAAGCCTGTTAGCTGCCTGTCGATGTTCTCCATTACGTTCTTCAGAGTTTGTGTAGCGGGCATCCAGCTTTCCTTCGGCACATCAAGAGCTACACGGACCTTCTCCTCTAAGTCTCTAACTCTTGCATCACTTCGATTTCCGCCCTCGATGAACAACTTTTTACGATTTTTTAAATCTTGTCTCATTTGTTTCTTTTTAAAAGATTCAGTTTGCTTGTTGTCAGTTTTTATGGTCTGACTGTTAAACATTGCTTCAAGGGCTTTTTTTTCCCATTTGTCGCGAACATGTTTTTCAATCTTTTCTTGATCTGTATCATCTAAATATTGTATCGGTGACAAACTAACAATATTTAATTCATCTTTAAACACCTTCAACCAGAAACCTTCATCCAGTCCAAGATCCCTGAGTTTTACTGCAAGATCTGGAGGTTCTGGAACACGAGATTCTGGATCTGACATGTTGCTTTGTCTTGTCTTTGTCTTCTTGCCTAAGGAAATAATAAATACATGATTTTACTTCTTACCTAAAGGACATGTTAATGTATGGAAAACAGTCTTCCTTATTTGAGGGATATCGGCTTTGTATCAATGTTGTTTATAGATTTGTAAAGGGATTTTTTTAACAGCCAATGAAAATTAAGATTGTAAATGTAAGAAAATGTGCAGAAATAGGAGGCGTGACTTCTAGGAGTTTTGGGGGATTCTTTTTACAAATGCAAATAGGTCTGCAACCTCTAAGTTCATTACCAACGGGGGCAGAGAAAGGCAACAAAATGCCTCTTGATGCAGCTGGATAGAATGCAGCACTGAGATCTAGTAAAACCATCACTGGTCTTTCACCTAAATCAGTATTCAGACTTACAGTCAGTTTTATACTGAATAATACTGGTGCATTCTTTGTCAGTAGTTAAAAGAGCCCCCCTAAACAAACTCTAGGCTTTTCATATAACCCTGGGGGATGAGTGAGCATTTGTTGTGTTGTGCCTTATTCAAACCTCCGTGGTTGACCAGCTAGGGAGCTTGGCTGACTGCTGTTTGTGTTGGTTTGTGTGCTGCTGTGTAACATTTGGTACTCCTGACATTGACTTTTGAATTCGTACTTGTGTGTTTGAGAATCGTATATTTGTGGTTAACATTGCTTATCATCTGGGTTAACACTAGTGATGGGCAAATCGAGGCTTTTCGAAACACAGAGACAATTGAAACATTGGAGTCGGGGCCTTTGAAGCGCTCGAAACATTTACTGAACAGCGACATCTGCTGGCAGCTATGAGTATGGCATAACCAACAGTCGTATAGCTAATTGGGTGTGCTTTGCCTTCGGCATGAAGCACAACCTTTGTTATCTCACATATATATTTATTGTGAGAATGCTGTTAAGCATTCTCAATATTGTTTTCCTGTTTCTCTTTATTATTCCAACTTCTTAGTTCTTCCGCCGTTTTTTTGGCCTTTAACTAGTCCTGCATACTTTCACCGATTCCTACAATTGTGGTATCAAAACGTTCAGCTCCTTCAGGAGATGTTGGCTATGACTTCTGGTATTTCTCACTTTTATACTTTTTAAATAATTAAGGTTTTTGTGCTAATTAATCTCCCATTAAAAGTAATTGTGAGAATGCTGTTAAGCATTCTCAATATTGTTTTCCTGTTTCTCTTTATTATTCCAACTTCTTAGTTCTTCCGCCGTTTTTTTGGCCTTTAACTAGTCCTGCATACTTTCACCGATTCCTACAATTGTGGTATCAAAACGTTCAGCTCCTTCAGGAGATGTTGGCTATGACTTCTGGTATTTCTCACTTTTATACTTTTTAAATAATTAAGGTTTTTGTGCTAATTAATCTCCCATTAAAAGTAATGGTAAATCCTTTCAAATCATTAAAAAGCTTCCTCCTCTTTCAAACGTAACTACTTCAGCATACTTTCAGCTAGAGACACCATTCAACCTTTAAAATGTTCACAAGACATTCAGCTATTCCCAAATGATTCAGCTTTTTATAATATTCAGCCAATTTTGAATTATGACAGTTTTAAATACATAAAAAATGTTGCTCCTTCTTGAGTTTTCGAATAAGCAGCGAGCAGAGTGGCACACTCTGCTTGCTGCTGCTTTTCCGCTATTCAACTAAATTGGCAAACGAATTCCTCTAACGTTAATATAGTTTAACTTACAGAAACAAGTTAGACCTTAAAATGTAGGAAAACTTGTCCTCTTTCAGACAATGTAACTACTTAAGAGCTGACATTTACAGATTTTCAGATAGGAGCCTTGAAGCGAGGGCAGCCTTTCAAATGATCTCACTAACTTCAATGGAGAGGTGGTTACAATTCGTCAGGGAAATTCGAAAGTAGACGTTTTTTTAAACTGCCGGTAGAGTCGTATTTCTGACTCCACAGACAAATAAAGGACATCGTGGTTTTCGGCAGAATCTTGGGTCTCGGAAAATATCCTAATTTTTTTGATTGGAAGTATAGTTTTGCGTCTAGGTCAACTTGTTTGAGGTATGAATGCTAGGTAAATGGTCGTTTTTCTCTGTAATTAGCTTTCACACCTGCGCCGTCACCGTGGTAACCAAACAGACACGCACCATGAACGTGATTGAAACTGCCAAACGAGTTGTATTTCTGACCGCAGACACATACAGGATATCTATAGTTTCGGCTGAGTCTTCGGTCTCGGAAAATATCCTTATTTTTTGGATTGGACATATAGGTTTGCGTCTAGGTTACCTCGTTTGAGGTGTGGGTCTAGCAACATTTCGGTTATCGTCTCTTCAAATTGAGCTAGCGCGATGGCTCTCCATAACTAAAAACGGTTGGACTTCCACAATCGACCAACTTGGCCAAACAAGGTATGTACATTGACCTTAAAGTGTACATAATCTAGCTGGATCGTTTTTATTTGAGCACATTTCCAAGAAACTACACAAATCGAGGCTCAAGACTGTCATACAGTAGCTCAGTGCTTCTCAATTATTTTCTGTCATGCCCCCCCCCTAGGAGACTGAAATTTTTTCGCGACCCCCCCTAAATTGAAATACTATTGAGAACCTGCTAATATTTATTTATTTATCTGTATAAGAGTTATATATGAGTTTGAGTTGCAAGCACCAGCATTCTGCATACAATCACCTTATTATTAAAATAGAGCATAAAAAAAAAGCACTGCTAGCTGATCGTCACGAACAGCCAAACCGGGGCTGGGGTAGCTAGCTACTGTAGCTAACGCTAAATGTTTGCTGCAGATGCCGTTAATCCAAGGAACAAACACTTCGTAAGTGGAAAGTTTTTACTTTTAATTGACGATATTGAACACAGATGTTAAGTAACTTGTCTTTACTCTAAATATCTTCTCCGTTTTCAATTTGAAGCAGTATCTAGCTTACTGTAGGAAATCTCCCAATGCATCCTCTCTCTAGCTTTGCTTCGGCTAAAGTCAGATGGATGACAATGCATGCATTGTTCACGCCTAAAGTGTTAATACAGTATGTACAAATACCACTTTGACACACTTGCAAGAAATTATCCGCTGGTTAGTGTTCTAGTGTCTGCTGAAGTTAACATCGTGAATCTTCTCATAGTAAGTAATTCAGACTTGTTTCATTTTTGTCGTTTAAAACTAAAACTGTGTCAGAGTAGAATTAAGTAAGAAGATAGGTAGTTGTTATAACAGGCCGTTAGGAGAGCTAGCCACTAAGCTAGAGATCTATTTAAATTGCAAGTTTCTATCTGTACTGTCAGGCTCCGCCGTGAGCGTTTCCAAGTGGGCGGGTTGTTGACATAATTAGGGCCATTGATAGGCTGTGCTTAAATAGCCCTGAATCTGTATTTTGGATCAGAGTGTTCTAGTGTCTGCTGAAGTTAACATCGTGAATCTTCTCATAGTAAGTAATTCAGACTTGTTTCATTTTTGTCGTTTAAAACTAAAACTGTGTCAGAGTAGAATTAAGTAAGAAGATAGGTAGTTGTTATAACAGGCCGTTAGGAGAGCTAGCCACTAAGCTAGAGATCGATTTAAATTGCAAGTTTCTATCTGTACTGTCAGGCTCCGCCGTGAGCGTTTCCAAGTGGGCGGGTTGTTGACATAATTAGGGCCATTGATAGGCTGTGCTTAAATAGCCCTGAATCTGTATTTTGGATCAGAGTGTTCTAGTGTCTGCTGAAGTTAACATCGTGAATCTTCTCATAGTAAGTAATTCAGACTTGTTTCATTTTTGTCGTTTAAAACTAAAACTGTGTCAGAGTAGAATTAAGTAAGAAGATAGGTAGTTGTTATAACAGGCCGTTAGGAGAGCTAGCCACTAAGCTAGAGATCGATTTAAATTGCAAGTTTCTATCTGTACTGTCAGGCTCCGCCGTGAGCGTTTCCAAGTGGGCGGGTTGTTGACATAATTAGGGCCATTGATAGGCTGTGCTTAAATAGCCCTGAATCTGTATTTTGGATCAGAGTGTTCTAGTGTCTGCTGAAGTTAACATCGTGAATCTTCTCATAGTAAGTAATTCAGACTTGTTTCATTTTTGTCGTTTAAAACTAAAACTGTGTCAGAGTAGAATTAAGTAAGAAGATAGGTAGTTGTTATAACAGGCCGTTAGGAGAGCTAGCCACTAAGCTAGAGATCGATTTAAATTGCAAGTTTCTATCTGTACTGTCAGGCTCCGCCGTGAGCGTTTCCAAGTGGGCGGGTTGTTGACATAATTAGGGCCATTGATAGGCTGTGCTTAAATAGCCCTGAATCTGTATTTTGGATCAGAGTGTTCTAGTGTCTGCTGAAGTTAACATCGTGAATCTTCTCATAGTAAGTAATTCAGACTTGTTTCATTTTTGTCGTTTAAAACTAAAACTGTGTCAGAGTAGAATTAAGTAAGAAGATAGGTAGTTGTTATAACAGGCCGTTAGGAGAGCTAGCCACTAAGCTAGAGATCGATTTAAATTGCAAGTTTCTATCTGTACTGTCAGGCTCCGCCGTGAGCGTTTCCAAGTGGGCGGGTTGTTGACATAATTAGGGCCATTGATAGGCTGTGCTTAAATAGCCCTGAATCTGTATTTTGGATCAGAGTGTTCTAGTGTCTGCTGAAGTTAACATCGTGAATCTTCTCATAGTAAGTAATTCAGACTTGTTTCATTTTTGTCGTTTAAAACTAAAACTGTGTCAGAGTAGAATTAAGTAAGAAGATAGGTAGTTGTTATAACAGGCCGTTAGGAGAGCTAGCCACTAAGCTAGAGATCGATTTAAATTGCAAGTTTCTATCTGTACTGTCAGGCTCCGCCGTGAGCGTTTCCAAGTGGGCGGGTTGTTGACATAATTAGGGCCATTGATAGGCTGTGCTTAAATAGCCCTGAATCTGTATTTTGGATCAGAGTGTTCTAGTGTCTGCTGAAGTTAACATCGTGAATCTTCTCATAGTAAGTAATTCAGACTTGTTTCATTTTTGTCGTTTAAAACTAAAACTGTGTCAGAGTAGAATTAAGTAAGAAGATAGGTAGTTGTTATAACAGGCCGTTAGGAGAGCTAGCCACTAAGCTAGAGATCGATTTAAATTGCAAGTTTCTATCTGTACTGTCAGGCTCCGCCGTGAGCGTTTCCAAGTGGGCGGGTTGTTGACATAATTAGGGCCATTGATAGGCTGTGCTTAAATAGCCCTGAATCTGTATTTTGGATCAGAGTGTTCTAGTGTCTGCTGAAGTTAACATCGTGAATCTTCTCATAGTAAGTAATTCAGACTTGTTTCATTTTTGTCGTTTAAAACTAAAACTGTGTCAGAGTAGAATTAAGTAAGAAGATAGGTAGTTGTTATAACAGGCCGTTAGGAGAGCTAGCCACTAAGCTAGAGATCTATTTAAATTGCAAGTTTCTATCTGTACTGTCAGGCTCCGCCGTGAGCGTTTCCAAGTGGGCGGGTTGTTGACATAATTAGGGCCATTGATAGGCTGTGCTTAAATAGCCCTGAATCTGTATTTTGGATCAGAGTGTTCTAGTGTCTGCTGAAGTTAACATCGTGAATCTTCTCATAGTAAGTAATTCAGACTTGTTTCATTTTTGTCGTTTAAAACTAAAACTGTGTCAGAGTAGAATTAAGTAAGAAGATAGGTAGTTGTTATAACAGGCCGTTAGGAGAGCTAGCCACTAAGCTAGAGATCGATTTAAATTGCAAGTTTCTATCTGTACTGTCAGGCTCCGCCGTGAGCGTTTCCAAGTGGGCGGGTTGTTGACATAATTAGGGCCATTGATAGGCTGTGCTTAAATAGCCCTGAATCTGTATTTTGGATCAGAGTGTTCTAGTGTCTGCTGAAGTTAACATCGTGAATCTTCTCATAGTAAGTAATTCAGACTTGTTTCATCTTTGTCGTTTAAAACTAAAACTGTGTCAGAGTAGAATTAAGTAAGAAGATAGGTAGTTGTTATAACAGGCCGTTAGGAGAGCTAGCCACTAAGCTAGAGATCGATTTAAATTGCAAGTTTCTATCTGTACTGTCAGGCTCCGCCGTGAGCGTTTCCAAGTGGGCGGGTTGTTGACATAATTAGGGCCATTGTCAGCTGCGCTTTGCATACTTAAGGCAGCTAGCACTCCAGTGGCAGCCTCGCCTGGCAGCCTCGGTCACTAAGACTCGGACAACAAGAGGAGTCTTCCGCGGGAGTCATCCGAGGAAGGCCGACGAGGCGGATCACCCGATAAGTATCCCCCTATTTTTATTATTTTCTACCTAGAACACATTTATAGCTAGCATGTGCTTCTTCAGCATTCCCGTTCACTACAACACCCGCAGACGTAGACGTAGATATGTCACGAAGTATATACGTTCCACTTCTAACTTTAGCTACCTCTCTAGATCTTCTCCACCTGCTCTCTCTCTTTCTATAGGACTCTGGAACTGCCAGTCTGCTGTAAAAAAGGCCGACTTCATTCCAGCGTTAGCATCCCATGCTTCTCTTGATGCCCTCGCGCTAACAGAGACATGGATCCTACCAGAGAACACTGCAACTCCAGCTGCTCTCTCTGTCAACCACTCGTTCTCCCACTCTCCTCGCCTAACTGGACGAGGAGGCGGGACAGGTTTGCTTCTTTCCCCACATATTAAATGCACATCCACCCCACTCTCTTTTACTGCCAAATCATTTGAACACCACTATGTGATGCTAACTGATCCTATCAAAGCATTTTTAATTGTCCTCTATCGCCCACCAGGGCCCCTAGCTGACTTTGTGGAGGAGCTGGACATGCTCCTCGGCGCCCTCCCGGATGATGGAACACCGCTGATACTTCTTGGGGACTTCAACATCCATCTCGATGGAACGCAGGCTGTTGACTTCAAGTCTCTCCTGACCTCCTTCGACCTGACGTTGCTCAACACACCAGCAACCCACCAGGCAGGAAAACAGCTGGACCTCGTCCTGACACGTAACTGTATCACTGCCCTAACCTCTGTAACCCCACTACACATCTCTGATCACTACTTTATCCAATTCTCTATCTCTCTCCCTCCAACTCTTCCTACCTCCCCTCCCCTCGTAACTTTCAGACACAATCTCCGTTCCCTATCCCCCTCACACTTTTCCTCCATTGTAACATCCTCCCTCCCTCCTATTAACGAGTTCATGTCCCACCCCACCGACACTGCCACTAACATGCTGTTATCCACATTAACTGAATCACTTGACACCCTCTGCCCCCTGTCAACTAGGCCTGCGCGATCTTCTCCCTCCTGCCCGTGGCTCACTGATGTTATTCGTGAAGAACGTTCCACCCTTCGAGCGGCTGAGAGGAGATGGCGCAAGTCTAACGACAGTCTAGACCTTGATAAGTATCACTCCCTCCTCAAATCCTTCTCTGCCCATATAACTGATGCTAAAACTCACTACTTCTTGAACAAAATTAACTCTGCCTCAAACCCTCACAAACTTTTCTCTACCTTCTCCACCCTCCTTAACCCACCTCCCCCACCCCCCTCCCTCCACTCTGACAGCAGATGACTTCTCTTCCTTCTTTGAGAAAAAAGTTGCTGACATTAGCAGTCGGTTCCCTGAACCAACCTTTCCTATTCACTCACCCTCTATGACTGACCCTACTAAATGTCTCAACTCTTTCTCGGCCCTATCTGAGGCAGAGATCTCTGACCTCATTCTCTCTCATCGCCCCACCTCCTGTCCCCTTGATCCAGTCCCCTCCCCTCTCTTTCAAACCATCTCTCCCTCCATCATAACATTCCTTCTCCATGTCCTCAACTCTTCTCTTACTTCTGGCACTTTCCCCTCTGCCTTCAAACAGGCCAGAGTTAGACCCCTACTCAAAAAAACCCTCCCTTAACCCAGCTGTCCTCCAGAACTACAGACCGGTATCACTTCTACCCTTCTTTTCTAAAACAATTGAACGCGCTGTATCTAACCAACTGTCAAACTTTCTCACTCAGAACAACCTGCTTGACCCCCACCAATCGGGCTTCAAGACGGGCCACTCCACTGAAACTGCCCTCCTGTCGGTCACCACGGCCCTCCAGTCTGCCAGAGCGGCCTCAAGGTCATCCGTCATCATTCTGCTGGACCTCTCTGCAGCATTTGATACGGTTAACCATCGGATCCTGCTCGCCAGACTCTCCGAGATGGGCATCACTGGCACTGCACTTCAGTGGATCTCGTCCTACCTGTCGGGAAGATCCTACCGGGTCTCCTGGGGAGACGATGTGTCCGACCCCCACCAGCTCTCCACTGGTGTCCCACAGGGCTCCGTCCTTGGACCCCTCCTCTTCTCCCTGTACACCACCTCGCTTGGACCAATCATCGCCTCCCATGGCTTCTCCTACCACTGCTACGCTGACGACACCCAGCTCTACCTGTCGTTCCCCCCGACCGATCCGGGGATCTCAGCCAGGATTGAGGCCTGCCTCACAGACATCTCTGCCTGGATGACCAAGCACCACCTCCAGCTGAACCTCGCCAAAACCGAACTCCTCATCATCCCGGCCAAACCGTCCATCTCCCATGACCTCTCAATCACCCTGGGATCGGCGACGGTGACCCCTTCGTCCTCTGCCAGGAACCTCGGGGTTACCATGGATGACGAGCTCTCCCTCACAGCCCACATCGCTGCTGTCTCCCGGTCGTGTAGATTCACCCTCTACAACATCCGGAAGATCAGGAGATACCTGTCTGAGCACTCCACCCAGCTGATGATCCAGGCACTTGTCCTCTCCAAGTTGGACTACTGCAACTCGCTGCTCGCCGGGCTCCCAGCATGCGCAACCCGCCCTCTCCAGAGGATTCAGAACGCAGCGGCCCGTCTGGTCTTCAACCTACCCAGACGCTCCCATGTTACCCCGCTCCTTGTCTCCCTTCACTGGCTGCCCGTCACGGCCCGTATCAGATTCAAGACCCTGGTACTGACCTTCCGAGCGGTGAATGGGACTGCACCCGACTACATCAAGTCTCTCCTCCAGCCCTACACCCCCTCCCGCCACCTTCGGTCCTCCTCTGACAACCGTCTGGTGGTCCCACCGCTCAAGACCGCCCGGTCCCAACACAAGCTCTTCCCCTGTCTGGCCCCCCAGTGGTGGAATCAACTCCCCACCTCCATCAGAGACACTGACTGTCTCCCCACCTTCAAGAATAGGCTCAAGACACACTTGTTCCGGGAATACAACGGTACCTAGGAAAGATCTGCTGGACATGATGTTAGTTTCTTCCAGGATCACAAGGACTCTGACTTAGAGAGCTGCTGCTCTTGTCGGTTAGCTGTAACTGATTAAAATTATTGTACTCGCTGTGAGGTAGTTTACTGCTGTTTGCTCGTCCACAGGTGCACTTTTAGATTCATGTTGTCCAATTGTAACTTGTTTAACTTGATGCTCTTATGATTTTTCCCTTTGGCACTTATTTTTGGTCACAATGTATGATTCATGTTTGACTACTTGCAATGTTGGGGATATCTCGTTGTTATGATCAGTGACCTATGCACTTTTGTAAAGCTCTCTCTTGGAAGTCGCTTTGGATAAAAGCGTCTGCTAAATGAATAAATGTAAATGTAAATGGTTAGATGTAGCATGATCTTATACCCACAATACTGTAGTTCATCTTTTTGCAGCAGCAGCTTTTAAATCTGAGTTCGAGTAGCTTTTTCAGTCGCAAAACAAAGTCACGTAATGTGACGAGATTCAATTAAAAAGTATAACAAACTCACCAGGGACAACGGCAACATCGGCAACTTTGCACTATGGATTATGATTTTTATGTCATCTTTAAATTCAGTGTCTGAACAGGACTGGGTGTGAAGGCACTAGGGATGGGCATTTTAAGACATTTCCTTGCTCGATCATCGCTAGAATTATCGAGCAATTATCGATTAATCATTAACTTTTTCTATAGGCTATATTAAAATTCCCCACTGCTCCACAGCCCCATTCAATTTCTCCGCGAGACAGTCGGCTGTGTGACGGCCTGGTAGGCTTTCTGTTAACAGGACAGCCGAGTTCATTTCCCAGTCATCGCCGATGTAGTGGCAGGTGATGGTAATATAGCTCTCAGCTGTTAAAGCCGTCCAGCAGTCTGTCGTGAGAGCAACACTCTCGGCTGTGGCCAACTTTTTAACCAACTCCTCCTTTCTTTCTTCATACTGCGTTTCAATGAGTCTGGTGACTGTGCGCCGTGATGGAATGTGATATGCTGGTTCCATTATATCAATCAGATTCCCAAAACCTTTGCCTTCAACTATACTTATAGGCAGCATGTCTGTCTGAATGAACTTGCAGATACCTTTAGTAATTTTATCTGCCCGCTGTGAGTCACAGCTCCTCCTTGCTAGGACCGAGGTGATGGTAGGTTGAGAGGAGGATGAACTGCCGGCCAACAAGGTCGGATGTGCGTTGTTCAAGTGATACATCATAGTAGTCGTCGTGGAATTATACTTGTACACGGCATCACAATGTGTACAGTGCACGTCTCCGTTTTTTAAATCGAAGTGGTCCCACACAACACTTCGCTTGGACCGCTTCATGTTTAGGCTAATCTTGATTTGCTAGCAAATTTTCAAATGAGCTGCGTCACAAGTCAACTGCCGCTCATTTGGCTGTTCCGTTTTTGTCATTTGAAATAATAAAACATCGCGACCTGGTGGTTAGATTTGTTATTTCTTCCACATAGTGATATTCAATTAAATGCTTCAAGACTCACAGTATGCAACACAACGTCCTTTTGATCGATAACGATATAAATTGATCGACACATTTCTTAACGAGCAATTATCGAGCATCGATTAATTATGCCCATCCCTAGAAGGCACACATGGTTAGTTTCTCCTTCACCTTGAACGTGAAACCTAGATTCTAGGTTATAAATGTTGCCAAAGACCAACGGTTGCTACGTTACAAGTAACCAATCCGATTGGCCAACGCTCTTCACTGTTCCACTGTCCTTCCACAAGTACTTTCCAGTTTTGAAAAGAGTTCCAGCAACTACATTTCTGCAAGTTTTTCCCCTTTCTCAACTTATTTAGCATCTTTAGGTGAGTTCATTGTATGAGGATTGAAAAATAATTCAAAATATGAACAGAATGAATATTCCATCTCCTTCTTTAAACCTTCTACTTTTTCTGCTAGGACTTATAACTTTTTTTAGCCATTTAATCAATTGTGCCTTTTTTCCCAGCAAGTTCAATTCATTCCAGTGTTGTCCTTGCTTTTACCTTCAAATTCGTTCAACCCAGACTTCAGCAACTGGTTTTCGGCTAAATTTTCACATATTCCTGCAGCTCATCTTTCTGAATTTTTGCCCTTTTTGGTTTGCATTTTTCTTCTTTTCTGTAGTTTTATGCCTTCGTCCAGCTCCAGCCCCTTTCAAACATACCTTTCAGGCTCTTTGAAGCTTCAGCTTATAACTTTCTGCTAAATTTTTCACAATGTTCAGCTTTTTTAGCACGGTCAGCTATCCCCATTCAGGTTTTCAGCATTCTCACTGCTGTTTCGCAGGAACAGCCGTTTCTAGTTATTATTCTGTTTCTTCATTGACACTTTTCAGCGCCTTCAAATCTTCAGCTATTAAAACCGTTCAGCTATCAAAAAAATCAGCAGTTTCAGGCCATGGGTGCTATGGCTTTTCAGCTTTGTACCTCTTATGCTTGAATTAATATAAATTAATATTCATCATATTTTTTACATGGTTTTCCAATGGAGTTTTCTTTCAAATAATTTCAAACTTCTTTAAACTTCTTCAACTTCCAAATCCTTCTTCTTCCTCGATCAGCTAGAGCCACCATTTAAACTTTAAAATGTTGACAAACCCCTAAACTATTTTTAACTAATTCAGCTTTTTGATATCTATTCAACTTTTTTTAATATCACTGATTATGTTTCATGAGTATTTCAAACCGTTTCTGAGATTTACATGGGTGTGTACGTGAAAGCCTAGAGTGCAGACTGAAACGCTTAGAGTGGAGGGGAGCTTCAGATGTCGTTGAAAAAATATTTCTAGATTGCCAGCATTGCCACAATTTTCGCTCTTCGTGCTTCGTTTTTGGATCAATATGTAGCTAATTTTGTGTTGGTCGTAGACAGTTGTCTGTGGAATCCAACAGATGTACACATTTGTTCAGAGCCCCACGAAAGCGAGACATAGTCCAACTCTCGCCCCATAGAGTCCAATGCAAATCTGATGAGAAATTCGTCCGAGAAACCAAAAAAAACACGATTTAGAAACTGCCGGTAGAGTCGTATTTCTGACCACACAGACATATAAAGGACATGTCTGGTTTTGGCAGAGTCTTGGGTCTCGGAAAATATAATTATTTTTTGGATTGGACGTATAGTTTTGCGTCTAGGTTAACTTTTCTGAGGTGTGGATTCGAGGTAGAGCTACATTTATGGTCTCTCTGCCCCCAGCGCGTTAGCAATATTAGCTGCACCATCACCGTAGCAACCACACAGCTGCTGCAAATGACCAACGGAAAAGCTGATATTCTATAATGGCCATTAGATAGCGCTAATCTGCCAAACCTATTTTTATGCTTGCCAGGGACAGAACAGCTATACTATCCCAACTATAATTTCAGCTGTTAAAACTATAATATTCTTGTTACGAGCAAGTTACTGGGGCAAAAACATTTTTTTTAAACAATGTCAATTGTTGCTGTGTTTGGCTGTTCGTCGACATTGGGGAAGAACAAGTTGTCAAAAGTTTACATTTCCTATAAAAACGGGACAACGAGATGACTGGGTTGCTGTTTGTTGATCTTTTAACGCTGTTTCAATAGTAATATTGGTGTTAATACCGTTAGAATAGCGTTGATTTTCAATATTAAATAAGGGTGCAAAATAATGATGGGTCAACATCAGAGTCTGACGTTGGTTCAATGAAATTAGCTTGTTGGAGGTGAATTTCCAATCATGCCTAGCATCAGTGGCGATGTGTCCTGGCTTAGGTTACTGACATGCATTTGCGCAACAGGCAAGGGATCCACCTGCACAATCAATATAGCCTACTTCAGTAGAGATAACTCGGTTGTGGATCTGGCACTGCATGCGACGCGTAGTCCTAGGATATGGCTAGGCATGTAACCTATGTCTATGATGGCTAACTCTCATATCCACCTGAATTTTAACCCTCGACCATACACTGGGTTCAGAAATGACAGACCGTGATGTAAAAACAGCAGATCATATTGAACATTTATCGGTGCATTTATTAATTATTACAATTTCACAGCAGTTATTCAACAAGTAACCAGTAGCCTATATACCCGCTACACACCTCCACGACCGTTGGTTTATGCAGGCATTAAGCTGGTCTAGGTCTTTTTAAGCCGACGTCTGTCTTAATATGTACATGGTGACTCCCATAAAAAAATATTTGTAGGCATCAGACTTTTATAGGCTACAATAACCTCTGACTGTAAGCGCACTCTACCAAATATTATTATGTAGTATAGCTACTATTTGAAATAGTGGTATGACATCGGGATAGGTTAGCTCTAGCTGTACCTTAGGTATGCTATCAATTTCATCAGCCTAAAATAAATGATAGCCCAAAATAAATAACGTTCTGATCGAGTGGGTCGGTTAGGGGACACTATTCGATGTATCGCTGCCATTCACAGCCAGTTAATTGATGGTAATATGGGCTAGACATGTTGACTCGATGGTAAAGTAGCTAGCGACATATGTTGGAAACGCGCTAGCCGGATGTAGTTCAGGGCCTTACGTTCGTAACTGATCTGTTATTGTTTACGTTCCAAAAAAGGTCTAACTACTTCAGCTTCCACACTGAAATTATATTTCTTCGATACGTTCACAACGTCCAAACTTACGCTCCACGCTTTTTATTAACACTGGTTTGCAAGGAACGTAAATGATGTTATTGTTTTGTAACTTTCCTTCTAATGCCGACTAACAGTCTAGCTAGAGTCATTTGCTCAGTAAGGTATGTTGATATGTATTTGAAACGTATTTGAGACATCCCAACCTAGAAAATCTTCCACCAGACGGATAAGACACAGTTCAGCTTCCACACTGCCTCTTTTGTGCGACACACACACATTTTTTTAATGAATTTAAGCTTGCAGGTATTTTTCTCATTTCTGTATTTTCAGCCATTTAAAAAATGTATTTCAGATTTCAGCATTCCAACGCATTTTCAGCAGGAAATGCTCTTTCTAGTTGTGAGAATACTGTTAAGTATTCTCACTATTGCTTTCCTGTTTTTTTGCTTACACTTTAACTAGTCCTGCATACTTTCACCGATTCCTATAATTTTTGTATCAAAACGTTCAGCTCCTTCAGGAGATGTATGCTATGACTTTTGGTATTTCTCACTTTTATACTTTTTAAATAATTAAGGTTTTTAATCTCCCATTAAAAGTAATGGTAAATCCTTTCAAATCATTAAAAAGCTTCCTCCTCTTTCAAACTGAACTACTTCATCATACTTTCAGCTAGAGACACCATTCAACCTTTAAAATGTTCACAGGACATTCAGCTATTCCCAAATGATTCAGCTTTTTAAAATATTCAGCCAATTTTGAATGATGACAGTTTTAAATACATTAAACATGTTGCTCCTTCTTGAGTTTTATGAATGATTAAGGAACTCTTAAGATTAAGGCTCTTTTTCCGATATTCAACTAACTTGTCAAACATTCCTCTAACGTTCATATAGTTTAACTTACAGAAACAAGTTATAACTTAAAATGTAGGAAAACTTGTCCTCTTTCAGACAATGTAACTGCTTGAGAGCTCACATGAACAGATTTTCAGATAGGAGCCTTGAAGCGAGGGCAGCCTTTTAAATTATCTCACTAACTTCAATGGAGAGGTGGCGAAAATTCGTCAGGGAAATTCGAAAGTATACGTTTTTTTAAACTGCCGGTAGAGTCGTATTCCTGACTGCACAGACAAATAAAGGACATCTCTGATTTCGGCAGAGTCTTGTGTCTCGGAAAATATCCTTATTTTTTGATTGGAAGTATAGTTTTGCGTCTAGGTCAACTTGTTTGAGGTATGAATGCTAGGTAAATGGTCGTTTTTCTCTGTAATTAGCTTTCACACCTGCGCCGTCACCGTGGTAACCAAACAGACACGCACCATGAACGTGATTGAAACTGCCAAACGAGTTGTATTTCTGACCGCACAGACACATACAGGATATCTAGCTGTAGTTTCGGTAGAGTTTTGGGTCTCGGAAAATATCCTTATTTTTTGGATTGGACATATAGGTTTGCGTCTAGGTTAACTCGTTTGAGATGTGGGTCTAGCAACATTTCGGTTATTGTATCTTCAAATCGAGCTAGCGCGATGGCTCTCCATAACTAAAAACGGTTCGACTTCCACAATCGACCAACTTGGCCAAACAAGGTATGTACATTGACCTTAAAGTGTACATAATCTAGCTAGATCCTTTTTATTTGAGCACATTTCCCAGAAACTACAAAAATCGAGGCTCAAGACTGTCATACAGTAGCTGACCGTCACGAACAGCCAAACCGGGGCTGGGGTACTGTAGCTAAACTAGCTAACTATAAGTGTTTGCTGCAGCTTGCGTTAATCCTAGGAACAAACGCTTCGTAACTGAAAAGTTTTACCTTTAATTGACGATATTGAACACAAATGTTAAGTAACTTGTCTTTTCTCTAAATATCGTCTCCGTTTTCAATTTGAAGCAGTAAATCTAACACAGTAGGAATTCTCCCACGACATCCGCTTTGACTAACAAATGTTTTCTCGGTCCACCATACTAGTACATTAGACGAGCTAATTTTTGAGCACTTTCAATAAAAGATACAGGCCATGTTAGAGTTGATATCCACGCTTTAATTTATTCATTTCCTTCTAATATCAGAGTAAATACCAATGGTCATATTGGCTTCTTTAAAGCCCATATAGCAGGTTGATTTTTCCAACGAATTTGCGCTATTTACATGTTGGTTATAAACATTTTAACTGTTATCTATTGTATTTGATGTTGTTGGGTGTCACAAAACGTAATATAATACGAAAAAGTAGGTACTTTTTTGCAATGATTCTTCTTTCCCCCACAATGCATTGTATGACGTCACGTTGGGGAGACGATAGACCAAAGCCCCATTGAAATCAACGAGAGAGATTAACGAAAGAGTGTTCAGCAGTAGATAGTTTATAGATAAATACATAGATAGAATATATAATTAGCATAGATATAAAGATCAAGAGATAGATATATAGATAGCATAGATATACATATATATATATAGAGAGAGAGAAATAGATAGACAGACAGCCAGATAGCATAGCATAGCTAGCTAGCACTAGATAAATACATAGCTACTAGTACTAGCCTACATATATAGCGTCACTGTGTCCAATTCCGACGGCCGAAAGCTCCTATTGTCCAAACCCGACCAGGCAGTATCTGGTCTTTTTTCCAGAATTTTCTTCCGCGATCACCAGCAAAGTGTACGTAGTATTATTTTATGCATATCAAACAATCTACGTGTCAAATTTCATGAACATACATGGACGTTTACATGTCTAAATACTATAGGAAAGTTACTTTGATGAGAAAAAGCCGAAAGACCACTCGGGCGACGCATGGGCGACGATCTGTACTCTGAAAAATGTTTCAGTATTGTCATCGTACTGCTACTATGGGTTAGCATATGAGTTTATTTCAACGCTAGCATAGCACTACTTTGTCTAGCCAATGGAAATACACCATCATTTCTGACGATCTGTAGTCGAGGGGAGGAAGGGAGGGGGGCAGATAAACACATGGTGCCAGACATGGTAGGCTATCACACCATGTGTGTGGGTTAACAAGGAGCTGGATAACGAGGATCATTGTAAATCTTAGCCTATGTTTCCAGATTAATGTTGTATTTTCGTTAGTCTGTTTAGTATTTAAATAAATGTTCACATTTTTAAAGATTTGCACAAGTTGTCTTTTGCTAACCGTCCTGTTATCTTTGACCCCATTCAATGTTTAACGTCTCTAAATATATGATTGACTTTTGCTTCATATTTCATGACTTCCTAATAAGATATCTTATTTTGAAGGACATAACTACGTTCCCGGATATGTTGACAGCATTGATGGTCAGTTTGGTGACCCTGGATCAAGTTAATATCCCTGGAAAAACAGCAGCAACGAGTGTTGACTACGACGATTTAAGTGTGGTCGGGTAGTTAGGTAAAGTTGGCATGATATTCACAGATTCAAACTTCCGGGTTCAATAACTCTACAGCGAAATTTTATTCAATCACAAATAAAGCATATTTCGTACTGTAGTAAGGTAAACAACGAGCTACAAAGTCATTTTCATCAAAACGAGCCGTCCTGCAACCTGAACAAATAACATTGCTCTCTACGAGCAGCCGGCGGTGAGACGGCAGAAAGACGACTGCTTAGGGACCGTCTACAAAGTACAGCACCGAAAAGAGATACATCAAAAATATGTATTAATTTCACGTTTAAGTAAGGTAGTTGTTCCAAACTTACCTCAATTATAAGTTGTCTCATGCTAGTTGTACTACATCACTTACTTTTCAAAAATATGCATAATCCAAATGTATGGGAATATTTCTTTCTAAAAATCTTTAATAATTTTATAATTAAATACAGTTGTGTCTTTAAACTTTCCTCACACATAATTAGTCTTCTGCTGGTTGTACTACAGCACCAACTTTTCAAAAATAAGCATAATCCAAGTTTTGGGGGGAATATATTTTGCCAAAAATGTATAATAGTTTCATATATAAACAGAGTTGTGTCTTTAAACTTTCCTCACATATAAATAGTCTTCTGCTGGTTGTACTACAGCACTAACCTTTCAAAAATAGGCATAATCCAAATTTTGGGGAATATTTTTGGGCAAAAACGTTTAATAGTTTCATATAGAAAAATAGTTGTGTCTTTAAACTTTCCTCACACATATATAGTCTCCCTATGGTTGTACTACAGCACTAACATTTCAAAAATATGCATAATACAAATTTTGGGGAATATTTTTGGCCAATAACGTTTAATAGCTTCATATATAAACAGAGTTGTGTCTTTAAACTTTCCTCACTCATAAATAGTCTTTTTATGGTTGTACTACAGCACTAACATTTCAAAAATATGCATAATACAAATTTTGGGGAATATTTTTGGCCAAAAACGTTTAATAGCTTCATATATAAACAGAAATGTGTCTTTAAACTTTCCTCACATATAAATAGTCTTATGTTGGTTGTACTACAGCAGCAATCTTTCAAAAATATGCATAATCCTAATTTTGGGGAATATTTTTTGCCCAAAACGTGTAATAGTTTCATACAGGTGTACATATTATTAGAATATCATCAAAACGTTGATTTATTTCACTAACTCCATTCAAAAAGTGAAACTTGTATATTATATTCATTTATTACACACAGACTGATATATTTCAAATGTTTGTTTCTTTTCATTTTGATGATTATAACTGACAACTAAGGAAAATCCCAAATTCAGTATCTCAGAAAATTCGAATATTACTTAAAACTAATACAAAGAAATGATTTTTCTAAATCTTGGCCAACTGAAAAGTATGAACATTAAAAGTAGGACCATGTACAGCACTTAATACTTAGTTGGGGCTCCTTTTGCCTGAATGACTGCAGCAACGCGGTGTGGCATTGAGTCAATCAGTCTGTGGCACCGCTGAGGTGTTATGGAAGCCCAGGTTGCTCTAATAGTGACCTTCAGCTCTTCTGCATTGTTGGGTCTGTTATATTGCATCTTCCTCTTCACAATACCCCATAGATTTTCAATGGGGTTAAGGTCAGGCGAGTTTGCTGGCCAATTAAGAACAGGGATACCATTGTCTTTAAATCAGGTACTGGTAGCTTTGGCACTGTTTGCAGGTGCCAAGTCCTGTTGGAAAATGAAATCTGCATCTGCTCTAAAACCTCCTGGTTTCAGGAGGTTTTCATTTTCCAACAGGACTTGGCACCTGCAAACAGTGCCAAAGCTACCAGTACCTGATTTAAAGACAATGGTATCCCTGTTCTTAATTGGCCAGCAAACTCGCCTAACCTTAACCAACGTTTTGATGATATTCTAATAATATGTACACCTGTATGAAACTATTAAACGTTTTGGGCAAAAAATATTCCCCAAAATTAGGATTATGCCTATTTTTGAAAAGTTAGTGCTGTAGTACAACCAACATAAGACTGTTTATGTGTGAGGAAAGTTTAAAGACACAACTCTGTTTATATATGAAGCTATTAAACGTTTTTGGCCAAAAATATTTCCCAAAATTAGGATTATGCTTATTTTTGAAAAGTTAGTGCTGTAGTACAACCAACATAAGACTGTTTATGTGTGAGGAAAGTTTAAAGACGCAACTCTGTTTATATATGAAGCTATTAAACGTTTTTGGCCAAAAATATTTCCCAAAATTAGGATTATGCATATTTTTGAAATTTTAGTGCTGTAGTACAACCATAAGAAGACTATTTATGTGTGAGGAAAGTTTAAAGACACAACTCTGTTTATATATGAAGTTATTAAACGTTTTTGGCCAAAAATATTCCCCAAAATTAGGATTATGCATATTTTTGAAAGATTGCTGCTGTAGTACAACCAACATAAGACTATTTATATGTGAGGAAAGTTTAAAGACACAATTCTGTTTATATATGAAACTATTAAACGTTTTTGGCCAAAAATATTTCCCAAAATTAGGATTATGCTTATTTTTGAAAAGTTAGTGCTGTAGTACAACCAACATAAGACTGTTTATGTGTGAGGAAAGTTTAAAGACGCAACTCTGTTTATATATGAAGCTATTAAACGTTTTTGGCCAAAAATATTTCCCAAAATTAGGATTATGCATATTTTTGAAATGTTAGTGCTGTAGTACAACCATAAGAAGACTATTTATATGTGAGGAAAGTTTAAAGACACAACTCTGTTTATATATGAAGTTATTAAACGTTTTTGGCCAAAAATATTCCCCAAAATTAGGATTATGCATATTTTTGAAAGATTGCTGCTGTAGTACAACCAACATAAGACTATTTATATGTGAGGAAAGTTTAAAGACACATTTCTGTTTATATATGAAGCTATTAAACGTTTTTGGCCAAAAATATTCCCCAAAATTTGTATTATGCATATTTTTGAAATGTTAGTGCTGTAGTACAACCATAAAAAGACTATTTATGAGTGAGGAAATTTTAAAGACACAACTCTGTTTATATATGAAACTATTAAACGTTTTTGACCCAAAATATTCCCCAAAATTAGGATTATGCATATTTTTGAAATATTGGTGCTGTAGTACAACCAACATAAGACTATTTATATGTGAGGAAAGTTTAAAGACACAATTCTGTTTACATATGAAGCTATTAAACGTTTTTGGCCCAAAATATTCCCCAAAATTTGTATTATGCATATTTTTGAAATGTTAGTGCTGTAGTACAACCATAAAAAGACTATTTATGTGTGAGGAAAGTTTAAAGACACAACTCTGTTTATATATGAAGCTATTAAATGTTTTTGGCCAAAAATATTCCCCAAAATTAGGATTATGCATATTTTTGAAAGATTGCTGCTGTAGTACAACCATCATAAGACTATTTATATGTGAGGAAAGTTTAAAGACACCATTCTGTTTATATATGAAGCTATTAAACGTTTTTGGCCCAAAATATTCCCCAAAATTTGGATTAGGCGTATTTTTGAAAAATTGGTGCTGTAGTACAACCATAAGAAGACTATTTATGTGTGAGGAAAATTTAAAGACACCATTATGTTTATATATGATGCTATTAAACGTTTTTTGCCCAAAATATTCCCCAAAATTTGGATTAGGCGTATTTTTGAAAAATTGGTGCTGTAGTACAACCATAAGAAGACTATTTATGTGTGAGGAAAATTTAAAGACACAACTCTTTTTATATATGAAACTATTAAACGTTTTTGACCCAAAATATTCCCCAAAATTAGGATTATGCCTATTTTTGAAATATTGGTGCTGTAGTACAACCAACGTAAGACTATTTATATGTGAGGAAAGTTTAAAGACACATTTCTGTTTATATATGAAGCTATTAAACGTTTTTGGCCAAAAATATTCCCCAAAATTTGTATTATGCATATTTTTGAAATGTTAGTGCTGTAGTACAACCATAAAAAGACTATTTATGAGTGAGGAAAGTTTAAAGACACAACTCTGTTTATATATGAAGCTATTAAACGTTATTGGCCAAAAATATTCCCCAAAATTTGTATTATGCATATTTTTGAAAGATTGCTGCTGTAGTACAACCAACATAAGACTATTTATATGTGAGGAAAGTTTAAAGACACCATTCTGTTTATATATGAAGCTATTAAACGTTTTTGGCCCAAAATATTCCCCAAAATTTGGATTAGGCGTATTTTTGAAAAATTGGTGCTGTAGTACAACCATAAGAAGACTATTTATGTGTGAGGAAAATTTAAAGACACAACTCTTTTTATATATGAAACTATTAAACGTTTTTGACCCAAAATATTCCCCAAGATTAGGATTATGCCTATTTTTGAAATATTGGTGCTGTAGTACAACCAACGTAAGACTATTTATATGTGAGGAAAGTTTAAAGACACATTTCTGTTTATATATGAAGCTATTAAACGTTTTTGGCCCAAAATATTCCCCAAAATTTGGATTAGGCGTATTTTTGAAAAATTGGTGCTGTAGTACAACCATAAGAAGACTATTTATGTGTGGAGAAAAATTTAAAGACACCATTCTGTTTATATATGAAGCTATTAAACGTTTTTGGCCCAAAATATTCCCCAAAATTTGGATTAGGCGTATTTTTGAAAAATTGGTGCTGTAGTACAACCATAAGAAGACTATTTATGTGTGAGGAAAATTTAGAGACACAACTCTTTTTATATATGAAACTATTAAACGTTTTTGACCCAAAATATTCCCCAAAATTAGGATTATGCCTATTTTTGAAATATTGGTGCTGTAGTACAACCAACGTAAGACTATTTATATGTGAGGAAAGTTTAAAGACACATTTCTGTTTATATATGAAGCTATTAAACGTTTTTGGCCAAAAATATTCCCCAAAATTTGTATTATGCATATTTTTGAAATGTTAGTGCTGTAGTACAACCATAAAAAGACTATTTATGAGTGAGGAAAGTTTAAAGACACAACTCTGTTTATATATGAAGCTATTAAACGTTATTGGCCAAAAATATTCCCCAAAATTTGTATTATGCATATTTTTGAAAGATTGCTGCTGTAGTACAACCAACATAAGACTATTTATATGTGAGGAAAGTTTAAAGACACCATTCTGTTTATACATGAAGCTATTAAACGTTTTTGGCCCAAAATATTCCCCAAAATTTGGATTAGGCGTATTTTTGAAAAATTGGTGCTGTAGTACAACCATAAGAAGACTATTTATGTGTGAGGAAAATTTAAAGACACAACTCTTTTTATATATGAAACTATTAAACGTTTTTGACCCAAAATATTCCCCAAAATTAGGATTATGCCTATTTTTGAAATATTGGTGCTGTAGTACAACCAACGTAAGACTATTTATATGTGAGGAAAGTTTAAAGACACATTTCTGTTTATATATGAAGCTATTAAACGTTTTTGGCCAAAAATATTCCCCAAAATTTGTATTATGCATATTTTTGAAATGTTAGTGCTGTAGTACAACCATAAAAAGACTATTTATGAGTGAGGAAAGTTTAAAGACACAACTCTGTTTATATATGAAGCTATTAAACGTTATTGGCCAAAAATATTCCCCAAAATTTGTATTATGCATATTTTTGAAATGTTAGTGCTGTAGTACAACCATAGGAAGACTATTTATGTGTGAGGAAAGTTTAAAGACACAACTATTTTTCTATATGAAACTATTAAACGTTTTTGGCCAAAAATATTCCCCAAAATTTGGATTATGCCTATTTTTGAAAGGTTAGTGCTGTAGTACAACCAGCAGAAGACTATTTATGTGTGAGGAAAGTTTAAAGACACAATTCTGTTTATATATGAAGCTATTAAACGTTTTTGGCCAAAAATATTTCCCAACATTAGGATTATGCATATTTTTGAAATGTTAGTACTGTAGTACAACCAACATAAGACTATTTATATGTGAGGAAAGTTTAAAGACACAACTCTGTTTACATATGAAGCTATTAAACGTTTTTGACCCCAAATATTCCCCAAAATTAGGATTATGCCTATTTTTGAAATATTGGTGCTGTAGTACAACCAACATAAGACTATTTATGTGTGAGGAAAGTTTAAAGACACAACTCTGTTTATATATGAAGCTAAAAAACGTTTTTGGCCAAACATATTCCCCAAAATTAGGATTATGCATATTTTTGAAAGATTGCTGCTGTAGTACAACCAACGTAAGACTATTTATATGTGAGGAAAGTTTAAAGACACATTTCTGTTTATATATGAAGCTATTAAACGTTTTTCGGCCAAAATATTCCCCAAAATTAGGATTAGGCGTATTTTTGAAAAATTGGTGCTGTAGTACAACCATAAGAAGACTATTTATGTGTGAGGAAAATTTAAAGACACCATTATGTTTATATATGATGCTATTAAACGTTTTTTGCCCAAAATATTCCCCAAAATTTGGATTAGGCGTATTTTTGAAAAATTGGTGCTGTAGTACAACCATAAGAAGACTATTTATGTGTGAGGAAAATTTAAAGACACAACTCTTTTTATATATGAAACTATTAAACGTTTTTGACCCAAAATATTCCCCAAAATTAGGATTATGCCTATTTTTGAAATATTGGTGCTGTAGTACAACCAACGTAAGACTATTTATATGTGAGGAAAGTTTAAAGACACATTTCTGTTTATATATGAAGCTATTAAACGTTTTTGGCCAAAAATATTCCCCAAAATTTGTATTATGCATATTTTTGAAATGTTAGTGCTGTAGTACAACCATAAAAAGACTATTTATGAGTGAGGAAAGTTTAAAGACACAACTCTGTTTATATATGAAGCTATTAAACGTTATTGGCCAAAAATATTCCCCAAAATTTGTATTATGCATATTTTTGAAAGATTGCTGCTGTAGTACAACCAACATAAGACTATTTATATGTGAGGAAAGTTTAAAGACACCATTCTGTTTATATATGAAGCTATTAAACGTTTTTGGCCCAAAATATTCCCCAAAATTTGGATTAGGCGTATTTTTGAAAAATTGGTGCTGTAGTACAACCATAAGAAGACTATTTATGTGTGAGGAAAATTTAAAGACACAACTCTTTTTATATATGAAACTATTAAACGTTTTTGACCCAAAATATTCCCCAAGATTAGGATTATGCCTATTTTTGAAATATTGGTGCTGTAGTACAACCAACGTAAGACTATTTATATGTGAGGAAAGTTTAAAGACACATTTCTGTTTATATATGAAGCTATTAAACGTTTTTGGCCCAAAATATTCCCCAAAATTTGGATTAGGCGTATTTTTGAAAAATTGGTGCTGTAGTACAACCATAAGAAGACTATTTATGTGTGAGGAAAATTTAAAGACACCATTCTGTTTATATATGAAGCTATTAAACGTTTTTGGCCCAAAATATTCCCCAAAATTTGGATTAGGCGTATTTTTGAAAAATTGGTGCTGTAGTACAACCATAAGAAGACTATTTATGTGTGAGGAAAATTTAGAGACACAACTCTTTTTATATATGAAACTATTAAACGTTTTTGACCCAAAATATTCCCCAAAATTAGGATTATGCCTATTTTTGAAATATTGGTGCTGTAGTACAACCAACGTAAGACTATTTATATGTGAGGAAAGTTTAAAGACACATTTCTGTTTATATATGAAGCTATTAAACGTTTTTGGCCAAAAATATTCCCCAAAATTTGTATTATGCATATTTTTGAAATGTTAGTGCTGTAGTACAACCATAAAAAGACTATTTATGAGTGAGGAAAGTTTAAAGACACAACTCTGTTTATATATGAAGCTATTAAACGTTATTGGCCAAAAATATTCCCCAAAATTTGTATTATGCATATTTTTGAAAGATTGCTGCTGTAGTACAACCAACATAAGACTATTTATATGTGAGGAAAGTTTAAAGACACCATTCTGTTTATACATGAAGCTATTAAACGTTTTTGGCCCAAAATATTCCCCAAAATTTGGATTAGGCGTATTTTTGAAAAATTGGTGCTGTAGTACAACCATAAGAAGACTATTTATGTGTGAGGAAAATTTAAAGACACAACTCTTTTTATATATGAAACTATTAAACGTTTTTGACCCAAAATATTCCCCAAAATTAGGATTATGCCTATTTTTGAAATATTGGTGCTGTAGTACAACCAACGTAAGACTATTTATATGTGAGGAAAGTTTAAAGACACATTTCTGTTTATATATGAAGCTATTAAACGTTTTTGGCCAAAAATATTCCCCAAAATTTGTATTATGCATATTTTTGAAATGTTAGTGCTGTAGTACAACCATAAAAAGACTATTTATGAGTGAGGAAAGTTTAAAGACACAACTCTGTTTATATATGAAGCTATTAAACGTTATTGGCCAAAAATATTCCCCAAAATTTGTATTATGCATATTTTTGAAATGTTAGTGCTGTAGTACAACCATAGGAAGACTATTTATGTGTGAGGAAAGTTTAAAGACACAACTATTTTTCTATATGAAACTATTAAACGTTTTTGGCCAAAAATATTCCCCAAAATTTGGATTATGCCTATTTTTGAAAGGTTAGTGCTGTAGTACAACCAGCAGAAGACTATTTATGTGTGAGGAAAGTTTAAAGACACAATTCTGTTTATATATGAAGCTATTAAACGTTTTTGGCCAAAAATATTTCCCAACATTAGGATTATGCATATTTTTGAAATGTTAGTACTGTAGTACAACCAACATAAGACTATTTATATGTGAGGAAAGTTTAAAGACACAACTCTGTTTACATATGAAGCTATTAAACGTTTTTGACCCCAAATATTCCCCAAAATTAGGATTATGCCTATTTTTGAAATATTGGTGCTGTAGTACAACCAACATAAGACTATTTATGTGTGAGGAAAGTTTAAAGACACAACTCTGTTTATATATGAAGCTAAAAAACGTTTTTGGCCAAACATATTCCCCAAAATTAGGATTATGCATATTTTTGAAAGATTGCTGCTGTAGTACAACCAACGTAAGACTATTTATATGTGAGGAAAGTTTAAAGACACATTTCTGTTTATATATGAAACTATTCAACGTTTTTCGGCCAAAATATTCCCCAAAATTAGGATTATCCTTACTTTTGAAAAGTTAGTGCTGTAGTACAACCATAAGAAGACTATTTATGTGTGAGGAAAGTTTAAAGACACAATTCTGTTTATATAGGCCAAACATATTCCCCCAAAACTAGGATTATGCTCTCTTTTTTAAGTTAGTGCTGTAGTACAACCAGCAGAAGGCTTATGCATATTTTTGAAAGATTGCTGCTGTAGTACAACCAACGTAAGACTATTTATATGTGAGGAAAGTTTAAAGACACATTTCTGTTTATATATGAAACTATTAAACGTTTTTCGGCCAAAATATTCCCCAAAATTAGGATTATCCTTACTTTTGAAAAGTTAGTGCTGTAGTACAACCATAAGAAGACTATTTATGTGTGAGGAAAGTTTAAAGACACAATTCTGTTTATATAGGCCAAACATATTCCCCCAGAACTAGGATTATGCTCTCTTTTTTAAGTTAGTGCTGTAGTACAACCAGCAGAAGGCTAATTATGTGTGAGGAAAGTTTAAAGACACAACTGTATGTAATTATAAAACTATTAAAGATTTTTGGAAAAAAATATTCCCATAAATTTGGATTACGCATATTTTTGAAAAGTAAGTGATGTAGTACAACTAGCATGAGACAACTTATAATTGAGGTAAGTTTGGAATAACTACCTTATTTAAACGTAAAATTAATACATATTTTTGATGTATCTCTTTTCGGTGCTGTACTTTGTAGACGGTCCCTAAGCAGTCGTCTTTCTGCAGTCTCGCCGCCGGCTGCTCGTAGAGAGCAATGTTATTTCTTCAGGTTGCAGGACGACTCGTTTTGATGAAAATGACTTTGTAGCTCGTTGTTTACCTTACTACAGTACGAAATATGCGTTATTTGTGATTGAATAAAATTTCGCTGTAGAGTTATTGAACCCGCAAGTTTGAATCTGTGAATATCATGCCAACTTTACCGAACTTGGTCGGGTTTGGACAAGGGTAGCGCACGGCTAATTTACCGGCGCCAGCGTCCTTTTGCCGGCTCTAGTAAAGGCAAAGCTAACTCTAAAATTAAAACAATATTTAGCTCGAAAGGTAATAAGTTAAGGCATAACTTGACATAATTAAATCAGCTGAAAACGTGATACGATCATTTTAATAAATATTTGAAGTGGCATTTTAGCTAAAATCCGGTCGGGATTGGACACAGTGACGTTAGATATAGAGAAAAAGCTAGATAGACATATGTATAGGTAGGAAAAATTGTAAACTACTGTGTTTGTGGGGGGTGACAAACTCTCTGTCTGCCCTGGCCCGAGACCGAGAAGCACTGAAAAGCTCGGTGCCGCAAGCGAGAGCTGGCAACGGTAAGCCTCAGGCTAATGTTTACAAGCTGCAGAGCACGTTAGCTAGCCCCATAACATGAACCCCCCAACTACAGTCATAATCAGTGTGACATTAGAAAAGTCTGAGGCCCCGTCCACACTAACCCGGGTAAATTTAGAAACGCATACATATGTCTCCGTTTGCACTTCCCGGCCACACTAATACGGAGAATTCGGACACTGAAAACTGAGCTTTTCGAATACGCTCCCCTAGCCGGAGACATTTGAAAACGCCGGGTATACGCGTAGTAGTGTGGACGGGGTACACGGAGCTTTTAAGATACGATGACATTAGAAAAGCACATTTCGTGACTCATGAATATGAACCAAAACAAAATTGTTTTTAAGTAGCTATGTCCAAAAGCTAGTCATATCTAGCTAGATAGCGCGCCATGGCTAGTGTTTGGATCACGAGTGATCATCAAACGGCTTTCATAACTGTGTGTGTTTGATTTAGTTTATTGATTTAGTTTCCCCTTCCCCGATAGAACGTGACTATTACGGAACTCAAAACGTGGAATATCTAATCGGAAATGTGTTTACAACGTCGGGGAAAAGATTTAATTAGGGATTGACTTGGGGGGGAGAATTTCACAGGTGGCACTTGTAAATTAGCCCATAGCTAGCATGATGCCTTCTAGATCTAGATAAGAGCTACTTATCTGAACTAACGACATGATAACTGTCACTACTGTAGCTATAAAGAAACGTTGACTTTCACTCGGTGCTATTCACTGACAGTAAAACAATGTGTCGTTATTATATGCACTGCTGTCCGTAGACAAGCTCCAGCGCTCCTTGCTGCGTTGCCGTTGCTAACTCAGCAGGACACTTCACCAACTCTACACTCATTCTCCTCGGACCATCCATTAAATTGGCTTTGGCGGCCATCAGGTCTAGGCAATTCCTCGTTTGACCTCTCTCGTCTATTTGGTTCGATATTATACGGCTGCGGGCCATCGTACATTTTAGTGGTTATTGCCACCTCTTCCTCATCCCAGTCAATTGCCATAGTTCTAGTACTAGACTGAGGCTACTCTCCTCCACGACTCCCAAACGTGACGTCATCGCCGAATTGCGCTAATATGCTAATGCTAACAAAAAAACGGACAAAACTGGTCTTAAACACCATTTAGAGACACCATTTTGAGATTTCTTGAATAATATACATATCTTGAGTGCTTTATGTACCCATTCATCGACAGTGGTGGTTAACCTGCTATATGGGCTTTAAATATATATTTGTTTAACAGTTGAACTTCTTTTCACTGTATTGTTCAGCACTGTTTGTTTTTCAATGCTAATTCAGCTCCACGTCCTTCCACAAGTACTTCCAGGCAGCTCTGATGAGATCCAGCTACTACATTTCTGCAAAATTTCCCTTTTCTCAACTTATTTAGCATCTTTAGGTGACTTCATTTTACAAGGATTGAAAACAAATTCAAAATATGAACAGGATTCATCTCCCATCTCCTTCTTTAAACCTTCAACTTTTTTTCAGACATTTAATCAATTCTGCCTTTTTTCCAGCAAGTTCAAGTAATTCAAGTGTTGTCCTTTTACCTTCAAATTCGTTCAACCCAGACTTCAGCAACTGGTTTTCTGCAAAATTTTCACATTTTCCTGCAGCTCATCTTTCTAAGGTCCTTTCTAACATACATTTCAGGCCTTTTGAAACTCCAGCAAATAATTTTCTGCTAAATCTTCAATTTCTTCAGAATGATTTCTCCTTTCAGGTGCTTCAGCTTATAACTTTCTACGAAATGTTCAACATTTTCAGCTTTTTTAGCACGGTCGGCTATCCCCATTCAGGTTTTCAGCATTCTCACTGCTGTTTCGCAGGAACAGCCGTTTCTAGTTATTATTATTTTTGCCCCCCTACTCCTCGGTCAATATTTGGACTACATAGAAAACGTCGACGTCCAAAGTTTCGTCTTGGTCCCGATTGAGTTGCTATTACTTTTATGTACGTTCCGTTGCACAGTTTAGGACCATACAACGTTTTTGTGGCATAAAGTTGATTTTGTCGGCAAAGGGTAGACTACTCAGTTATAATAGCCTACGTCACAGCGTCGGCACATGTTAGCAACGACGCATTATATACGACGTGCATAGAAGACTGTTGCAGCACAGCAAGGATCGTATCGTGCCCCCCCCCTAGCATCCGTCAATATTTTGATTACTTAGAAAACGTCATGTCAAAAGTTGGTAGCCATTGAGTTGCTTGTCTTTTTATTTACCTGGCTAACTTGCTAGCCAGACTTTTCTAACACGCGTGACTACCTCTAGCCTAACATTAGTTTAGCAGCTTGTTAACTTCTGGGAGATAGCTATAGGCTAACTATAGCTTTAACGATACTGCGAGGCAGCTGCAGAAACGCCACAAGCAAAGAGGCCAGGGTGATAACTATTTACTAATGTTACTTTCTGATATGAAACACAATTGTTAAGTGTAATGTACAATATAAGCTAATATTATTGAGGAACTACATCGACTTTCGGAAACGGTAGTCTACTATTTCACTGAAGCATTAGCATCATGACATTAGCCTATTTGCCCGGGCAACACATACTACAGCGGTCTAGGCTGCATCTGTTTTCAATCGTTAAAATAAACATTACTCACAAATACATTTTCGTTGTACGATTTATTATGACATTAGATTACAAGTAAACGATTTGTTGGTGAAATAATCATTACCTGTGATTTCAAACCAGTACTGCAACGCTGTAGCCTACGCGAGACACTGTGTAGCTAACAAAAACATCCACAGCTGTTTACAGTAGGGAGTCAAACGGCGACAGAAAATGTTCGGCACTCCCTTAAATCAAAAGTATTTCAATAGGTGAAACTGTCTGACTACTAACCCGAACTTCATTGACACAGCCGTCAATCTGTTCATGAAAGCAATATTTAATTTCAGCCTAAACCGTACAACGGAACGTTCAACCAACGATCGCAACCAAGACCTGAACACTGTAGTATACAATTTACCGGGGCAGCTTCTCCACAAAGGGCTATATCGCATTTTGCGTTATTACTGACAATGATCGCTATTGAGCTTTTTATGCATGAGCGATTTTCCACTAAATAAATGTCAAGCTTACTTACGTTTTTGGGGACATGTCATAAGTTAGCAGACATAGAGCTACTGTTTGAATCGCGATTCCATCTGAAATATTTCCAGTGATAACAGTAGCTTCTTTCCAAGGGTGTTCTTAATGAATTATTATGCAATAGACTGTGAGTAGGCTAAATGCTTGAAAATATCACTAGAAGGGAAAAACTTGAAGGGACGGACAAGCAGGCAGGCACACCCTCACAATTTCCCCAGAAATTGTATGCTCTCTAGTTCCACATGTTCTACGTAAGGATCCTTGTGGTTGAACGGAATTATTGCCGTCCTGCAATGCAGATAGCGTGGTATCGAATACGGGATACCACGTTGAAAGAGTTGAAAGAATACGGGAGCGATGTCTTTCAACTAATTATACAATTAATTCAGAATGTGATGATCAAACTGTTTGAGACGATGGATTCATTGTAAGCTTGTTACATATTCATATATGTGTATTTTATTGTATACACACAACAGCAGACAAACAGAGAAATTAACAAGATTTCGCTAATGGCACACAGTATCTAACTTTCTCTAACATTCTCTAACTCAGTGGTTCTCAACCCTGGTCCTCAAGTACCCCCTGTCCTGCACGTTTTAGATGTTTCCCTGCTCCAACACACCTGATTCAAATGAATGGGTCGTTATTTAGTTATGCAGAAGCCTGCTAACAACCATTCATTTGAATCAGGTGTGTTGGAACAGGGAAATATCTAAAACATGCAGGACAGGGGGTACTTGAGGACCAGGGTTGAGAACCACTGCTCTAACTCTCAAACTCGCACAAATCTCTCAACCAAGGTCTCACGCTGTCACGCATTCAAAACCTTTGGCTTTGCCGCCTCATTTTATACCCTGACACGTCAGAGTATTTTGGCAAGTTCGAGACAGGTTTCGTTCAAGACACGTCACAAAACGTTTCGAAACTATTTGACACGTGACCGGAAGTGTTTTTAAAACCCGTCTCGTCACGTTGTTCCGATGCAGTGAGTGTTGAATATGTCGGGACAGTATCGACACCCTAGTACCGAGCGGACCATCACTAGTTAACACCTTTCTGTTTTGTTCCCAGGGGGAAAAGGGGAAAGCTAGGCCTACATGCTTTAGGCAAGAGGCCCTGCGGCTTACACTACCCGCAGGAACACCTATTGTCTATACACACTAGGTAAGACCTGGGCCGACCAACCCCTGTATTACTGGGCAGAGAGCCAGACCTACGGTGCTAGTTAGGGTAGATACTGTGAGAAGGTAGGGATAGGAACTATTATTTTGCTTTCTTTGTTTTGGTCGTGCCCAGCCCCTTTTTCCCTAAACGTTTGGTTAACAGCGAATAAATACTGTTATCCGTTACTTAGCCTTGTTTCTCTTGTGTTCTACACCACGACTTCATACTGCATTCACCTAGCCCTGGGGTTCTTCTGCGCAGTAGGGTGTTGCGTTCCCTCTTTCGGGAGGCGTGCGTAACAACATCATACACATTGTACCGCCAGAGATACCGCATTTCGGCAAGCTCTGGGGTCTGATTTATAAAGCTTGCGTACGCACAAAAACGGGGCTGAAATGTGCGTACGCCACTTTCCACGCAAAGGTTGTGATTTATAAAAAACGAACTTGACGGAAGAATGTGCGGTCTTCCACGCAAACTCTGACCCTCCCGTACGCCTACGCACATTTTGGAAACAGTTGGAATTGGCGACGCAGATTACCGTACTGTACTCAGACTGCAGAAACTAAGTGTGGGAAGAACGATTACTCGTAATATTTATATAGCCTATACTCGTATATATTTTGTTTTCCTCACACACGTTTTTTTCACTCCGTTTCATCATTATCATGAAAATTAAATCCAGCAGTGTTATTTGTGCTTGTTCTGAAGATAATTGTTCCATAAACACCTTGTACAATCCAACTCAAATTTTAAATAAAAATTCAGCGCTGTTTCACTATCAGATTGTCCACTACGGGAGTGCAGGAGGGGGGGATGCCCCGACTGCATGGAATACACAGGATAACATCACACAGGACTACCTTTAGATAACTGCAAAACAGTGTAGCCAACTAAATACCTATATGTATTTAATACTACTGTGCATATATATGATATAGCCTATTATATGTCAAAAACTGGAAATACAGCCGTTAAGCTCCCGTGCAATTGCTACACATCCTCGTTTACAGTCAAAACTTTAATACTGTTCATAACAAAACAGGCATGAAGAAACGTGTGTTTACGGATACGCTTTTGTTTTCAAATTGTTATGTCGCATTGCTTTTTTATTTATTGGTGATCCCGCTGCTGTGGCCACCAAATAGGCTTTCGCTCCTCCGCCTCACCTACAAGAAGGCTATTTCAATGTCAGTTTCTGAGAAGTTGCGCCTTTCGTGGAATGGAAATTCACGTACGCACACTTGTGGGTAGTCTGTGATTTATAAAGGGAACATTGCTTACAAGTGTGCGTACGCACGGTTTTATAAATCGGACCCCTGGTCACTTCCTTTTTTCGGCTTTTGGGCGCACGTACACTTTTAGTAAGAATCCTACGCACAGTTTTATAAATGAGACCCCTGGTCACTTCCTTTTTTCTCTCGAGGCATCGACAACACAGCTGACAGGTTAGGCTCTCCCTGTCAATACACATGCTAGAAAGACTTTTGGCTTGCTAATGTTGGTGCTAATGTTGCTAATGCTCTGACATTATGATTCCACTTTGGATGCCATCAATCTGAATTCCCGCAATCTGAATTTTTGAAATGTGTATTTCTGGATCAAAATAATTCAGTTATGTTAAATTCGGCATACAAATAATTTAGATATTATATATTCAACAGCAAAATATTTAAGTTTTATGAAATTCGACACACAAATATTTCAGATCTTTCATATTCAAATTCAGATAGCCTACTTTTGTCAGCTTTCTAGCTCCATACTTCTTTACAGTACTTTCTGTTTAGTCAGTGTTGAGCCATGACGTTAGAAATAGTCAATTGTTAGGGACATTGCTTTTATAGTACATTGCATTGCAGACAATAGCTGTCCTTTTGTTGATTCAAACTCTTATGTTTAACAGTAGCCAGTTTTCAGCACATTTCTGATACTTCCAGATACTATGCAAATCCAGGTAGCAAAATCTATTTGAGATCAATATTTTATTATACTGCTTTGAGAGACCTTCAACAGCGGTGAAGCTAAAATACTTTCATATGATTTGTTAGATGGACCCACCCAGTAGTTATTTTGTGCTGGTATAGCATTTGTAAAGCATTAATAAAATGTATCAATACAATGTCCAAATAAACGGACAAATAGATTAAAAAACAGTTCTTATCCAAAAGCAATAGCAGCACTAAACACCAATTGAATGTAGTATTAAGGATATGTATCGTGTAGTGAGCTGTTGTGTGTAGTATAATGTGTTTTTCATTTCTGTTTAGAATCTTTCTTTTACATATTTTTTTTAATTGTATTTAGAGCTACTTTTAGAGGCTATTTTATATGTATATATTTAGATACTGGTTGCACTTTATTTGTGCAATGAAAATAAAGATTATATTCTAAGCTTAAACATTCATATGATATTTTCAATGTCTTATCTGAAAATATATTTTGGTTTTGTTTGTCTACAGACTAGATCATGTAACTGACGTGTTATTTAAAAATGATTGATACTCAAGTAAAATTAGTAATTGTTTTGTATTACTAACATTTACATAGAGATGTAATTAATAAAAATGTAATTAGCAAAGCTAATTGCTTTGACATTGTGAACTTTATTTAATGTAACATTGTGATACCTTCTTGAAGCTGAGCTGGAAGGGTGCTGATCAGGAATCCACCACCAGGGGACAGGTATTTCCTGTTTGAGAAAGTTAAATCACTGTGAATATTTTTTGAAACGCACAGTCAACAAAAACATCTCAACTAGTGTGTCAATAACATCTCAACTATGCAATTTATGCATGTGTTTTTTAAGCCAAAAAATAAGACAAGTTACATCTGCGGTGTTGACAACAACAGAAATAATAGTACATCACAAACACACATGTCTCTCTGTCCTCCAGCAGCCTATAAAAGGTTGGGCTCTAATATCTCACCCCATACCAGGGGGGTATTCCAGAAAGAAGATTTAGTGAAAACCCTGATATCCACCTCATTCTGAAGGAGCTTCTGGTTATCAATGTGAGCAAAATATATAGCCTACCATTTTAATGCTTACATGCTTCTGATACTTGCTAGTGTTTACAAATCAAACAATGAGGCCAATTCATCATCTAATTTCTCAATTAGGTTATTTATCATTACCTTCTAATAATGTTGATTTGTCAATTAATTCAAACACAATTCCTTAAACCCTTTTTGAATACAATAGGAAGGTTAAAAAGACTCCCTCCCACACACATTAAAAATATGAAAATTACATCCCAGCAAACAGTGCTACAACATCTGACTTACCCTCTTGGTTGTTCACCTCAAGACAAACGGAGGTCCGGTTGCATTTGAGTTCCTCCCAAGACTCAGGATGATCACACTCTGACGGCTGTACGAGGGTTAGGGTTAGGGTTAGGGTTCTCAGTAACAGGAAGTAACAAGTGAGAATCGGCAGAGAGAAGCAGTCCCAAACTCTGGGATCCCTTTTCTACACAAGACACCCTTCCACCAGCAGTGTCTCCACAGTTCACATAGGAATCAGCAGAAGCATCAATGCAGAAAGTTATACATTATACTTATTCTTTTATCTATTCCCACATTTCACTATATTAGTAGCACACGTATTATAATCCTTATATACCTGTCTCCACCACTTTTACAGGTTTCGGTCATGTGATACGTGAGGTTATGTGATGTGTGACATCTGGTTTCCTGTGCACATGCATATCTTTTGTTCAGACACCTAAATGCAGACACGTAGGCTGTGTCTACTACCGCGCACTCAACGAAGTACACTGCAATGTAGTGCACTGCAATGTAGTGCACTTACATTTGCAGTGCACTCAGTTGCTGAATAGCGCTGTCTAAACTGGAACACTTTACTTACCCACTTAGCGGGAAGTGACGCACGCAAATCTGCTCGCGACACCCGAGAAACTAAACCCGCGAAACAAACCCGCTTGTATTTCTGTCACTGGACTCCTCCTCTTCCGCTACGTAGCCAAGATGGCGCCCGTTTAGGGCGAGTAGTGTCCATCGTCGGACACTTCATTTTTGGACCGTTTGCAGTGCATCATCCGGGTACTTTCAGTGCACTGAATTATTTTGTTTTTTCAGCGTAAGCGCCCTAAGCACTGAAAGTAAGTGCTCGAAGTGCACAAGTGCGCGGTAGTAGACACAGCCATTATTCTATCAACAACAACTTTTCCCTGACCCTTGACCCCAGACTATGTTGTTCTGTTGAGCTAAGCGCCGATATCTTGTTGCCTGTACCTGTACGGGAGCAGCTGGGCGTGGCCGGTGGACTGCGTGACCTCCGACCCCATGGCCACGAGATAGAGAGGGAGAGAGGGACACAGGAGTAGAGAGGGACAGGTGCTTCTCTCACGTGGGTGACACGCTCCAGGAGTGATGGTGTTGTGGTCGACAAGTGCCCAGTTTCAGCTACAACTGTTACAACTGTGAGATGTGTTGACTCAGCATCAGGAAGGACATGGGATGTAATGACCCTGTTACAGACTTACGGGGGCGCTGTTGCTACACCGTCCTGCTTCTCTACAGACTGGCTGAAGAGGGCCGAGTGCTGTCTAGGTCTGACACGTGTTCATACACAGGATGTACAATGAACTGACTATGATTCCCTGGACCTAAGAAGAAGACATTATGATACGTAATGTGTTCATTTCAAGGACAGTTAAGGAGGCGTGTACAGTAACATATATCACCTTGTTTCTTGTGTGTCTTTGTTTTAAGGCTTTCAAACCACGTGTGCACGTAAGCACCAATGTTTACAGTGTGTCTTATTGTTGTTTTTATATGTTAGAATGTGTTTGTTGGTCAGTGAGGTCATAATGGGAGAGCTATGGAGAGGCCAGAGTTCACACTGGTCTCTCAGAGTTCTGACTGGTCTCTCAGAGTTCAGACTGGTCTCTCAGAGTTCAGACTGGTCTCTCAGAGTTCAGACTGGTCTCTCAGAGTTCACACTGGTCTCTCAGAGTTCAGACTGCTCTCTCAGAGTTCACACTGGTCTCTCAGAGAACATCGATCCTTTTCACCTTGTTTCACATCACAGCGTTCTGTCTGGGAGACACAGCTTAAACTGCCATGTTTGTCTGATTCATATTAAACTTGTTTGTCTTAAATACCCAGAACTATGTGTGGTTTCATAGCACGTCGTCTGAATATTCCTAAAGTGAAACTAATAAATGTATGAACTGTGCTGCAGTTTCCTCTTTATAGTTGTCGTCAAGGTTACATTAACATTACTGTAACTGAATGTTTAAATGAATAAAGCTGCCATAAGTAATCCCAGATGAGCACCATGCATAAAATCACCAAGTCAACATACCATATGATTTTTATTACGTGTGGTAAATGGTATTATGTGGTAAAATAATAATGGTGAACAACTAGTATAACAAGTTGAATGTAATGAAACACATGAAAAAACATTCACCCATCAATAGAGCAAAATCATATTCACAAGAAAGATTTATACAGGTGTATTCAACTAGATGTCTAAATAAAATACAAATTATGCTGCATTACAGTTATGAGTTTCATCTTACACCCCCAAGCTATGTCAAAGTACTATAGATAATAATAGATTACAACAAATCAAGATGGATAGATATGGTATAAGAACTTCTATATAGTTATATATAGGCTATATATATATATATAAAGCCTACTTATAGTGAGTTTTGTTACATGCGTTAGCTACTTATTACACAAGTAGGCTGCATCAATATTCCTCATATATTTATATAATATCATAATATTATTTAACTAGTTATAATATATTAATCATATAACCACCTCCACACACCTGTATGTGTGTATTATATACACAGTTGTATAATTGGGTATGTATGCTTAAGTCATTTACTTGTTTATTTAGCCGGCTAATAGGCATGGTTACTGTAGCACTAACTAGCCTACTGTACAGTAGTCAAAGAAAACTATAAGACTACTTGAGACTATGTAATGCAGGCCAATGCTACTCAAGATGCACTCTAAAGTATCCAGGTAGGAGAGTTGGGATGAATATGAAAGCCGAGACACATTGACAGACTTTACCAGAGCCTTTGCATTTTGTTTGTTTCAAGGAACGACAGTTAGCCTAGCTAGCTCGTTCGCTTTGAGCACATTTCAGGTTACGTTGCTATGGGTGATGAATTGCCGTTTGTCGAAATAACAACTTCCGCGTTGTGACGACGGCGTTGTCTGAACCTCGACATAATCAACCTGGAGCCTCACGGATACCAGGGTACCTAGGCAGCCTTGCCACAGGGCGAGCCCAGGAAACATCCCTCATCCACCGAACGGACGGCTACAGCGTGATCATTCAACGCCTTCGCTGATCTAACGCCTGTTACGAGGAGGCGCACAGGCGCGTTGGGGAGCCTACATCATGCATCGTTCTCTTGTTCTAGAGCCAGTAAGATTCAGAAGATTATTGAGGGACTAGAGACTAAATTATGTACGTTAACATCCCTAGGCTTTTGAGTGAAGTTGGAAACCGACAGATTATTTGAAGTTGAAGTCAGATGGTTTTAACACTAGAGACTAAAGTGATCAAGAACGAGCTGATGTTTGCTTTTATGAGGTGGGGCTAAATGTGTTTGATTGGACGAGCCCCACACTCAACCTTCCTCCTTTTCCGGGCTTAGGACCGGCTATCTATGTTAGCTGCAGTAATAACTCCTTTACATACTATCTACTTTAAATGATTTAAGACTCCATCACCATTTAAACTTTCATCTTCGTCACTCCACATCTTGGTTTCTTTCTCCCTCTTTTCAGTTTGCTTGTTCCAACCCCAGCTACCTAACCTTCTACACATGGTCCTTCCTTCCTTCTCTCCCGCCTCCATCCATCCTACTAACTTCCATCTTCCCTTTTACGCATGTCTCTTACAAACAGCCTCAAGAAAATAAATCATATGTTTATCGTTCAGCCATTGCTGTTGTTTTAAGGCTGAAGTCACTTCTGTAGAAATTAGTGACAGGTGTCACACTCGCAACCATCAAGTCATTTATATTGAATCTAGGCGGAGTTAAAACAAAAATACATAAATCCCTCACACTGTCACTGTGCCGGTCTCACTAAGTATCTAGGGAGGCCTTCATACTAGAAATAATAAAGATACAAGTTCATGGACTTACTGTTCCTGTATGTGGTCATGAACTTCAGGCTTGACCTGGTAGTGAATCCTAATGGTAAACGGTCGTTATTAACAACAGGTTTGCTGATGCGATACGCCCAACTGCCTCGACGACATCCTGAACATTCTTAGAGCTGACACTGGAGACTGTCGCCACGTCAACCTCAAAAAGTCCCTTTAGCCGGCTTAATAAACCATATAATTGATATCTAATAATAACTTATAATATCAACATTATCAATAATATAACAATAAGAAGAATTCTCTATCATTGTTGGATCTTATCTCCATAGACTCCGCGCCTACAAACCGGTGAGATCGACGATGGCCTTGATGAAGATGGTGTCGTCCCGCAGGTACGAGCTCTTGCCCGTCAGTTTGGCCAGCGGGCAGAAGAGAGGGCAGCCGCTGGCGATGTTCATCTCGCTGACGGGACGCTGGAAGGACGTGGAGCTGACGTCTGGACGGAACGCGTCGATGATGTGCTCCCTGTTGTTCTGATCCAGCAACATCAGGGTCACCTGGGGGCCGCGGAAACACTGTTACACACGGACTGTCCCTCCACTCTGAAACACTGTTACACACAGACTGTTCCTCCACTCTGAAACACTGTTACACACGGACTGTTCCTCCACTTTGAAACACTGAAACACTGTTACACACAGACTGTTCCTCCACTCTGAAACACTGTTACACACAGCACACAGACTGTTCCTCCACTCTGAAACACTGTTACACACAGACTGTTCCTCCACTCTGAAACACTGAAACACTGTTACACACAGACTGTTCCTCCACTCTGAAACACTGTTACACACAGACTGTTCCTCCACTCTGAAACACTGAAACACTGTTACACACGGACTGTTCCTCCACTTTGAAACACTGAAACACTGTTACACACAGACTGTTCCTCCACTTTGAAACACTGAAACACTGTTACACACAGACTGTTCCTCCACTTTGAAACACTGAAACACTGTTAGAACTGAGCTCTTCTGATCCTGGGCCTCCCTGCTGTTGTGGTCCTCACCTTCTGACTGAAGGGCCATTTGAGCAGAGCGTCACACTTGCCCCTCATGACCACGAAGAAGAGAGAGAGGTGAGTCCCTCGGCCCGTCCCGTCTCCGTTCAGGTACAGCCTCAGACACATCTTGTACCCATATTTACTGGAGTAGAACGCTGCACAGGAGGAGCGGGGAGGAGATGGAGAGGAGGAGAGGGGAGGAGAAGAGGGGTGGGGGAGAGGGGAGGAGGAGAGGGGAGGAGGAGAGGGGTGGGGGAGAGGGGTGGGGGAGATCAATCAGGTCAGACATAGAAGGAAACATGGTGAGTCAAACTGAAGACTAGTAGAGGCCATGTGTCCCATGTAGCCCTACAGAGTTCTCAGGGTTCATGCCTGCATCAGAATACTGGCCAGCCACCAACATGTTTCACAAGCGAAGTGAAGCAGCGGTGTGTATAAAGGTGGTGGCCACGTCAGAGGAGCCGAGCTCAAACTCCAGGATGTGGTAATGACTAAACCTGTTGAACTAGTCAGTTAATTTCCTCAACTGTCACAGGAGGGCCTTTGTTGCGGCCTGGCAGAGTGACCTGGTCTCACCTGGAGAGAACATGACAGCAGAGTGACCTGGTCTCACCTGGAGAGAACATGACAGCAGAGTGACCTGGTCTCACCTGGAGAGAACATGACAGCAGAGTGACCTGGTCTCACCTGGAGAGAACATGGCGGGCATCCTCCCCGCGGTTGCGTCCTGCCTGCGCTTGGCGAAGTCGGAGATCTTCCAGACGAACACGCCGTCGTAGGTGCAGTGCTGAAGCTCCCGCAGGATGCGATCGCTCTCGGCCAGCTGCAGCTCTCGGGTGTTCAGGGTCCTCTCCAGCTGGTGCACCTGGAGGAACAAGCACCTGGTCACCACACCTGGTCACCACACCTGGTCACCACACCTGGTCACCACACCTGGCTCGCTGACGTGTTTACAGTGTCACTGTGGACGCTTCAATAACAGGGCGTCAGTAAAGCTTCCAGAGTTTCCCAGCAGTCTTTTTAAAACCCATTGATTCAACTCAGAGAACAAACAGAATGATTTAGTTTGTCATTACTGGAGCAGGGAGAGCTTCCTGTGGATCTATACTAACAGGATGTACATCCTCTGGACTGGGAGTCTGACGGAGCCTGGGGGGCATCATACAGCACATCCTCTGGACTGGGAGTCTGACTGAGCCTGGGGGGCATCATACAGCACATCCTCTGGACTGGGAGTCTGACCGAGCCTGGGGGGCATCATACAGCACATCCTCTGGACTGGGAGTCTGACCGAGCCTGGGGGGCATCATACAGCACATCCTCTGGACTGGGAGTCTGACTGAGCCTGGGGGGCATCATACAGCACATCCTCTGGACTGGGAGTCTGACCGAGCCTGGGGGGCATCATACAGCACATCCTCTGGACTGGGAGTCTGACTGAGCCTGGGGGGCATCATACAGCACATCCTCTGGACTGGGAGTCTGACTGAGCCTGGGGGGCATCATACAGCACATCCTCTGGACTGGGAGTCTGACTGAGCCTGGGGGGCATCATACAGCACATCCAGGGGGCCAGGGGGGGAGGCCAGGGGGGGAGGCCATGGGGAGGAGGAGGCCAGGGGGGAAGGCCAGGGGGGGGAGGAGGCCAGGGGCGGTTACCTTGCCGCTCAGGGCCTCGATCTTGTCCTGGTCGAGGCGGTGCTGACGTGAAGCAGCCTCCAGAGAGAGAGCGCTCCTCTCCACCTCCCTGTTCAGCACCGTCACGATGTTCTCCAGCGCCACCACCTACACAAACACAGCACAGCTCAGGGGTTAGAGCGTCTGACTGCAAGTCAACACGTCAGCAGAATCACAGGTTCAAATCCAGCCTCCCTCCTTTTCTGCATGTGTTCCCTTCTCTTCCCCTGCCTGCATTTCCTGTCACACTCCAAAACAGAATAAAAAATGCCAACAAATATTTTTCTCATAAAAAGCAGGTAGTGTCAGTCTGGGCCTTCAGGAAAACCCGTCATGTCAGTTCTGTGTATTTTCTCAACTCCAATTTACTTTCACCACGATTATTATTATTATTATTACGACAACTTTTCTTTAAAGAGCAGCAGGGACCCACCTTGGTCTCCAGGCTGACCGAGTGCCCGGCCCCAGCCCCTGCCCCTGCCCCGGCCGAGCCTCCCTCCTCGGGGGCCCGGTAGAGGCCCAGCCCAGAGTCCTCCTGCCACTCTCCCGGCCCCAGGACCTCGGCACGTGGCCGCAGCAGAGAGAGCACCATGGCCAACAGCAGACGCAGGTGCTCCATCACACTGCCCTGCTCGTGGTCGCCAGGGTCTTCCCGTTCTCCATCTGGGGGGGAGTGAGGAGAGAAAGAGAGAGAGAGAGAGATGGTTGGGGAGAGAGAGGTGGAGGAGACAGAGAGGGAGAGAGTTTGAGGAGAGAGAGAGAGGTTGGGGGGGAGAGAGAGGGTGAGGAGAGAGAGAGGAGGAGGGGAGGGATGGAGAGAGAGGTTGAGGGGGGAGAGAGAGGGTGGCAGGAGAGAGAGGATGAGGGGAGAGAGAGGGGTGGTGGAGGGGAGAGAGAGAGAGGTGAGGGGAGGGACGGAGGTTGGGGGGAGAGAGAGGGAGGTGGGGGAGAGAGAGGGGTTGAGGGGAGGGGGGAGAGAGAGAGAGAGGAGGGTTGAGGGGAGAGAGAGAGAGGTGGGGAGAGAGAGAGGTGTGAGGAGAGAAGAGGTGAGGAGGAGAGAGAGGGAGAGAGAGGTTGGGGAGCGAGACGAGGTGGGGAGAGAGAGATGAGGGTGAGGAGAGAGGGGGAGAGATGAGAGCGAGGAGAGAGAGGGAGAGAGGTGAGGAGAGAGAGGGAGGTGAGGGAGGGGAGAGGAGATGGGTTGGGGAGAGAGAGGGGTTGGGGAGAGAGAGAGGGTTGAGGAGAGAGAGGGAGAGAGGTGGGGAGAGGAGAGAGAGAGTTGGGGAGAGAGAGAGAGAGGTTGAGAGAGAGAGGGGGAGAGGAGAGAGGGGTGTGAGGGGATGAGAGGAGGTTGGGGAGAGAGAGAGAGGGGTTGGGGGAGAGAGAGGTTGAGGAGAGAGGGGGAGGAGAGAGGGGGTTGAGGGGAGAGAGGAAGTTGGGGAGAGAGAGAGAGGGGTTGAGGGACGAGAGTGAGTGGTTTGGGGGAGAGAGAGAGAGGGAGATGATCAAGGTCACATTGTGTTCATACCCTGCATCACCACTAGATATCTCTATTTGTATTTCGAAACGGGTTCATCCACTACATGGAGACCATTATTATTATTATTATATTTGGAAACTTGTGGGCAGGTCACATGACTGATTGTCTTTATTCAGCTTCGTTGCTACGTTGCTATTATGTCTAATTATAGAGCAGACATCAGACTGTTCATCACAAGGACTGTGACACAGACGAGTTATTGTTGAAACATACTCAGGGTATGATTATGTGGATGTCACTGTAGACTAATAACGAAAAAGTAGATCATGTTATCTTCCAGGCCTTGAGAACATGACAGCTTCTATCAGGTTGCAGCTCTGTCCTGTTCTTGCTGTGCATCAAGGTTTCATCAAACATCAAAACAAGAAACATTATAGTATAAAAATTGTATTAAATATAGGGACTCCCAAGAGGTCATGACAAAGTGCTTTTACACACACACACGCACACACACCCTCAACACACACACACACACACACCCTTGTGATGACTGTGCAAGGCTTTTCACTCAGCACTAATCAAGGGCGTATATTTAATTAAACATGTGCAAACAAAACTACGCCTGCTACTAATGCACCATGCCTGGAAGAGTTCAGTAAAGTACCCACCACTGTCTTGCAGCCAACCTCGCTGAAAGGACATCCGCTCTTAGACTTAGCCACAGTTCCTGGCATGGTCACTCATCTACAGAGGGT
>CAEFZP010001096.1:0-55000 GCA_903064625.1 Mallotus villosus
GCGGGACAACGGGGGGTCAGTTTAAAAGTGAAAGTGGGATGGCAACAATTAAGACAAGAAGGTGGAGCCCTATAGACCAGTCAAGTGCAAGGCAATCAGGGGGAGTAAAACACTGTCAGGTGAGTGGGGGGGGGGCAAGTGGGGGGCGAAGATAGTAAGTAGAGAAAAAAAAAGGTGGACAGCTCAGGGAATGTGGAGGTGGAGGGCACACAAACACCCAACTGAAATAAAAGAAAAAATGACAGTAACAGGTGTAGCGTCTAAAAAAGGTCAAAAAAAGGGGGGGGCGGAGAGGGGGGGGGGGTGAATGGAAAAAAATAAAAGAAAAACAAAAGGAAAGTGAAATCCAGCGAGGGGAACGTAAGCGTGGGTGGGTCGTGGAGGGAGGGGGGGTGGGGGGGGGTGCGGACCGCTCATGACTCTCTTGGGTGGTGTTGTGGCGGGGGTGGATGTGGAAAAGAAAAAGGAACTGAAGGAAGAAGGGGCACAGGGGGGGGGTAAAAGGAAAACTCGGAAAAAAAACTAAAGAAAGGAAAAGGAAATGGACAATAGAGGCTCAAAATCAAAACAGAAAGAAATGAAACGTCTTAATGAAAAAAAAAAAAAAAAGAAAGGTAAAAAAGGGGGGAAGCGAAAGAAGAAAAGGGTTGAGAGAGCGGGAGGTGCGAAGGTAAGGGGAGTGGGGAAGAAAGGGCGGACAAGGGTGGGAAGAACCGGGAGAGGAGGGACGAAGGGTCGTGGGGTGAGGAAACTAGATAAAAGGGACGAAGGATGGGGAAACAGCAAATGGTGGAAGTGTGGAAAAGGACAGGAAGTAGGAAGACAATACGGGAGGGGGGGGGAGATAGGGCGAGAAGTGAGATAATAAAAAGGGGGGAAGGGAAAAAAAACGGCTCAGGGGGTCACTAGCAGGGTGGGCAAGCTGTAGTAAAAAATTGGGATAGGGAGGGGGGGACACTAAAGCAAAAAATCCTGGGAGGGGAAAAGAGGAACATGAAAGGGGGGGGCAAAAGACAAAAGAAGAACTAAGGGGGGTGGGGGTAAGAGACGAGAGGAGAGAAGAGTAAGGGGGGGGAGGGAGGAAGAGGAGAAAGGCAGATAGGAGGAAACAGGAAAGGAGAAAATAAAAAAAAATAAAAGCGGAGAAAAACGGAAGAAGGGGGAAAATCCGGGTGGGAGGATAACGAGTAAAATGGGAGGATAGGAAACGCAGAAAGAAGAGAAGAAAAAGCTGGGGAAAAGATCTGGGAAATACGAGGGTGAAGGAGGGAGGACAAAAAAACAAGGAAGGGTAAGCGAAGCGACGGGACATAAAGGAGTCGGTGACTGAATGAGTGTCAGTCACGAAAAGCATCTAAAGCAGACGAAAATAAAATATGGTGCATTAGACGAAAGAGGGAGGGAGGGAGAATGAATGAGACGACACCAAGGAAAAGAAGACTGTTGCAAGAGAGAAAGGGTCATAACATAAAAAAGGAGCACAAAAATGAAACAAAAAGAAAATAAAAAAAGCGAAAGGAGAGGATATCGAAGGACGGATGTGAAGAAGCGTGCTGGGACGTGATGAAAGAACGCTGTGTGTGGGCCAGTAAAGGTAAGGGGTGGGCGGAAAAAGTGAAGTCGAAAAAAAAGAAAGACAGGGGGAGATAGGGGGAACGGATCCATCAAGTAAAAAAATAAAAGTCTGACAAGAAGGGGGAAGAAAAAGAGAGGGAAACAAGAGAAGAAGGGCAAAGGAAGAAAAAGAAGGAGAACAGTAGGGGGGAGGAAGAAAGGGAGAGGAAAAGAAAATAAAGGGGTGAAAAGAGGAGATCAGAAAAAGATGGGGCACACAAAAAACATCTTCTGACAATTAAACAAAGAACGAAAAAAGGGAAGTGATCAGGGGGCGGAACAAGAGTAAAGGAGAAAAGGGGAAAAAGGGCGGAGGGGACAAGTGGGACGTGGCATCGGGGACAGAATCAAAGATAGGGAGAAAAAGGGGAAAGAAAAAAGGGAGGAGGGGGGAAAAAGAGAAAAAAAGAGAAAAAAAACGGGGAAACAAAGCAGGATAGGAGAGGGGTAGAAGGGGGATATTGGGGAAAGGAAAAAATGGGCCACAATAAAAAAAAAAGGGGGGGGGGGGGGGGAAAAAGGGGGAAGGAAAAAAGAGCGAAAAAGGGCGGAAAAAAGGGAAGGAACGGAAGTAGAACAAAAAACGTGGCAAAACAAAGGAAAAAATATAAAAGAAGGGGAAAAATAAAGGAACGATGGAAGACTAAACGAATACAAGGAAAAAAGAGCTTGGGAATATGGAACAAGTCTTTTCTGCCTCTTTCATTTCTCTCGTTCTGATTCAATTTCGCCGTCTCCTTAAACCTCTCGTCAGGCAGACAGTCTCCTCTGGACATGTCCTGCAGAGGCAGGGCAGAGTCCCCTGGACTGACCGGGGCAAGTCCTTACCTGGAGTCTGAAGGCCGGCTGATTCCTGGCAGTCAGGTCACAGCTCTATCAACTGGAGCTCTAGAGGCAGGACAGTCCTCTAGAGGCTGGAGGCCCAGCTGGACAGTCTCCTGAGTCTGGGAGGCTACAGGGCATGTGCCCGTCCCTGGAGTCCGCTGCTGCGTCCCTACCCCGTTTCACTCCTTGCTTCTGGCTTCCTTCCCCTTCTCCTCCTGATCCGTCTTCCTTCAGTTCTTCCATTATCCCCTCTCCTCGTCTACCTACACTCCCTACTCTTACGATACCCGCTTTGCTTCCTCCTCCTTCGAATCCTCCTTTCTTCTCCTTCTTCGCCTTAGTCCTCCTCTTTGACTCTTCTGAGTCCCCTTGTTCCTCTTAAGACACATGCTTATGTTTGTTCTTAAATGAATCCACAAAGAAAATATGATTAGGTTTGATGACTGGTAAGCACTTATTTATGAGGTTTATGACTCCCCTCTCTCACCCCCTCCATCAAGTGTAATAAGATATGCTTTACATTACATCTAACTTCGTTATTTCTACTTTCTACCAGGGTTTCTCTCCACTTACTCTTTTCTCCCCTTCCCTCTCTATCCCTCCCTCCCTCTGCCTGGGGGCATGAAACTACCCCCTCCAAAACGGTTTTTGGTGTCTGGGAAAATGGTGGACAAACCCAAATTTCCCTTACTATACTCAGATTCTAACGTACTCACTGTCCAACTAACCGCTACTTAGTGATACACTGTTCTTCAACAAATCACCACCCCCACCCACCCCCCCACATCACAAATCAGACCAGACAAACAAACACTATCAACTAACTCCTACATCTATTCCATACCATCACTTCTACCTCAACAGTGTCCTTGACAGTCATGACCAAAGTCCACAGTGTAATAACCAAGGCACACGTACACCGACCTTTTCCTTAACCTAAGCCCCGAACCCCGCAAAACCAGACCGTCGGCAGCCCCTCGAGACGTAAAAGCACCCTGATTAACGTCTGACAGCAGTCCGCATGATACACTTTCACAAGGCTAAACAAAACCACAGAACCTTTCTACTGTGCTCAATTACCCAGGATATACCCACGGACTTTCAACACAGACACACATACCTTCCATCTCAAAAAAGATCCAAGAGGCATCAAGTGTGTGGCAGGGTAGGGCATGGAGGGATACAGAGTGAGAGAGACGGGAGAGATGTAAGAGAGAGCCCTGCTGAAATAAGGTCAGATAAGAGATACCTAAGGTACGCGAAACTTGTGTTAGCTATATAATGATTGCTATACTAAATTATCCAGCTCAAAATTAACTCTCAATCCCAGACATACTTTCTCCCTCAGCATTTTTCTCTCTATCCCTTCTCTCTTCTCTAGTCTTTTCTCGCTCTTCCTCTCTCATTTGCTAAAATGTTTCCTTTTTCTCAGCAGGGAGAGAGGATACGATAGACACCAGAAGAGAGACAGAGAGATCTAGCAGAGAGACATAGATAGAGTAGCAGACCGCAGAGCAGAGAGATGAGTGAGATACAGAGATGGAGCGAGGGGAGAAGAGGAAGAGGTAGGAAATAGAAGATCCGCAGGAGATGTCTGGCGAGAGATGTCCAGAGCCATAGAGATATGCCCGAGAAGAGGGAGAGAGAAGCCTACACAGAGATAAGAGAATGACCCTGATATGGCGGGCGCAGCAGCCAAAATCAGTGATCCGTAAGCCTGTCAGTCTCAAAACTTCTCGACGGGTGCGGGGAGAGTGTTGAGACGGCAAGAAGGTGAAAGGAAATGAAGACCATCGCACCTTCATCAGCATTAGTCACATATGAAGCTGATACAACTGTATCTCCAGATAAAATATAATCGAGTGCAAATAAATTATAAACGACTCGCTAACAAACTCCTGGGTCTCAGCGCACAACAACTAAAACCCAGGAGGTAACAAAAATGAAACACCTATAGGACAACTTTAACAGATGGAGCGTCACCTGTGATACCGTTTTTGTAATAATGTAGGTGTGGTGAATCATTGTGGTGTGAGGTAGGAAAGCGGTTTTGGGGTGGGGTGGGGGGGGGTGGTGGTTGTGCGGCCTGCGGGGGGGAATTGTACAACGCATACAGAAATGGTAAGGATGTATCTGATTACATCCACAGGGGAAATTAACTTAAACTTGTTCTGTTCTAAAAGAGGGCAAAAGGGAAAAAATGGAGAGATGCAGAAAGGGGGAGAGATGGAGAGAGAGAAGAGAAGGAGAGAGAGGAGAGAAAAGAGAGAATAAGATGGTATTGTGCCTGAGAAGCTGGGAGTGAGAGTTAACCAGAATAACTATGTCTAGAAACAAGTGTTCTACCAAAGGTAAGACACACCTCACACACTGTTGTGTGTGCGTGTTCACATACGTGTGTCATTTGCTAAACCCATTAAAGGCTGATGAGGTTATGGGATTGTGTCACTCTCAACCTTTCAGCAGGGAGTCATCCTCCACCTGCCCCACACACACACACACACACTATAAAGACACACACACACACACACACACACACACAACAAACTACACTCTCTCACACACGTCCATCTCCAGTCTGAACATGTTAAGGTCTCACCTCAAGCTTATAGCTTTACCATCAGTGGGGTGGTGTGGAAGGTGTGTGTGTGTGTGTGTGTGTGTGTGTGTGGCTCGTCTGTTCTCCTCCCTGCTCCAGACATCTCTGGATAGTGACCCTCGCTGTGAAGGAACCAAACAGACAGACCAGGAGGAGACCACACAATCAGGAGATGAGTTACTCCATCCTCAAATCTAATACGGTCCCACAAATAACGTCAGAGGGCAGAACCTAATGGAACTGTGGGAGCCATGAGTGTGTGTGTGCGTGTGTGTGTGTGTGAGAGAGAGCTCACATGTGTGTCTGACTGGTTTGATCATCACATGTCTTTTAATAGTCCACACCGTGTATGACATCATCATCCTAACCCTCACCAGTCCCTCGGCAGGTCATCATCACGGGCCAATTACAGCTCAGCAGCTATCACCGTCCCCATCAGTCCAGCTGGATCCAGCCAGTCAGGAGTCCAGCTGGATCCAGCCAATCAGGAGCCTCCGTGCCACATCCCTCACAGACGGAGCACAGAGCTAAGAGCAGAGATATGAGGACAGAGGGACAGTTCCAGAGGAAGCGTCTGAGCGAGGAGGAAGGAAGGAAGGTAAGAAGGAAGGAAGGAAGGAAGGAAGGAAGAAGGAAGGAAGGAAGGTAAGAAGGAAGGAAGGAAGGAAGATAAGAAGGAAGGAAGGTAAGAAGGAAGATAAGAAAGAAGGAAGGAAGGAAGATAAGAAGGAAGGAAGGTAAGAAGGAAGATAAGAAGGAAGGAAGGAAGATAAGAAGGAAGGAAGGTAAGAGGAAGGAGGAAGGAAGGTAAGAAGGAAGGAAGGTAAGAAGGAAGGTCGGAAGGACAGAGGAGGAAAGCAAAAAAGGAAGGAAGGTAAGAAGGAAGGTTATACCGCTCCACAAGCTAGTTATAAATGTTGACGTCATACTACGAGCTTTAAACACCATATCCTGTGCTGTATATCAAGCCATCCTATACTCCAGTCCATCTTGTCCTGCTTCAGGTTGATATATGACGTCCCAAGCTGGGCATCTGTATGTAATATTGTAGCTCCTCACATTCCTGTGTTAAGTATGGACAGTTAACACGTGTCACTGGCCCAGGTATAGCACTAGGGTTATGGACTGCAGCATAACTCAGATACTAAGAGAGCCAGAGAGTGTGTGTGCTATGAATTAATAGGTGTATCTGCCAGGTGTGTGCGTGTGTGTGAGTGTGTGTGTGTCCGTCCTAACACAGGTATCTTGATACGTTGACCAGAGTCACAGCGCTGCATGAGCGAGATGTTAAAGGTGCTTTTTCATATTTTCCGAGCATGTCATTGCTGTGGTTTTCCCTAATAAAGCAGATCTGAAGTAACACACACACAGATACACACACACACATATCTACTGTACACACACACATATCTACTGTACACACACACGCTACAAGGCCACACAGACCAGTAAGTCTCCACATCCCTGAGTATAAACCCAGACAGGGACCGTTTAACCACTGATAAACAGGGGATGAGACATCACAGAAGAGGCCGATGAGGAGATGACAGAGCACAAGATGGTAGAGAACAGATGACAGATAGAGAGATGGTAGATAGAGAGATGACAGATAGAGAGATGGTAGATAGAGAGATGACAGATAGAGAGATGACAGATAGAGAGATGGTAGATAGAGAGATGGTAGATAGAGAGATGACAGATAGAGAGATGGCAGATAGAGAGATGGCAGAGAGAGGAGAGAGATGACAGATAGAGAGATGGTAGATAGAGAGATGGCAGATAGAGAGATGGCAGAAGAGAGAGAGAGAGGAGAGATGACAGAGAGAGACGAGATGACAGATAGAGAGATGGTAGAGAGAGAGATGGTAGATAGAGAGATGGTAAGATAGAGAGATGGTAGATAGAGATATGACAGATAGAGAGAGATGACAGATAGAGAGATGGTAGATAGAGAGATGACAGATAGAGAGATGGTAGATAGAGAGATGGTAGATAGAGAGATGACAGATAGAGAGATGGTAGATAGAGAGATGGCAGATAGAGAGAGATGGTAGATAGAGAGATGGCAGATAGAGAGATGACAGATAGAGAGATGGCAGAGAGAGAGATGAGTAGATAGAGAGATGGTAGATAGAGAGATGGTAGATAGAGAGATGACAGGAGAGAGATGGCAGATAGAGAGATGGTAGATAGAGAGGATGGTAGATAGAGAGATGACAGAGAGAGAGATGGCAGAGAGAGAGATGGCAGAGAGAGAGATGGAAGATAGAGAGATGGAAGATAGAGAGATGGCAGAGAGAGAGATGGAAGATAGAGAGATGGCAGAGGAGAGAGATGACAGATAGAGAGATGGCAGATAGAGAGATGGTAGATAGAGAGATGGTAGATAGAGAGTGTAGATAGAGAGATGACAGAGAGAGAGATGGCAGATAGAGAGATGGTAGATAGAGAGATGGTAGATAGAGAGATGACAGAGAGAGAGATGGCAGATAGAGAGATGGTAGATAGAGAGATGACAGATAGAGAGATGACAGATAGAGAGAGATGGTAGATAGAGAGATGGTAGAGAGAGAGATGGTAGATAGAGAGATGGCAAGGAGAGAGAGAGATGGCAGATAGAGAGAGATGGCAGAGATAGAGAGATGGTAGATAGAGAGATGACAGATAGAGAGATGACAGATAGAGAGAGATGGTAGATTAGAGAGATGGTTAGAGAGAGAGATGGTAGATAGAGAGATGGCAGAGAGAGAGATGGCAGATAGAGAGAGATGGCAGATAGAGAGATGGTTAGATAGAGAGATGACAGATAGGAGAGATGACAGATAGAGAGAGATGGTAGATAGAGAGATGGTAGATAGAGAGATGGCAGAGAGAGAGATGGCAGATAGAGAGATGGTAGATAGAGAGATGACAGATAGAGAGATGACAGATAGAGAGATGACAGATAGAGAGATGACAGATAGAGAGATGGTAGATAGAGAGATGGTAGATAGAGAGATGGTAGATAGAGAGATGGTAGATAGAGAGATGGTAGAGAGAGAGATGGCAGAGATAGAGAGATGGTAGATAGAGAGATGGTAGATAGAGAGATGGTAGAGAGGAGAGATGGTAGATAGAGAGATGGTTAGATAGAGAGATGGTAGATAGAGAGATGGTAGATAGAGAGATGACGAAGATAGAGAGATGACAGATAGAGAGATGGTAGATAGAGAGATGACAGATAGAGAGATGACAGATAGAGAGAGATGGTAGATAGAGAGATGACAGATAGAGAGATGGTAGATAGAGAGATGACAGATAGAGAGAGAGTGGTAGAGAGAGAGATGGCAGATAGAGAGATGTAGATAGAGAGATGGTTAGAGGAGAGAGATGGTGTAGAGAGAGAGATGGCAGATAGAGAGATGGTAGATAGAGAGATGGCAGATAGAGAGATGACAGATAGAGAGATGACAGATAGAGAAGATGACAGATAGAGAGATGGTAGATAGAGAGATGGTGGAGAGAGAGATGGTAGATAGAGAGATGACAGATAGAGAGATGACAGATAGAGAGGATGACAGATAGAGAGAGATGGTAGATAGAGAGAGATGGTAGATAGAGAGAGATGACAGATAGAGAGATGGCAGATAGAGAGATGGTAGATAGAGAGATGGCAGATAGAGAGATGGTTAGAGAGAGAGAGATGGTAGATAGAGAGATGACAGATTGAGACGATGGTAGATAGAGAGATGGTAGATAGAGAGATGACAGATAGAGAGATGACAGATAGAGAGAGATGGAGTAGATAGAGAGATGACAGAGAGAGAGATGGTAGATAGAGAGATGACAGATAGAGAGATGACAGATAGAGAGATGGTAGATAGAGAGATGGTAGATAGAGAGATGGTAGATAGAGAGATGGTTTAGATAGAGAGATGGTAGATAGAGAGATGGCAGATAGAGAGATGGCAGAGAGAGAGATGACAGAGAGAGAGATGGCAGATAGAGAGATGGTAGATAGAGAGATGGCAGATAGAGAGATGGTAGATAGAGAGATGGTAGATAGAGAGATGACAGATAGAGAGATGACAGATAGAGAGATGGTAGATAGAGAGATGACAGATAGAGAGATGACAGATAGAGAGAGATGGATAGATAGAGATGACAGATAGAGAGATGGTAGATAGAGAGATGGCAGATAGAGAGAGATGACAGATAGAGAGATGACAGATAGAGAGATGGTAGATAGAGAGATGGTAGATAGAGAGATGGTAGATAGAGAGATGGCAGATAGAGAGATGACAGATAGAGAGATGGCAGATAGAGAGATGACAGATAGAGGAGATGGTAGATAGAGAGATGACAGATAGAGAGATGACAGATAGAGAGATGACGATAGAGAGAGATGACAGATAGAGAGATGACAGATAGAGAGATGGTAGATAGAGAGATGGTAGATAGAGAGATGGCAGATAGAGAGATGGTAGAGTAGAGAGATGGCAGATAGAGAGATGGTTAGATAGAGAGATGGTAGAGAGAGAGGTACGATAGAGAGATGGTAGATAGAGAGATGGCAGATAGAGAGATGGAGATAGAAGATGGCAGATAGAGAGATGACAGATAGAGAGATGACAGATAGAGAGATGACAGATAGAGAGATGGTAGATAGAGAGATGGAAGATATAAATCTACAGATGAAACTCTAAAAGACTCAACTTTAGAAACAATGTTTTTGTTTACATGGGGAGCTGTCAGGTTTTAAGTTACACAAGACTTTCAGTCTTTGTCTGACACATGCACACACAGAGACACGCGTGCAGACACATATTGTTTAGACTTCAGAGTTTCCTCTCACATTTGCTAGCAACCTCATTACTAAGACTTTGGCTCAGTCCATAATCCATACATACACGCACACACACGCACACAGACACACACACGACACACAGACGCACACAGACACACACACAATAGGGAAAATAAACAAGGATTAGCTGAGACGACTACACAACCTAAATCAACACATCAAAACTAATTCTACACGCGAAATGAAATAACAAATAACTATCAAGCCATGTTCCTTGCGTCTTAAAAAGTATTATCGCATCTAGTCCACTAATCATTTCCTCCTAGGCTGAGCAGCTGAAATGCGCTGACAATCAAAATAACATTTGGTTTATTTTCAGTCCTCAAGGCTATCCTGAATGCATGGGCAGAAAACATGAAAGTTGAAGGAGTTGGTTAAAACACTGCCAAGCATGTCTTAAACGGGCTACAGTTGAGAATGTGTGTGTTTGCCTGTGAGTGTGATTTTATGTGTATTTGAGTGTATTTATGTGTGTGTCTGTGTCTGTTTGTATGCATGTGTATGTGAGTGTGGGAGTGTGTGTATTCTGTGGGGTTTGTGTTTCAGATTTATCATGATTGTTTCCTTCCACGCCTCTTTAAAAACATTTCATGTTTCGCAAGGGTGAAACTTTATGTCGAGTGCGGTCCTCGGTTTTGGTTATTTTTGAGTCCAAAGGCAGAATGAAACATCCCAAAGATTTTAACGGGGTTGTCTTCAAAGAAAGTCAAGACTCTGTTGAATGTAATTAACATACAGAATTGAGATTGGCCTTAAATAGCTTCGTTTTTTATTGTGCTTTTTTTCAAAGCTGAAAACATGCAACCACATTTAGCAACTAGCAAGCTCAAACTGTCGTGCACTTTATTTAAGAAAAAAAAGATGAAAATGAGAAAATCTCCATAAACATGGAAGGGCATTAGTGTGCATTTAGCTAGCAACCACATTAGTTTGTTTATTCTAGCTTTTAAATAAAGTTTCTCATTTTAAGCCTCAGTCCAGCTATTATGGGGTGTGCTTGCCTTTGCAATGTAGTAATCCCGATTGCGTTGCTTGTAAACCCGCAAATGTTCCGTTTTACGGTTTAGGCATAATTAAAATTTTAGTGGTAGCTAGCTCTTACGGTAGCTAGCTCTAACTAGCTATCCACAGTCATCAAAGTCATTAAAGTGACAAAGTCACAAACCTGCACATGATTACCTACAGTAGAACATCCCTTCAGTAGCCTACTAGGTTGGGAAGATAGCTGCTAGCTAAAACGGCATAAAGACAGCTGCAGAAACGCCACCGGCATAGCTCGAGCAATCCGACACAGCAGTAGACTAGTTAGCTCAGCTCTACAAGTTACTTATCGGTACGGAGGTCAAGTCGGAAGCTGGAACTTGAGCCAAACGGAGCACAGTCGGCTTCTCCAGATGAGCAAAGTAGTACATTATGCATTGCTAGGATGTGCTCTTCTGTAGCTGATTATACAGTTCTCCAAAGAAAGCACCGCGGTTGTCAAGCCAACTACCGTGTTAGCTACCAACCAGTTAGCTAATACTTCAGCTTTGTTTTTACTGAATTTGCGCAGTTTAGCTAGTATTGTGGTGGGAGTCGTAGGACTGATAGATTATTAAAGCAAAAACTACAAGAGGGGTATCAAATGATGATCATAAATCCTATAAAGAAACTCGATGCCATTCAAAATCCAAACGATTGGCGTGGATAACTCTAGAAGCACAAGGTTGTTTTACCTGCTCATAGCGCGGATAACCGGTCACGTGACCCCGTGACCAGTCTTCAGACAGGGACGTTTCTGACTGTTGATCACTAGATGGCGTTTTTTGCATCGAGAAATTTCAAGGTCGGAAAATGAAAAGTCCTTGCAGTGTATTGGCCTAATAAGCAGTAGATACTAGTATACTAATTTGAGAATGTCTATGGTGGTTTTAAGTACGCGGTTACTGTCACATTGTGACTGTAGCCTAACAGTGTGTGGATGACTGGTTGTCAAAAAGTTGCATTTGGAATAGCCTATGTTTTGTTCCCTTTACATATAAATCGTGCATATTCCAGGCTATTAGAATGGTGAGCTATCCCCTCTTCTAATGTTCGATCGCTGAGTGAGTCAATGGATTTGGGCGCAACAGTTCCTTTTAATGTTGTCTACTACTACCCATGAAACATATTGCCTTTCTCCAAAGGATTGTATGTTTGATATTAATTCAAACATCAGGTTTGGAGGTGATACTGAAAAAACCCCACATAAAATACCCCAGCTGCAAAGGACGCAAGCACACCTCACAATTTCCCCGGAAATTGTACCCTCTCTCATTTATTGTATAGTCGTAGGCAACATTGTATTAGAAGCACATTTCTGTTGCAATCTCAAACACACAACCAAAACCGAGTCTTTTAGTCATGAGTGCGTTGTGTGTGTGTGTGTGAGAGAGAGAGAGAGAGAGAGAGAGAGAGAGAGAGAGAGAGAGAGAGAGAGAGAGTGAGAGTGAGAGTGAGAGAGAGAGAGTGTCCCCCACTGCACAGCATGTTCCCTGGTGCCCCCTGGAGGAGGCTGGAGGAACTACAGCTGAGTTCTGACAGTCTGGTTTAACAAAGAGACGGAGATGTGCTCCAGATGCCCAGGGAGGGGTGGGGGGAGGGGTGGGGCTGGGGGAAGGGCAGGGCCAGGGTGGGACAGGGAGGGTTGGGAAGGACCAGGTGGAATGAGGGGTAAAGTGACAGGGCTTGTATCAGTGTGTGATGTCTTCATTGGGCCTGTGCTGCGGACAAAGGAGAGCGTGGTGTGAGTGTGTGTGTGTGAGTGTGTGTGTGTGTGGTGTGAGTGTGTGTGTGTGGGTGTGTGTGTGTGTGTGGTGTGTGTGTGTGTGTGTGAGTGTGTGGTGTGTGTGTGTGTGGTGTGTGTGGTGTGTGTGTTGTGTGTGTGTGGATGATGTCTTCATCGGGTCAGTTTGAGTCCCAGTGGACTGTGGGTTTAACAGAGCCCAGATCACTATAACAGCTCCACCGTGGATGATAGGAGAGAGTGACGAACACTCTGTGTCTCTGACACACACACACACGTACACACATTATCACACACACTCATCCAGCGACACACTGACACACAGGGAACCGTGCGCACACACACATCTGCTTTGGTCCTTCATTCCCCCAGCTGAGATTCACATCAGGAGTTTTATATCTTCACCCCCCATCATCATTGCTAACCTCTCCTTTCTTTCTCCGTTGGTTCTCTTCTCATCCTCCACTCCAGCCCTCCACTCTCTCTCCTCACTCCCCCCTCTCCATCCCTGCTGGAGTCCTCAATCTGAAAGAGATACAAAACTACCATCTGACTGTGTGTGTGTTTGAGTATGTGATGGTGTGTGTGTGTGATGGTGAGTGTGATGGTGTGTTTGTGATGGTGTGTGAGTGTGATAGTGTGTGTGTGTGTGTGATGGTGTGTGTGTGTGACTCTCTGTCTTTTTAAAGGCAGGCCCCTCAGGGCTCTTTCAGAGAGCTGAGCTGGTAAAAGTTTTATTTCAGAATGTGCAAAACTCACTAAAACTACAGCCTTCTTCACACAGCACGTGTGTGTTTGTGCATGAGAGTGTGTGGCTGTGGAAATTCTGTGTGTGTGTGTGTGTGCTTCAGCTTGGATTGTGACACCTTCAGAGGTGTCAGGACTACTGCAGAGGTGACAGCAGTGATGACAAAAGCAGAGTCCCTACTCCTCCCACTCCCACCTTCCCTCCCCCCCTCTCTCCCTCCCCCTCTCTCCCTACTCCTCCCCCTTCCCTCCCCCTCTCCCTCCCTCCCCCTCCCTCCCCCTCTCCTCCTCCCTCCCCCCTCCCTCCCTACCTCCTCCCCCTCCTCCCTACTCCTCCCCCTCTCTCCCTCCCCCCTCCTCCTCCTCCCTCCTCCTCCCCCTCCCTCCCTCCCTCCCTCCCCCTCCCTCCCTCCCTCCCTCCCTCCCACCTTCCCTCCCCCTCTCTCCCTACTCCTCCCCCTCCCTCCCTCCCACCTTCCCTCCCCCTCTCTCCATACTCCCTCTCCCTCCTTCCCTCCCCCTCTCTCCCTACTCCTCCCCACTCCCTCCTTCCCTCCCCTCCTCCTACCCCTCCTTGTACCAACTCTGCCTCCCACCCTCCCTCCTCCCTCTCAGGCCACAGCTTGGCTCCTCATCACAGTTCCAGAGACTGGCTATAAACACCAGTGGCCCTCTGCCACAGTCATCCAGTCCACCTAGACACATACCTGACACACACACACACACACCACACACACATACCTGGCCTCCCCCAGACACAGCACCCTCAGCGCTCCATGTGTTGGGATGAGATTTGTTCTCTGACAGACTCCTGGTCAGGGTCAGAGGTCAGGGGTCAGGGTTAGGGCCGGCATGCCTGTTGCCTGCTCCCTCAGCCAATCATCCATCAGCATCTATCATCAGTCAACGTAACCCTGACGATGAGCTCTGTCAGCAGTTGTTCGGACAGTGTGAGGGAGCAGTGTGTGTGTGTGTGTGTGTGTGTGTGTGTGTGTGTGTGTGTGTGTGTGTGTGTGTGTGTGTCCGTGCATTCCTCTCCCTGGGATGGTGTTAGGGGCGGAGGTCAACTGTGTGCACCTCTCATCAGCTCTCCTGGGGGGTAACACACACACACACACACACTTAATGTTAATGACTCACTCCTATAATGGGGTCAGTGTTCACATGCTGGCACTGTCCCTGTGTGGGGAAGGAAGGCAAGGTAGCGAGGAGATAGGAGACGAGGAGAGGTGTAGAGGAAGTCAGTGCAGTCAGTTAGCTGTAACCGAACTCTCCTCCCTCCATCTATCTGAGAGATTCGACCTGTGCCATGGTGCCCTGTGGCATTCTGGGAAGTCCGTCTCAGCTGGACACGAATAGAACAGAGAGGGACAGAACGAGAGAAAGATGGAGGGAGGGGAGGGGAGAGAGAGACGAACCAGAGAAAGAGATAGAAAGACTCAGAAACGTAAGCTGCTGTGCCGTAGCTAGAAGCAGGACCTTGTGTGTGTGTGTGTGTGTGTGTGTGATAACCACCCAAAACCACCACAATTTCACACACACAAAATTCTCTTTCACCCCACCCTTCATCTCTCCCCCCCTCCCCTCCCCCCCCCTTCCCCCTCCTCTCCTTTAAAGTGGTGCCTATCCAAACAGGAAGGTGGCCCCTGGCTGGGCTGCAGTGAGGGCGAGGGTTGGAGGCAGTAAGGGCACACCAGTGGAGATTTCATTAGTCACAGCTAACAGCCTAATTATCCGCTTCAGCGCACCTGTAAAGTTTTACTGTGTGTCAATCTCCCCGGTGTTGTGTGTGTGTGTGTGTGTGTGTGTGTCGGTGTGGGTGTGTGTGTGTGTGTGTGTGTGTGTGGGTGAGTGTGTCTCCCCCAGTCTGCACGTGTGTCAACGACAGCCCCATTCTGGGATAGGTAATAAGTCTGTGCATGTGTCCCAAAACTCTTAGTATATGTCTTTCCCTCTACGTGTGTGTTATTGTCACTGTCTGACACGTGTGTGTGTATAAGTGTGTGAGTGAGTGTGTGTGGGTAGGATCTCTTATTGTAAATTGCCTTGACTCCTCAGAGTATCGATGAGTTTGGGGAGTCAGGGGGCTGAGTGGTTAGGGAATCGGGCTAGTAATCAGAAGGTTGCCGGTTCGATTCCCGGACGTGCAAAATTACGTTGTGTCCTTGGGCAAGGCATTTCACCCTACTTGCCTTGGGGGTACTTGTCCCTGTCCCTGTACTTGTCTCTGCTTTGACTAAATGAAAAATGTAAATGGGTTTCTATTGTGTGTCTAATTGAATTCCTGAGCAGGAAGTCTATCCACAGTTCAGCTCGTTTCAGGACAATCTGCCCTAACTGAGGCGTAGAGCTGCCCTCACTGCCTCTGCTCTAGTTTCCTGTGGGTGTGTGTGTGCGTGTGTGTGTATACTAGTGCTGTACAGTGTGACACACTTTCACTGGACCAGAACACCACCACCACAGGGGGAGAATAGAAGAGAACAGAAAAGACGAGAATAGAATGCAGTAGAATCTCTGCCATTTTGACAGACACAGACACTTTGACCATATTCCAATAGGTTTCAAGTCATTCTCCTTCCTGAGGGAGGTGTAACAAGGTTTCAGTTTGGACAGATTTTCACAGAGATTCATGAGAAGAAGAGGGAACTATAAAGAGGTAGAGAGAGAGAGAGAGAGAGAGAGAGAGAGAGAGAGAGAGACAGAGAGATAGAGAGAGATAGAGGGAGAGAGAGAGAGAGCGATAGAGCAGAGAGAGACCGAGAGATAGAGACGATATCGATCGAGAGATAGAGAGATAGCTCTATGCGGCTCGATCGCGGATCTCTCGCTCGCTCGCTCGCTCTCGCGTCGCTCGCGTCGCGCGCTCTCGCGCTCGCTCTCGCTCGCTCTCCGCGCGCGCGACGCTCTCGCTGTGCGTGGCGCCTGGCTGTTTATGGAGCAGTCTTTGAGGTTTGCTGGTATTTCACACCTCTCTACACCAAAGGCCTAAAACCTGCATCCTAATATACACCCACATATACACACACATATACACACACCTCCTGCCCAGCAGTGTTGTGATTGTGTGTCCGGTTGTGTGTTGTGTGGGGTGAGTGTCAGAGGATGGAGGGAGGGATTGAGGGGGGGGGGTACTGTACATGGGGAGCGTGTGCGAATTTGTAATGTGCTTATGCTGGAACCACAAAGGTAAGAGATAGGGACAGCATGGCGGACTACACTGCACCCACACAAACACACGCACATACACACCACACACACAACACACACACACGCACACACACACACACACACACACACACACGGGGAGAGTGGAACTCTATCTCCCTGGCCTCCTTTCATGTTGGGGTAGGAGAAGTTAAAGCAGGCTTTTCCTGGAGTCACACAGAGACCCTCCACTCTCCATATCCTCCTCCAAAACCACTGCACACTGTGTGTGTGTGTGTGTGTGTGTGTGCACACTGTGTGTGTGTGTGTGTGTGTGTGCACACTGTGTGTGTGTGTGTGGCACACTGTGTGTGTGTGTGTGTGGTGTGTGTGTGTGTGTGTGTGCACACTGTGTGTGTGTGTGTGCACACTGTGTGTGTGTGTGTGTGTGTCTACTCTTTACTAAAAGGGAACAGTGTTGTGGTATGTTATCTGCATGTGATCTTGCTGCCTGTACTCCAGTCTACATATCACAGCTAGCATTAGCACAGCTACCATAGTCTATAGGATAGCAGTCAGCTGGACATACTTTACATGCTAACATGATCACTTCTTATATAGAGTCAACATACCAAATGCTTATCTGGCTGAAACTGGGCTGTACTGCGTGTGTGTGTGTGTGTGTGTGTCTGTGTGTGAGTGTGTGCGTGTGTGTGTGTGGTCCTTTATGAGAATACCAGTAGGCAGAAGAGGAGCAGCAAATGGTGTCACCTCCTTTACGCCAAGTCAGAGGTCAAAGGTGAGAGGTCAACCTGGGCTGTCACCACGGTAACTGATCCACTCTACAGTAGGGGCTCCTCAAAGGGGGGCTTTTACATTTGTTTCTCTCCGTCCTGTTACCTCTCTATTTCCCTTCTCCCTCCCTCCCTCCCTCCCTCCTCCCTCCCCGTCCCTCCCTCCCTCCCTCCCTCCCTCCCTCCCTCCCTCCCTCCCTCCCTCCCTCCCCCTTTCTCTCTCTCTCCCTCCCTCCTTCTCTCTTTCCTTCCTTCCCTCTCTCGCTCTCTCTCTCCCCCTCTCCCTCCCTCTCAAGTTTTGCGGGTACGCCTTCTGACTACGTGGTGATTTTGTGTGTGCAGTGGACCGTGGCACACCCTTAGCCACACAGACACACACACATAGGCACACACACACAGGCACCACACACACACACAGGCACACACACAGGCACACACACACAGGCACACACACAGGCACACACACACAGGCACACACACAGCACACACACACACACACACACACACACACATAGGCACACACCACACACACACACACACACATAGGCACACATACACACGCACACACAGGCACACACACATGCACACACACACAGGCACACACACAGGCACACACACCGGCACACACACTTCAGTCGTTAGGGTGTGCCTCCATCCAGCCCACACCTCCCGCCCTTTCTCGTCTGCTAGCCAATCCGCTGCCTCCATCTCTCTGTCCTCTTTATCATCCTCAGCTCTATTCCTCTCTAGTTCTCTCTTCATCTCCCTCCATCAACCATCCTCCTCTTCTTACTTCTCTATGTCTCCCCCCCCCGCCCTGCTCCTCCTCCAGGACAGTCCAGTAGCGTGTGTGTGTGTGTGTGTGTGTGTGTGTACCCGGCCCAACCAGTTGGAGAAGGACAACCCAGCCTCCCCAAGCCGTCTCCATGGTAACATCACACGTCCTGATCTTGGCACATGCTGCCGCCACATGTGACGTTGAGAGAGAGAGTTGTCGTCCTCTACACACACACACACACACATACACCTACACACATGTGATCAGAGGATCTCCCTGCTGTTTGGCGTTACCGTGACGACAGTGAGGGCACGTCCTGGCAGAGCGTCAAAGCCGCGCGGCGGGGAGGACCAGAATGTTTACAGAGACATCCCTCCCTTTCTCTCTCCCTCTCTCCTGCTCAATCTAGTCCTCTCTTTATCTTTATTCCTCTCTCTCTCTTTATTCCTCCATTTGTTTATTTCTTGTTCTGTCTCTCTCCTTTCCTCTTCCTCTTTCGATCTGTCACTTCCAACAACCGCCTGACTCCTATTTCCCCGTTTCCCTATATAATATATCAAGCATCTGTGTGTGTGTATGTAGAAGGTATCGGAAATACTACACTCACATCCCCTTGGCTATACACACACACTCTCTCTCTCTCTCTCTTACACTCTCCTGTTCTCTCTCTCTCTCTCACACACCACACACACACACACGTGGTGATGAAGGATAGTCTCTCTCTCTCTCTCTCTCTCTCTCTCTCTCTCTCTCTCTCACACACACACACACACACACACACGTGGTGATGAAGGATAGTACCCCCTCTCCTCTCCGGTCTCCAGCTGATGCTCACACACACTGTCGCTGACGCAGCACCTGGCAAAACACACACACACACATGCATAAAACACACACACACACATGCATAGAACACACACACACATGCATAGAACACACACATGCATAGATACTGTCCTACCATGAAGTATGTATCAGTGACAGCCTGCATGTTTTCTTCAAAGTGCTCGGATTGAGATCTGTCTGGATCTAGAGTGTGTGTGTGTGTGTGTGTGTGTGTGTGTGTGTGTGTGTGTGTGTGTGTGTGTGTGTGTTGTGTGTGTGTGTGTGTGTGTGTGTGTGAGAATAAGCAGTAATATGGTATCTCTGATGAGAGAGCTTATATCTCAGTCTACTTCCTTCCCAGAAGCAGGAGGAAGAGGAGGAGGAAGAGGAGGAGGAGGAGGAAGATAAGAGAAGCACAGTGAGACCATTCATGGAAGGATTACCCAATGTGAAACGATGTGTGTGTGTGTGTGTGTGTGTGTGTGTGTGTGTGTGTGTTTCACAGGACTGAGCAAATGCTTGAAGAACATACATGACAGATGTGTGTGTGTCGGTGTCTATATGTGTGTGTATAATGTGTGTGTGTGTGTGTTGGTGTCTATATGTGTGTGTATAATGTGTGTGTGTGTGTGTTGGTGTCTATATGTGTGTATAATGTGTGTGTGTGTGTGTTGGTGTCTATATGTGTGTGTATAATGTGTGTGTGTGTGTGTCGGTGTCTATATATGTGTGTATAATGTGTGTGTGTGTGTGTTGATGTCTATATGTGTGTGTATAATGTGTGTGTGTGTGTGTTGGTGTCTATATGTGTGTGTATAATGTGTGTGTGTGTGTGTTGGTGTCTATATGTGTGTATAATGTGTGTGTGTGTGGTCTAACTCTCTCATCCTGTTTAGGAAGAGAGTGAGACCTTTGTTTTCCTTGGCTTTCCTCATCTGTTGTGACTACATTACAGCCCCCTAACCCTAGCCCCCTCCTCTTCCTCCTCTTCCTCCTCTTCCTCCTCTTCCTCCTCTTCCTCCTATCTGTCCTCCAATGCCTCCAACCTCAAGCTAAGGGTTTTAGAGAGCCATCCCACTTTATACTTTAAAGTGTGTATTTACACAGTTCTAAATATACTGTATACTACGGCAACTAACAAATTCAGTGAATATCACCATGTTTTCACAGGAAGAATTTGACAGACAGACAACTGGGTAAGGTGTTCATCGCAGTCTACACGCACACGCGCACACACACACGCACACACACACACACACAACAGTGAGAAAACCTGCTGTGAATTTGCTGATGTTTATCCAAAATATACAGGGCCCATGTGACTGCAAGGACTGAGCGCTGACAAATCCACCTACTGCTTATCAAATTAAACCTCATTAGCAGAGCAAACACACATTCTCTCTCTCTGCCCCTCTCTCTGTCTCTCTCCCCCTCTGTCTCTCACACACACACACACACACACACACAAACCATTACTAGCATAAACACACAAGAGTCACACACGTTTGGTTACCTTTATGTTCACAACGAAACAAGGGCTCTTCAAACAAACAGATTCGACAAGTAAAACACGCCCTCCCATTAACCGTGTGTTACCGAGGAGCGCACCGTCATCTGTCAGTGAGCTTCACCCCCGACATCTGTCTCAGCGCTCATGCGCAGTGCCCCTATAACGTCACACCTGGCGCACGGTAACTTGCGGTCTGCTCGGGCGCGCGCTAATTCATTCCATACGCGCTAGTTAGAACGCACGTTTTCTTTGCTGCCACATAAAAGCAGAGCGCGCTGGTAACGTGATCTCATGAAACTCTCCTCTCTCTGACAGCTGGGAAAGGGATTTACCTCGTAATATAGTAATGTAAACCCAAAGTAAGACATTGCAGTAAAAAGGATGATTTCATCTGTCTTCCTTCCTCTCTGCTTGGTCTCCCATGGGACCCGCTGGCCGGTAGAGGAGAGGCCGGGAGATGCTGCCGGTAAACGGTTCACTCCATCAGCATCAACCAATCATCGGCTGGGTTTTATGAAGGGAGGAAGGGAGGTTTGGACGGACATGGTAAGGTGTGTTTATGGAGCGTGTTCCTGTGCTCTGATTGGATGGAAGAGGACCCGGGGAGGGACAGCGGTCCTAGGGGGGTCGGAGGCCCGTTAGTCAGGCCACAGTACACGGAAAGAAGGGTGTGAGAATCTGCTCACGTCCCACTAAAGGCGAGACTACACTCTGATTCTCTCCCTCGACACTCGACGCAAAACTGTCAAGCATCATTCACGCTGTTTGGCTCAATTACACTCGTACTCAGTAATTCAATTAGACGGAAGATATGTAGCTTATAATATGACTGTATACGGGTATCAAATAAATAACGTTAATGGAATGATGACCTCATCAGACCCTCGAGACAGGGAACAGAACGTCATTAGAACGTCGACGGCGGCCAAATAGGCGACCTTCGTTTTCTGGTACTCTCTCAGTATTTAGATTTATTTGTGAAACGCTTATGTCATTAGTGAAACATATATTGTTGCCATTCTGCTGTTGGCAGAAATGATCTCAATAACACAGACTGGCCGTTTTAATAAAATAATAATTAAACAGAGTTATTCCAGTTGTCTTTTATAGTCCGGACATTCTGTACACGCTGCTGTAAAAACATCCAATTGCCTCTTTCTAATTATGCTTGTCATAAAAGCAGATCAAGAAAATATTTTCTATGTTTATTTGTTCGTTTTGTGGCCTGCTGTCAATATGTGGCTCTTAAAATGTTTATTCAGAGCTAGATCCAAAACAAAAGACCCAATAGTCCCGCTGCTCGTGATACTCCTCCGCATCTGGCATACGATGGTGCTCACCCTTGCGCAAGTGTAGAGGGATCGACAGATAAGAGAAAGAGAAAGGCGAGAAACGGAGAAAGGGAGAGAAAAGAGAAAGAGAGAAGAGAGGAAAGAGAAAGGAAAGAGAACGAGAGAAAGAGAGAGAAGAGAAAGCAAAGAGAAAGAGAAGAGAAAGAGAAAGAGAAAGAGAAAGAGAAGAGCAGGAATCGACAGAGAAAGGAGAGATAGAGAGAGAGATCGAAGAGATATAGATACTATCTATCATGACTCTAACATCTATCAATATCTCTCTGCCTAGACTCTCGCTCTCTCTCTTCTCTCTCCCTCCCTCTCACTCTCCCTCTCCCTCTCCTCTCTCTCTCTCTCTGCCTCTCCCTCTCTCTCTGCCTCTCTCTCTCTCTCTCTCTCTCTCTCTATTCTAATAAATCTGAAGGGGCCTTTTCCACTTTTACAGGAACAGCGACTCATTAAATGGTTGATTTCAGATGGCAGAGTGTGAATGTTTTAAATTAACTTTATTGATCTGTGAGTGGGTCTGCAGGCCAGGGAAAAACTGACACCCCTTCGCACATGGGCAGTGGGTTTACACCTCTACCATCTTAAGTCTCTTCTGAACCTTGACTGGCAACAGGCCCTGTCTCCCCCACAGCAGCTCTCACTGACACAGGAAGAGAGGAAGGCCGACAGGAAAAAGCCCTCAGCTAAACCTGAGTAACGTCAGCCAATCGACCTCAGGTTCATCACTGAATACCATGGCCCTCAAGAGGCAGACTGAAACACCAGCCCTCAAGAGGCAGACTGAACACCAGCCCTCAGAGGCAGACTGAACATCAGCCCTCAGGAGGGCAGCCAGACTGAACACCAGCCCTCAGGAGCCAGACTGAACACCAGGCCCTCAAGAGGCAGACTGAACACCAGCCCTCAAGGAGGCAGACTGAACACCATGCCCTCAGGAGCAGACTGAACACCAGCCCTCAGGAGGCAGGCAGACTGAACACCAGCCCTCAGGAGGCAGACTGAACACCAGCCCTCAGGAGGCAGACTGAACACCAGCCCTCAGGAGGCAGACTGAACACCAGCCCTCAAGAGGCAGACTGAACACCAGCCCTCAGGAGCCAGACTGAACACCAGCCCTCAGGAGGCAGACTGAACACCAGCCTCAGGAGCCAGACTGAACACCAGCCCTCAAGAGGCAGCAGACTGAACACCAGCCCTCAGGAGGCAGACAGACTGAACACCAGCCCTCAAGAGGCAGACTGAACACCAGCCCTCAGGAGGCAGACTGAACACCAGCCCTCAGGAGGCAGACTGAACACCAGCCCTCAGGAGGCAGACAGACTGAACACCAGCCCTCAGGAGGCAGACTGAACACCAGCCCTCAGGAGGCAGACAGACTGAACACCAGCCCTCAGGAGGCAGACTGAACACCAGCCCTCAAGAGGCAGACTGAACACCAGGCCCTCAGGAGCCAGACTGAACACCAGCCCTCAGGAGCCAGACTGAACACCAGCCCTCAGGAGGCAGACTGAACACCAGCCCTCAGGAGGCAGACTGAACACCAGCCCTCAAGAGGCAGACTGAATACCAGCCCTCAAGAGGCAGACTGAACACCAGCCCTCAGGAGGCAGACTGAACACCAGCCCTCAAGAGGCAGACTGAACACCAGCCCTCATGAGGCAGACTGAACACCAGCCCTCAGGAAGCAGCCAGACATGCATACCAAATCACCCATCCACAATACAAAAAACACACACACACCACATGCATCACCATATCAGTCAGGGGTGGCAGGGTCTGTCTCCTCTTTATGACATCATCCGAGGAGCATAAGCATGCTCCCCGCTCTCTACTTCCTGGGGTAGCCCACCAATGAGATGAGGGGAGGCATGTATTGAATACTCATCTACTCTTTTAATCGGCAGGAAGAGCAGCCAATCAGCTCACCATTCTGTATCCCACACACATGGAGTGTTAGTGCGTATGGTGAATACACAATGTTCATTCTCTGTCTGCTCAGGGAGAGCCCCAGGCCGAGGCTGTAAGGTCTCCCTCTTCCCACAACTGCTCTCAATCACCTCTCGACCGCTGCTCTGTCAATCACTCTAACATTAGCCTCCAACCAGAGTGGCACACACACGCAGAGAGCGAGAGAGAGAGAGAGAGGAGAGAGAGAGAGAGAGAGAGATGAGGAGAGAGAGAGAGAGAGAGATAGAGAGAGAGACCGGGAGAGAGGTGGAGTTAGAGACGGGTGTGCAGGGGTAGAAGAGGAGGTCCTGTCATCACCTGCTGGGGGTTCACATGAGTATCTGGGGGAACACAGGCCTCCCAACAAACACACGTACCCCAGGGTGGTGACTGTGTGGGCACCCACCTCATATCAGACGTATTTACTCAACCCTCCTCCGCCCCGCCCCCTCCCTCCAAGGCTTCACCCTCCGACCGCGCACCCATCACGCTCCCCTACATCGCTACACACTAATAACCATCCACTGAGCAGCTGAGAAACGAACCCAACACACACAGTTCAGGCATTTCCTGTGAGGAGTAAATCCACACACACACACGCACGCACCACACACACACACACACACACACACACACACCACGTACACACATGCACACACACACACTTCCTAAAGTCGTTTTCTCTTTTGCTGAATGTAAAACGTCTCACAGCATCGTCAATCTCCTCCGGTTCAGCTCAAACCACACACACACACACACACACACACAAAACGTTTACACACACACACACACACACACAAGTACGTACACACACAGTCGTGCACACACCCAAACACACTCTCCCGTTCCTCTATTAGTCTCATGTGTTGGGGCCCAACTCGGCCCAGAGCACTCTTTCATGACTCCATCATTACATCAATAACTCTTCACATTAATCTCAGAAGCCCACAGTCCTCTCTAGGCCAGGCTGAGGCCTCCCAGGCAAACTCACAACACACTGTTACTGAGGCCAGCTCACAACCAACCCATCTCCATTGCTTTCCTGTAGAAGGTCATAGATTAACTATCCCTGCCGACCCCCCCCAAGATATTACAGGCAAACAAAGTTTTCGATAGTGAATCTATGGAAGTGCATAAATAACATTTGTTTCCTGTGTGTCTTTTATTCTGGCGTCTCTTTTGGGGCGTTGGTCAGAAACACGAAGCGTCATTACTGGTCAGACTGTTCCGTTTCCAAGGCCTGAGGTCTGACCTGCATGTGCAGTGCCAGGCTCTGACTGGAAGCAGACATGTCCAAACTCGTCTCGAACCCATGTCCAAACTCCCTGAGAACCAGCTGTGCTCGGATCTGGACATGGAGGGAGATGTGGACCAGTGGAAGACCTGGGGGGGGAGAAGGGGGAGGGGAGGGAGGGGGGAGTCAGGGTGTTTAGCCCTCCTCTGTCTGGACAGGAAATCAGGCGCCTTAACCTCTGACCCTGCCCCAGTGTGCCCCTGGGAGCTCAGAGGGAGCTGCAGGTTCTCTCAGAAGTGCTCTGACTGACAGATGGAACTGGTCGTCATGGCAGCCTGCGCAGGTGCGTATGTGGGGTTTCCTGCCCCAAGGTGCAGGGGGGATGTTTATGGGCCACAATGCCACCGGGCACCAGGTGCCTCCCTCGTCGCAGGGGGTGGGCGTGTGTGTGGAGGGGAGGGGGGAGGGGTAGAGCAGAGAGAGAGCATGGTTGTAAAAACCTTGGTTGGAAAGATTGAGCATCCATTTTTATCACCCTGGATCACATCCTGGATAAAAGGCTGAAAAATGAGTTTTTCACTCTTCTCTTGTTCTGCCGCTACAGAAGAATAAAAGAATATTGCCTCAAAACCACTTCAGTGCAGATGACATCAGACATTGTTTCACTCGTTTATGAAGCAGAAATGTGGGGTTGGAGGGTTCAGGGTCACAGGTTAATGTTAGACAGTCGTCTGAAGCCAAGTCATCATTTAAGGGCAAAATTATTAATGTTTGGAGTCAAGGGTTAACCAACCAGGCCCTCTCCACACTCCTCCAAACATTCTGGATGGATCCATGTACCTCAGCCTCGGGTCCAGTTACACACACACACACACACACAAATACACAAACACACACACAATACATCAATTCCCTAATATATCCCCCCCCCCAAACCTGATATTCGTTCTGTTTGTTTAGATGTTTACTTTGGAATGTTGAGCATGCAAGGAGTTGTGAGGGGAAACAGTCCCTACCACAGACCTCTAAAGAGAAGAAGAAGATAATTACATTTGATCCGTTTATAAAGGTTAGTAGAATGATACACTGTGAAACTATTAACAATTTCTTTGGTTATTTTCTTGTCCATTTGCTGCCCAATATAACACTGAGAAAACAGGGCATTAGGACTTCATGCATATCCTACTCTTATAAGGGATGAAGTTTCCTGATGGGAAACCTAGCGACAATGTCCTAATTCAGATGTCAGGATAACTGACTGTTTACCGAGAGAGAGAGAGAGAGAGAGAGAGAGAGAGACGAGAGAGAGAGAGAGAGGAGAGAGAGAGAGACGAGAGATGAGAGAGAGAGAGAGAGAGAGAGTGAAGTGAGTGAGTGAGTGAGTGAGAGAGAGTGAGAGAGCGAGAGAGAGAGAGAGAGAGAGCAAGAGAGAATAAAAGAAAGAAATTGAAAAAGAAAGAAAGAGAGAGTGATGAAAGGGTTGTTAACTCTGTGACAGAACTTTGGCGCAGACCAAGACACTATTACCGTGGTAACGACAGACTTTGTGGGGAGTGTCGTTGCAGTCAGTGACAAGCCCATGAGGGAAACATGTGTTTGTGTGTGTGTGTGTTTGTGTGTTGTGTGTGTGTGTGTGCTGTTCCGTACACTCATTAGTGCAAACCTATGGTGCAGACTAGCTCCAGTTACAGTAGTAAACGTTTCCTTTGAACTTTTAATAGAGCCCTGAAACCCAACCAGGCCTTAAAACACAGATCAGCCTGCGGGAGGGAAGACACGCAGGACCGAGCCTTGTAGGGGAGGAAGACTGGAAAGTAGAGTAATCAATAAAAATGAGAGTGATTAAAAAGATTTTGTCTAAATCTCGGATTAAGCGAGACATTGTAATGGTCCAGGAGCAGACTGCAACTCACACATAAGGAGGTACACACTCAAACACACACTCAAACACACACTCAAACACACACTCAAACACACACTCAAACACACACTACAGCACGGGTGTCCTTCACCCATCAACACTAATGAAGCATGACATCATAAACACAGACCCGCTGACCTGCTTGACGAACAGCCGCCCTGACCAATCACAATCATTCCAGCAAAAAAAAACGGTTTTAACTGTCATCAGAAGGTCACAACCAGTGAGATCTACATCAACTACATGCCCATGCCCAAACTGTAGTGTTTGTCAGAAAGAGCGAGTGAGAGAGTAATTTCCAGCCCTGCAGTAAACAGATGTTTCGTTCTTTATGGGTACTTTATTGCCGGTCGAGAGGTGTGTGTGTGTGTTGTGTGTGTGTGTGTGTGTGTGTGTTTGTGTGTGTGTGTGTGTTTGTGTGTGTGGTGTTGTGTGTGGGTGTGTGTGTGTGTTTGTGTGTGTGTGTTTGTGTGTGTGTGTGTGTGTGTGTGTGTGTGTGGTGTGTGTGTGTGTGTGTGTGTGTGTGTGTGGGTGTGTGTGTGTTGTGTGTGGGTGTGTGTGTGTGTGTGTGTGTGTGTGTGGGTGTGTGCGCACGCATGTGAATGTACATGATATGGCAGCTTTACAGGTGCTCGGCTTCTGTGCGTGTGTGTGCAAGGGCATGCGTGTGAGCGTGTTTAAAGAAGTGTGTGGGATGTTTAGTGTTCATTTATTCCTCCTGAGATGGCGATCTTCTACTGTAGAAGTCATCTCATACAAGGACGTGGGCAGTGAGCCTGAGGGGACGAGAGGAGAGAGGGACAAGGGCCTGTTTGTTTGACTTTTAGCTGTTTACAGAGAGAATAGCTGGAAGCATGAGAAAATACCTCTGAAACAGCTAAGGCTGTACAAAAAGTAGGCCTTTTGGGCGGCAGATACTTTTTTATCAGTGCCTTACTGATACTGGTATTAAAACCAAGCAGGTTAATGGACACACCTGTGAACACTCACACACACAAATACACACTCACGCCCTGATAACCAAATACTGCTCTTTACAAACTAACCCCCATGTCAAGTTAGGCCACAGTAGGCCTTTAGGTCTCCCAAAATGCAAGACATTGGCTTTGACCCTTAGTGAAGCTGAATATTTAAGTTAAAACTATTTATCAACCAATAAAAAAACATACCGGAAGAAGAGTCGAGATTATAAGCGAATGGGAAACAACCAAACACGTCAATTAACTGTGTTTTCTCATTATATCATCCGCATCTGTTTTTAACGGGGGGAATTCGGCAAGAAAATAAAAAACACAATGCCTCTTTGATGCAGGCCTCGCGCAAATCCTTCTCTAAGAAGCGCGTGACAGATGACAGCTCTGGCTGAGAAGAGTGCGCGCAGCGTGTTTTAACGCCTTCATCCATAAATAGAAATATGCGTTTGAAATGCAGAATGGAATAAAAACAATAAAAACACACATGATTTACTGCGTGGGGCACAGGGGGAGGCTGGATATTTCTTGGACAATATGAAAATAAAGCTCCATTAAAACTGGGCTCTGATTGCGGTCTGTATAGCCTATGGAGAGACATGGAGGGCCTCCAAGAGACTGCGAACTTTATTACCTCATCAGAGAGAGAGAGAGGGAGAGGGAGAGAGAGACGAGACGAGAGAGGGAGAGAGAGACGAGAGATTCTAACGGCCAGGAACTTTCCGCGCGCCCCGTTTCCATATTGGAACCTTCGGGGCCCTTCTTCTCCCGGTTCCTCTCGAAATTATCTGGTACTCTTATCTTTCGTTTGAAACGCCGAACTCTCCTTCTCTCAATCTCGGTCTTTTCTCGACTCTCATTCTTCAATAAGATGGCTCCCTTCCAGGCACATAACCCACGCGGTTATGAAAATACTGCAGAGCGAGGCATCTCTCTTGGCGGGAGCTCCGCATCAGAGCTCGAGTTTCACAGAGCAAACCGGGGGACCGGCGAAACCCGAGACAATAACAACAAATATGTCCTTGTATTTTTAGGTTTTGATTATAAAGCTCGTTTCACAGTTTAATATTTGAGGCAAGCCAAACAAACGGTGTTCTTTAAATATAGTTTGATTCAGATAAACAGACGTTTATGGAGTTCCCAAATCATCATGAAAAGTAATTAGGCCTATAGGCTACTAAGGGGTCATATAGGCTATAGGCCTACATGAAATCAGGCTACTGTACAGTATAATCCTGGTTAATACTTTTCACCACGTTGCTTCACACTATAGCCAATCTCATAAAGAAAACTCTAAAAACGAGAATTTGGTGCCAAGTATAGCCTAAAATATGAATAATCACAATCACCCAAACATCCTAGATTTATACAGTGCATTACTCATATTGTCTCTATAAAAGGTATTGTATTCTCACATCTCTGTGTTGAAACAGCATTTTCAAATTCAGTAAATAGGAACATGAAAAAATAACTGAATAATTATCATGAAATTATTAGAAACAAAAAGTAAATTCATAAACCTAAGCATGTATAGTGTAGACTTATAGTTCAGACCTATAACATTTTATCATAATGGTAATAATGGCTAACTATGTTATTACGTTCATCAGGGCCTACTCTCTGGAAAGCAATAGTATAATATTGGCTTATTTGAAATAACGATAGTGATTACAATTTTTTTGTTTAGGCCTACAGAATACAGTCTATAATAAAAGTAAAGAAAATTGTTGCTTTTTGGGTATTATAGTCTTATGATAATATTAAAATAGCCTACTAGCAATCATAATTATTAATAATATATTAAAACAGGTAATCATAATAATAGAAATGATTAGGCTAGTAGGTAGGCCTATTATTATATATTAGGAATATTGTTCATATAATAGTTAATTACAACATAATGATAGAATATTTAACGCAAGCTAAAAGTAGGCTTATGCATAGCCCTACAAAATGCCGTTTGATATACCTTAACTTAGTAGGCTACAGATCTTAGTTACACCAAGCCTGTTATATAAATTAGGCCTGTAGATTATAGACAATAACAAATAATCAATAATCATCATTATCTTGCTGTTATATAATTACTTCCAACAATGTTTGACAATGTACTAGGCTACTTTTACAGATAGACCCACCAAATATTTATTTTTTCCCATTAAAATAGTCAATAGTTTTGACCAACTGGAATGTAATCGTTTTCCTGACAAAATTACCACAAACCTGTAGGAACTCTTTAGGACAGGCTGTGGATACCATCGAAGGCCTTGGCTGCCACCTATCGACTTTCAAGACGCTTTTGTAGTTCTCTCAAAGAACTACATATCCCTACTCTCAATGTTACCATAGCAGCAAAAGGTTGGTTTGAGTCAACCATGGACATTGGAAAGCGGTCTGACCCGCGTGTTAGCAGCGTCCTTGCCGGTAATTTGATAATGTACAAAGACGAAGATGAGCCCGTGCCTCGAGGTGCACAGATATCAGTTGATCAACACATCCCGTACAATTCGAGGGAGATCCAAGTCGCTGGACATGCGGAAATGTCTTGCCAAGCCGACAAGGCATCGATGCGAATCAGCTTAAGCAACAACAAGGAGTCTGTGAACGATGTCTCCAACAGTATATCACGGCGATTGGAGTACATCCTACAAGCTTTACGGCAGCATGATGTTAAGGTAGACCTATAGACACGAAGCATATACATCTGTAGCTAAAGTGGTGGGCCAAGAGGGGTCCTAAACTCAGCAAAGAGTTAAAATAGCATTTACAGTACAAGAACAAACATTTTAAAAAGTAGTCTACATAGCCTACTTTGATTATAGAAAAGGCTAGAGCTAGATCAATTCCAGGAGGGAATGTTTCACACTTATCCTAGGTTTTTCTTTTAAAGGAAGAGGACATATCGATGAGGAAACACATCCACAGAGAGCAAGACCAATATCATATGGAAGCAGAGGTAGCCTATAGGTTTTCAATCAACGTCTAAAATCTTAGGTGATTATACTTCCATTTGACCATTGACTTGTTACATGTGTTTATTTGCAGGTTGTGGTCAAGTTCTCCGATTTTGTGAAGATGGAAAGCGTGTGTGCCGTTCTGCTGCTTAAACTGGACAAGAGCGTTTGCGTTGGGATGCCCAAGTTCTACCACAGCGCCGAGGCTATTAGCCAACTGAGGTAGCGTGCTCAAACTCACACACACACACATTTTATTTTTTTTACATACGATCAAGTCTCTGGTGTCAGTAACCGTTGGGGTCGTCTATTTCTGCTCTCCCAGGAGAGACGCGTGTGTTGCAGCCGTGGAAAACGCCCGTTTGAAGGCTTGTGAGATGAGCAGCCGCCTGGGACAGGTGTTGGGGCTCCCCCTGGTGGTCAGGGAGGAGGACGCTAGGGAGTGGACCGATGAGGGAAGGGGGAGAGGAACGAGGTAGAAGACCACCGCACAGGCCCAACCTCACCATCTCCTCTCGCGTGTTTGTGTCTTTCAACCTCAGACCCAGAAGGAAGCTATAAAAGCTATAAAAACTCATTACCCATAATCCAGTGCGGTCAGCAGCAAACACACACACACAAAATATGACGCCAAAGAACATGGATGTACTTCTGTCGTTTATTGCACAAAGATACTAAAGTATTTTGATCTGACATTGGGTACTGGGGTTTTGGTTTGGTTATTCTGTTTTCCTACACATGTTTGTGAGGTCGAGAAACACAGTTGCTTCAGTCAAACAGACTGGCTCAGAGGGGATTCACCAGTTCGACCAGGACATAACAGAATGTTCATAGTATTTTCTTGAACGGTCCACTTTGATCAGGAACAACAGTTTAAAGAAGCCATTTTAAAAAGCACAAGTTTGGTTCCAGCACCACACACACACTCTCCATTTCTATATATCTCGCACGCACACACACCACACACACACACACACACACACACACACAGCAGCGGTAAGTCCTTTTCCATGGTGTTGGATCTCTTCTCACCTCCCCCTCACCACCTCAGTCCTCAGGAAAGATCTCCTGGAGCCAGGGCTGCATCACAAACTGCTCCCCGTCAAAGTGTGTGAAGTACTGCTCCAGAGTGGGGATGTCCGGCTGAAACAATCAAACGCACCCTCGTTTTCATTTCCGGGTCAGGGGTGAAAAGTGTGCGTGTGTGTGTGTAACAGGTATGTAACGGACGTGGTCTTGCAAGCTCAGTCAGAGGTATCGGGCAATCGCCCCGCACTGGGTTCGAACTTACCACCTCTGACTTCCCAAGCGCCACCACTACCAACTACGCCAAAGAAAAGCTAGCTCTTCGTTGACGCGGGTGGCCAATTACATACCTGAGGAGTGAGTTTCACCGATACACATCGGCTACATGTGTACCTACCTTCATCCCGGTTATCCTCTTCAGTTTTGTCTGGGGCAGGTAGCCCACCATTATCGATGACTGTCCGGGCCCACTGAACAACACCTTATAGTGGGGCGTGTGCTTTGCTGCGACCTCCTGGAAAACACACAGATGCAAACATGCTACCTGACTCATCGCCAGGCAGTGTGTGGCTTGAGGTCAAAGGTTAGAGGTCAAAAGTGAAGGTCTGACCTCAGAGTTGGAGTACACCCTGTTGATCCATTCTTGTGGAGCTTGTAGTTCAGAGTCCCAGGCCACCACTACCCCCACCATGTTACCCCTGTTCTCCATCACCACCTGCCCCACCCGCATGAACACGAACGGGGGCCGTGGGCTACGCACAGTCCTGGAGGCTGTAGGGATGGGGGAATGGGAGATGTTCTGTTTGGGTCAAGTAGGCCTACACTGGCTACAATGTAGTAGGCCTACAGTTGGCTTCAATGAACCTAGATAGAATGTGCGTGTATTGAAGTCAACTGGCTACATGCAACAACAGTGTTCTCGCTCTGCTAAGTGCGCTGGCTCACACACACACACCTCCGAAGTATCCCTGGTCGTTGTCATGGAGAAGAACCTCCAGGGCGGGAGACTCACCAGGCTCCTCCTCTCCTATCACGAGCTCCCTGCAAGAAATGCAAACGCGCAAAAAGCTGGTCTGACTGTACTGCCTTTGACTCACGTGACTGTGTCATGAAGTCACAACTTGACAACTATATGGGTATAAAAGCGAGGTATAGTCCAGCACATCCCCACTCACTGAAACTTGAAAAGCATCTTAGAGAGCCACTCTGTCCAGGCGTCCGCGCTCAGGTAACTATCGCTCCATTCGTTCCAAACTGCCAAAATTCTGAAATAAACGGGACACTGATGATGACGTCAACTTATCTTGTCGAGTGCGAGTGGCTCTGATCTGCGTCATGTGGCCCGTGTGTACCGTCTGGTTGCATGATAGCGCTGCGCCACCGAGGCTCCGGTCCACCGGGAGATGAGGTACTGCGCCGGTAAAGCGGAAAGGAGCAGTGAGAGCTGCAGTATTGTCGCTGGTGTGAGGTGGGGCATGGTGGCGTCTCCCTAAGTGAGAATGCTCCCTAAGTGAGTAAAACATTTAGGGAGATATTACCTAGTGTTTTCCACTTAATGTTGACTCATTTATATGAACAGTTCAGCCAGATACATTAACATAATACAAATGTAATATGGCACATTGTCCCTGTTTGTAGTCTACTTCCTTTAGCAGTATGTTGACAAGTTACGAAAGCCCTTACCTTACAGGAACTCCAGGGTCAAATAAACGTTAAACTGCTGTAATACATTGAGGAAGAGAACATATGCTGTATGAAGAGACAAGTGTTGTTGCACTTGCCCGTGCAAAGGACATAGGGGAGGGAGTAGAGCTGTTTGCCAGTTTGTATTTACATACATTTCAGTTTCGACCTGGCTGCCACCTGCGTATTTCCATTTCTAAAATTGCCAAACTGGTTATGCGCCCAATAGTGGCAGCCCACGTGCAGCTAGCGAGCCTCTTGAATCTGGCCACGTCAGAACCGGATTCAGTTAGCGGACACGCTGCGTCAGTGGCGCGACACCGACACGGGAGGCGGTGTTGTCGCGTCAGTCCCAATCCAGCCTTGTGTTTTTTTTGTGTGCAGAGTACATCATGTGGCCTATCAATGAACATTACACAAATGTATAGCTGACATAAACAATCAAGCCAGATATAGAAACACAAACTGTTTATTTCCTTAAAATATCAGTATGAACTAACAGGACATCAGTACTCCCCTACACATACATTCTAGCTTTATGCTTTCTTGCACGAACTCTTTTTTTATATAAAAGTATCCAAACTAACAAAGACAACCCACCCTTCCACCCCCAACACCCCTCCTCCCCATCCCTTCCCGGTGGCTAGCATGCAGCCACTTCACACACACCAGAAGACCCCCCCCTCCCACCCACCCCCTCTGATCAGAGACCGGCACAGCACGTACAACAGGCCCATAGAAACGTATAAGTCATCAGATATCAGGTATGTATATCATATATATATATATATATATATATATTAGCACAGAGGAGAGTATAAAAGACTTTCAGCACATTGTGACTCTCACAGCTCAGTGCGGATGTGTCTGCTCCAGGACTACAGGAACGTGGGCGTGTGTTGAGTCGGCTGAAGTGAGAGATGTTTTATCAGCTGAGGGGGCCAGGGTGCCCCCCCGTCCCCCCGTCCCTCCTCAGAGAGAGCGTGTGTGTGTGTGTGTGTGTGTGTGTGTTTTAGGTACGATCCGGTACTGACTCAGAACAAACCAACATTCAGTAGCCACAGTCTGCCCTCTGGTAGCCACAGACAGATTTTGGCATAAAAGAATCATAATATAAAATGTACAAAGATAAAAACAAACAGTATCGCAGTTCGTCAACATGTGTCAGAGACAGAGAAAACAATAAACTTGTGTGTGTGTGTGTGCACGCTTGTGTGTGTGTGTGTTGTAGTGCCGGTCCACATCGGACACAGCTAGTCTTGTTTCAGCCCTCGAAGCAGTCTGAATCCCAGTCCGGCTCCAGGCCTCCAGGCCTCCAGTGACCCGAACCAGCACACTCTGGGGCGTCCAGTGACCCGAACCAGCACACTCTGGGGCGTCCAGTGACCCGAACCAGCACACTCTGGGGCGTCCAGTGACCCGAACCAGAACACTCTGGGGCGTCCAGTGACCAGAAACCAGCACACTCTGGGGCGTCCAGTGACCAGAAACCAGCACACTCTGGGGCGTCCAGTGACCCGAAACAAGCACACTCTGGGGAGTCCCCAGCTGAACAAGAAGATCCAAAGTGGGACATGGAGAATCAAGAAGATCCAAAGTGGGACATGGAGAATCAAGAGGATCCCAAAAAACCGGAGGAGCCAAGGCACAATCAGAACGTAGAGCCTGGGATCTGCCTCCAGGTCGTTCGAGGCCCTCTCCAGCCTGTTCAATCCAGTTTGATCTGGGTCGATCCGGTTGGGTCGGGTTAGGCGTGAGAAAGTGCTAGAGCATGCATGGCGGAAATGTGTGTGGTCACCGTCAAAACAGCAGAAACATCTGACATTATTTTCTTTCTTTTTTTTCTTTTTTTTTAAAGAGTTTAAACTCATTTGAAAAATAAACATGGATGCTCCCTACAACTGCATGAAACACTGGTAAGAGAGCATCTCAAAGCTAGACACCAAGCTCAATCCTCTGTACCTAAGGTTTAACTCACAATTACACCTTGGCTATAATAGGAGAATATTGACATGGATATTGGTATTATAACATCAAAAAACTCAATTAACAATGTTATCACTAAATGTCTTTGATAGGTGAAACCATGATCATACTGTATTCCACTGTCTGTATGCTCATGTGAACTCTATTCTCAGTCGTATTTAAACGTCCAAACACACGTAACACACACACACACTTTCTGGGTAGTTATTGGTATATACCTCAATGAAACCATGCATGATCATGTCACCAGAATGACAAACTCTTCATCAACTGAACATTTCTGAAGGGGGAAAGGGGGTGAGTGTTCCCCCCACACACACACACAAACACACACACACCACAGAAAGGCACAAGGTATTGCTAATGATCAGAATTCATTGAGACATATAAAATATGATCCATCCAACCTTGCTGCTGCCTCTCCTTCCTCGCAGAACAATGTGTTCTTCAGAGAGCAGGAGAGCAGAGCTCTGGTCTTCAGAAGAGAGAGAGTAGAGCTCTGGTCTTCAGAGAGCAGGAGAGCAGAGCTCTGGTCTTCAGAGCGCAGGACAGCAGGAGAGCAGAGCTCTGGTCTTCAGAAGAGAGAGAGCAGAACTCTGGTCTTCAGAAGAGAGAGAGTAGAACTCTGGTCTTCAGAAGAGAGAGAGTAGAACTCTGGTCTTCAGAAGAGAGAGAGCAGACCTCTGGTCTTCAGAAGAGAGAGAGCAGAACTCTGGTCTTCAGAAGCAGGACAGCAGAGCAGAGACACAGAGAATGGAAAACAATGGTACCCACTAACACCAAGGTGCACATTCAGTCTTTCCATTTGGTATTTCAGCACATGCACACACACACACACACACAACCAAGGCTCCCGCCAACAAGTCAGGATGAGGGGCCTGCCAGTATAGTCCTGCAGTCTAGAAGAACATGTGGGGTCTGGATCCTGGACAGCTGGAGGAGCAGACAGACAGACAGAAGCAGGCTGTCAGGTGGCTGTCAGCAGGCTGTTGTACGTAGGAGGTCTGGGGCCAGGAGAGGATGGAGAGGAGGATGAGGAGATGGGAAGATGAAGAGATGGGAGGATGAGAGGAGGATGAGGAGAGGAGGATGAGGAGATGGAGAGGAGGATGAGGAGATGGGAGGCTGAGAGGGGAGGCTCTGGGCACAGCTTGTTTAGCAGCAGATAGACTGGCAGCGCCCCCCCCCCACACACACACACACACAGCGGATCCAATCGCTTTGCTCCATGTGGGGTTGTAGTCAGCCCCTAGACACCCCCCCCGTCTGTCCTGTGTGTCTGACTGTTTGGTTGTTGTGGTTACCAGCCAATGAGATTGGCCTTGGCTTTCTCAGTGAGCTTGCGGACCCGCCCCTTAGAGGAGGTTCCAAAGTTGATTGACGAGTCCTCAATAAACAGCTGTCTCTGCTCCTCCTCCGAGTCCTCCTCCACGTACCAGGCCGTCCGTCGCCCCTGGTTACGGGTCCGCATCGACCCCCCCACCTCGTCCTCATCCTCGTCCTCCTCTGGGGAATCCCGCTGATGTGATTGGTGCGCAGCCTGCAAAGGGGGAGTGGTCTCGTCGTTGAGTCGCCGGCAGCTCCTTCTCAGCGGAGAAGGGGATAGGTCAGACGACCCAGGGGGCGGGGCTTCCTCAGTCCTGACCACTCTCGGCCTACCACGTCGTGGCTTGGGGGTTGAAAGACCGGAGTCTGAAAGTACAGCCGTTTCCTGTGCTGAGGAAGAAGTCCCGCCCTCGTCTCCTGTGGATTGGTCCAGGTCATCGTCGGGGGCGGAGTTTCTCCTCATGGCCTCCAGCTCCTGCTTGCTCTTTCTGCCTCGTTTCTTGGGCGGTCGACCCCGGGGGTTACGGGCAGGGCTCACAGGGGGTCGCGACCTCTGGAGGGCTCGCTGGCAGCTCCGCTCGGGGTTTCCGTCCTCTCCTGCCCACGCCCAAGGTCACATGACTCCCGTGGCCATTCAGGTGAGGTGAAGGCTGGGGGGAGGGGCTAGAGGGAGAGGCTGCAGAGACAGCGATATTGAGGATCTTTACACCAGTCTATTCAAGTATATGTATATTTTTAAAACAATATTTTTTTTAATCAAATTGCGTGGCCCTCTTACCGGGAGTGTGTCGTACAGGAGTCCGGAGTTTCCTCCTCATGCTGCTCCCTCCGCTGCCGTCGGTAACGGGGGCGTGTCTGGAGCGCTCTGCGGGGGCCGGAGACGGGGAGGGCCCGGAGCTGTGGCCTCGCAGAGAGCGAGGAGGAGGGGCCTCTGAGGGGGACGGCACAAAACACACTTTACACTTTACACTACAGGAACTTGTACACTTCTACAGGAACTTGTACACGTCTACAGGAACTTGTACACTTCTACAGGAACTTGTACACTTCTACAGGAACTTGTACACTTCTACAGGAACTTGTACACTTCTACAGGCACTTGTACACTTCTACAGGAACTTGTACACTTCTACAGGAACTTGTACATTTTTACAGGAACTTGTACACTTCTACAGGAACTTGTACACTTCTACAGGCACTTGTACACTTCTACAGGCACTTGTACACATCTACAGGAACTTGTACACTTCTACAGGAACTTGTACACTTCTACAGGAACTTGTACACTTCTACAGGAACTTGTACACTTCTACAGGAACTTGTACACTTCTACAGGAACTTGTACACTTCTACAGGAACTTGTACACTTCTACAGGAACTTGTACATTTTTACAGGAACTTGTACACTTCTACAGGAACTTGTACACGTCTACAGAACTTGTACACTTCTACAGGAACTTGTACACTTCTACAGGAACTTGTACACTTCTACAGGCACTTGTACACTTCTACAGGCACTTGTACACTTCTACAGGAACTTGTACACTTCTACAGGAACTTGTACACTTCTACAGGAACTTGTACACTTCTACAGGAACTTGTACACTTCTACAGGAACTTGTACACTTCTACAGGAACTTGTACACTTCTAAAGGAACTTTTACATTTTTACAGGAACTTGTACACTTCTACAGGAACTTGTACACTCCCTGTCCCAATCCCCTGTCAGAGAGGATCACTGGAGCTAGGTATCGTAGCCTTCGTCTCTCCAAGCAGACAGGACGTGTTCTCACCTGGAGGGCTGTGTGTGTCGCTCCCAGGTGTGTGTGAGGATCCCGGGGTGTGTGTGCCGTGGCGGGCCGTGCTGCGGGTGCGTCCAGGTGTGTTTGTGTCGGCCTTGCCGTTGAGCAGCTGGGGGGGCTGTCTGAGGGGCAGGTTCTGCCTGAGGGAGGGGGGCCGCGGGGAGGCCACCGGGGGGGGCAGGGCGGACGACTCAGCCCTCGTAGCCCCCCGCGATGACACACGCTTCTTTCTCTCTGGGCTGTTGGGGGACAGGACGGGACATGGGTTATATGCCAGAACACACACTCGCACACTCTCACACACCCTCATGTCCTCACACTCTCACATACACCCTCACACACCCACACACACCCTCACACACCCCCACACACGCCCTCACAACACACACACACGCCCTCACACACGCCCTCACACGCCCCCACACGCCCTCACACGCCCCTCACACGCCCTCACACACACCCTCACACGCCCTCACACACCCCCACACACACCCCCACACGCCCCCACACACCCCCCCACACACCCCCACACACACACACCCTCACACACACCCCCACACACCCTCACACACCCTCACACCCTCACACCCCCACACACACCCCTCACACACCCTCACACACCCTCACACGCCCTCACACACACCCCCACACACCCTCACACCCCCCCACACACACTCTCACACTACCTGGATGCAGTGCTGCTGGCGGGAGAGTCACTCCTCCTCCTCCTCCTCTTCATGGCGTGCCTCGTCTGTCTGTCTGGGGGGTGTCTCGTCTGCCTGTCTGGGGGGTGTCTCGTCTGTCTGTCTGGGGCATGTCTCGTCTGCCTGTCCGTCTGTCTGGTGAGGCGGTCAGTCTGGCCGTGGATGGCCTTGTCGTCGTCCAAGATGGAGCTGACGTGCTCCTCGAACAGCGCTGAGAGACGCAGACTCATGCTGTAGATCTACACACACACACGACACACACGACACACACACACGACACACACACACACACACGAGACACCTCCATCACTAATGCACCCTGCCAGCGGCAGTATGTCGATGGAATAATCATCAATATCGATAAGAACAATCATTAATATTAATTGGGAGGAAACGGGTCCTGTGTGTCAGATGTATGGACCGTGCTTGTGAGCCGTGAGACAGGACGGACACGCTAAGCGAGCGCGACGGACGCGCTAAGCGAGCGTGGAGCTCAGCCTCACCCGGGACTTCTTGCTGGGCGTGTAGGCTTTGGAGTTGCTGAAAATCAGACGCACGTCTTTGCAAAGCTCCGTGGGAGATTTGTATTTTCCCGCCGCCAGAATACTCCGCACCGTGCCAAAGTCCATGGGAGTGTCCACTATGTGGAGGTAGTCCTGTCACACACACACACACACACACACACGGGTCAGGGCAGGGGGCATAGGAAGCGAGAGAGACAGACAGCTAGATAGAGAGAGACACAGCTAGATAGAGAGACAGCTAGATAGAGAGACACAGCTAGATGAGAGACAGCTAGATGAGAGACAGATAGATAGAGAGACAGATAGATAGAGAGACAGATAGAGAGACAGATAGAGAGACAGATAGATAGAGAGACAGATAGATAGAGAGACAGATAGAGAGACACAGCTAGATAGAGAGACAGATAGATAGAGAGACAGATAGAGAGACAGCTACAAAGAGAGGCAGATAGAGAGAGAGAGAGAGAGATGACACAGGAGGGGTGTGGGGTCTTACCGGGTACTCCTGCAGGTCGACAGGCTCTCTGAAGGGCTCCGAGTCCTCACACTGGAAGACGAGGTCCAGCAGCTCCTTGCAGCGCCCCCTCCAGGCCTGGGGGTCGTACGACGGCGGCCTGGTGCACAGCTGCCGCTTCAGCGGACGCCGCGTCTGTAGACAGGATGTGACATCAGCAAGACGCACCACGGTATGGGCGGAGCGGTGTTTGTGATTGGAGGCGTGTTTGTTTGTTTACTTTCTGTTTCCTGGTGGAGGTTCCAGGAGCGTCTGTGTCTTCATCATCATCATCATCATCTTCATCATCATCCTGCATCGCCACGGAAACACAGATTGACAAAGATTCCCCGTGTTCAAAGACATACTGTGTACAGTCCTACATCGGTCTCTACTCAGTAATATTACGCACACACACACACACACACACACACACCTCGTCGTCAGAGTCTGAGAAAGCCGTCTTCTTCATGCTGTTGTACAGGGGAATGATGTCAGTCAAGCTTTGGTCCCTGAGAGAGAGAAAGAGAGAGAGAGAGGCGCAGATGGAGAGGAAGACAAAAAGATCAGACTCAGTCCTCAGGTTCACTCATGAGTCATACAGATGGCCGTGATGGCAACGGCTGTACACACACACACACACGTACTTGATGAAGTGCAGCATGAGGTCGGAGACAAACTTGGCCGTCGTGACGATGAAGGCTCCCGGCTCGTTGAAGGTCTGGGCGTTGTGTTCGATGTACCGCACCTCCCACATCAGAGAGGACATGCGTCTGGGGACAAGACACACACACACTCAGTACACACACACACACTCAGTACACACACACACTCAGTACACACACACACTCAGTACACACACAGTCACAGACCTGATACACAAACACACACTCAGTACACACACACACTCAGTACACACACACCTCCCACATCAGAGAGGATATGCGTCTGGGGACGAGACACACACACAGTCACAGACCTGATACACACACACACACACTCAGTACACACACAGTCACAGGCCTGATACACACACACACACCTCCCACATCAGAGAGGACATGCGTCTGGGGACGAGACACACACAGTCACAGACCTGATACACACACACACACACTCAGTACACACACACACACTCAGTACACACACACACCTCCCACATCAGAGAGGACATGCGTCTGGGGACGAGACACACACAGTCACAGACCTGATACACACACACACTCAGTACACACACAGTCACAGTCCTGATACACACACACACACTCAGATACACACGCACACACACACGCACACACACAGTCACAGACCTGATACACACACCCACACTCAGATACACCCACATAGTCCTGATTCACGCACACACACACACTCATATACACACACAGTTCTGATACACACACACACACACACACACACACATATATTCCTGATACACACAGTCCTGATTCACACACACACAGTCCTGATACACACACACTTAGACCCACGCGAGCTCACACACACACACAGCTCACCTGTAGAAGTGGTTCTCCAGCCGTTGGCGCATGGTGCTGAGGTCTGTCACGTAGGCCACGGCCGTGCAGTAGGTGGGGTACGCCTGCAGGTCCACTGGGAAGGAGAACGGGGCAGCCACATCTGCAACCACACCACAGGGAGGGGTGGGGTTAGTTCGTTAGGACAAGATCAGATTGGTTCACCGTTGGTAGCAATAGGGGGAAAGCAAGAGGATCTCTTCTCTAGATCCTTCAACTGTGTGAACACAAGAACAACCCTGTGAGTCGAGCAGCTTGTAGGAAACAGGAAACCCAGAAGATTAAGAGGATGAACTGAGTTTCTGTCCTGCAAGACCGCCAACCACCACCAGGGGGTGCCAGTAACACCACAGCACACTGTCAGCGAGGCCAAGTTTCCCGTTAAGCACAGTGACTAACACCAGCTCATCAGTGGATGGGAAGCCATTGAGAACTGCCCGTTTCTGGGAAACAGTCTCAGGGCGATGAGGTCAGAGTTAGCGGTGTGTCCCCGGTGGATGACATCATACCGAGGGTGATCATCTGGTCGATGGCTTTGATGATGCGCTCGCACTCCTGAGAGCGTGTGCGTGAGCCCCACTCTCCCTCCAGAGGGACGTAGAGCAGCTCCTTCTGCTCCTCCTCCGTCAGAGGGACGCTCTGGCCTAACTCGTCTGGGAACACTGCTATAGAGAGAGAGGGAGGGAGGGAGGGAGGGAGGGAGGGAGGGAGGGAGGGAGGGAGGGAGGGAGGGAGGGAGGGAGGGAGGGAGGGAGGGAGGGAGGGAGGGAGGGCAACAGAAAGTATGAAAATATGCATGCAAAAATATCAGACAACAATTCATTGCGTGTGCTCGTGTGTGTGTGTGTGCGCCTGTGGGCGTGACCAAGTCTCACCCTCGTTGGGGATTGGCTCCATGTCCCAGGGACTCAGCTTCTCTGTGTCGCCGTTATCCCAGCTGAACAGGAAACGCATCATCACTACCATTAACATACATCCATGCATGTGGTGATGTAAAGCTGGGTGTGTGGTGATGTAAAGCTGGGTGTGTGGTGATGTAAAGCTGGGTGTGTGGTGATGTAAAGCTGGGTGTGTGGTGATGTAAGCTGGGCGTGCGGTGATGTAAAGCTGGGCGTGTGGTGATGTAAAGCTGGGTGTGTGGTGATGTAAAGCTGGGTGTGTGGTGATGTAAAGCTGGGTGTGTGGTGATGTAAAGCTGGGTGTGTGGTGATGTAAAGCTGGGTGTGTGGTGATGTAAAGCTGGGTGTGTGGTGATGTAAAGCTGGGTGTGCGGTGATGTAAAGCTGGGTGTGTGGTGATGTAAAGCTGGGCGTGCGGTGATGTAAAGCTGGGCGTGCGGTGATGTAAAGCTGGGTGTGTGGTGATGTAAAGCTGGGCGTGCGGTGATGTAAAGCTGGGTGTGTGGTGATGTAAAGCTGGGCGTGCGGTGATGTAAAGCTGGGTGTGTGGTGATGTAAAGCTGGGCGTGCGGTGATGTAAAGCTGGGTGTGTGGTGATGTAAAGCTGGGCGTGCGGTGATGTAAAGCTGGGTGTGTGGTGATGTAAAGCTGGGCGTGCGGTGATGTAAAGCTGGGGCGTGCGGTGATGTAAAGCTGGGTGTGTGGTGATGTAAAGCTGGGCGTGCGGTGATGTAAAGCTGGGTGTGTGGTGATGTAAAGCTGGGCGTGTGGTGATGTAAAGCTGGGTGTGTGGTGATGTAAAGCTGGGTGTGCGGTGATGTAAAGCTGGGCGTGCGGTGATGTAAAGCTGGGTGTGTGGTGATGTAAAGCTGGGCGTGCGGTGATGTAAAGCTGGGCGTGCGGTGATGTAAAGCTGGTGTGTGGTGATGTAAAGCTGGGCGTGCGGTGATGTAAAGCTGGGCGTGCGGTGATGTAAAGCTGGGTGTGTGGTGATGTAAAGCTGGGTGTGTGGTGATGTAAAGCTGGGTGTGTGGTGATGTAAAGCTGGGTGTGTGGTGATGTAAAGCTGGGCGTGTGGTGATGTAAAGCTGGGTGTGTGGTGATGTAAAGCTGGGTGTGTGGTGATGTAAAGCTGGGCGTGTGGTGATGTAAAGCTGGGTGAGTGGTGATGTAAAGCTGGGTGTGTGGTGATGTAAAGCTGGGTGTGTGGTGATGTAAAGCTGGGCGTGCGGTGATGTAAAGCTGGGCGTGCGGTGATGTAAAGCTGGGTGTGTGGTGATGTAAAGCTGGGCGTGCGGTGATGTAAAGCTGGGTGTGTGGTGATGTAAAGCTGGGCGTGTGGTGATGTAAAGCTGGGTGTGTGGTGATGTAAAGCTGGGTGTGCGGTGATGTAAAGCTGGGCGTGCGGTGATGTAAAGCTGGGTGTGTGGTGATGTAAAGCTGGGCGTGCGGTGATGTAAAGCTGGGCGTGCGGTGATGTAAAGCTGGGTGTGTGGTGATGTAAAGCTGGGCGTGCGGTGATGTAAAGCTGGGCGTGCGGTGATGTAAAGCTGGGTGTGTGGTGATGTAAAGCTGGGTGTGTGGTGATGTAAAGCTGGGTGTGTGGTGATGTAAAGCTGGGTGTGTGGTGATGTAAAGCTGGGCGTGTGGTGATGTAAAGCTGGGTGTGTGGTGATGTAAAGCTGGGTGTGTGGTGATGTAAAGCTGGGCGTGTGGTGATGTAAAGCTGGGTGAGTGGTGATGTAAAGCTGGGTGTGTGGTGATGTAAAGCTGGGTGTGTGGTGATGTAAAGCTGGGTGTGTGGTGATGTAAAGCTGGGTGTGCGGTGATGTAAAGCTGGGTGTGTGGTGATGTAAAGCTGGGTGTGTGGTGATGTAAAGCTGGGTGTGTGGTGATGTAAAGCTGGGTGTGTGGTGATGTAAAGCTGGGTGTGTGGTGATGTAAAGCTGGGTGTGTGGTGATGTAAAGCTGGGTGTGTGGTGATGTAAAGCTGGGGTGTGTGGTGATGTAAAGCTGGGTGTGTGGTGATGTATGAGCCGAGCAGGACCTCTCTGGGGCCTCAGAGGACACCACACCTACCAGACGTTGAAGCACTGGAACAGGCTGTCAGGGTACTCAGAGTGCAGGGGCTCCTGGCTCTCGATCGTCCCAAACCACCACGCGTCATCGATGACCGAGCGGAACCGGTCCCCATGCGCACACACACACACACACACACACACACGCACACACGCACACACACGCACACACGCACACACAAGCACACACACACACGTTAAACAAGCTGACCATCTGTACTGTCAAGAAAAAGAGAGAAAGAGAGAGGAGGAAAAAGAGAGAGGGAGAGAAAGAGAATAGGAGAAGAGAGAGAAGAGACTGACCTATCGTCCACTCCCTGTCTCTGCCATCATCAAACTGCTGCCGCAGAACCAGGAAGTCAATCACATCAGGCATGTCGTGGTACCTATGGCAACACAGACCCAACACCAGCGGCAGTTACCTCCCACAAGATCCACAGTTAATCATTGCTATTGGCTGGGCTTGGACTATGAGGGTAAATTAATAGTGGCACATTTATTTCAGGTTTAATGGTCTTGAACTAATCTCATGAGTAGAAAATGAATGTGAGAATAAGAGTCAGAGTGAGGTCTTATTAAGAGGCAGAGTGAGAATAAGAGTCAGAGTGAGGTCTTACTAAGAGGCAGAGTGAGAATAAGAGTCAGAGTGAGGTCTTACTAAGAGTCAGAGTGAGAATAAGAGTCAGAGTGAGGTCTTACTAAGAGGCAGAGTGAGAATAAGAGTCAGAGTGAGGTCTTACTAAGAGGCAGAGTGAGAATAAGAGTCAGAGTGAGGTCTTACTAAGAGGCAGAGTGAGAATAAGACTCAGAGTGAGGTCTTACTAAGAGGCAGAGTGAGAATAAGAGTCAGAGTGAGGTCTTACTAAGAGGCAGAGTGAGAATAAGAGTCAGAGTGAGGTCTTACTAAGAGGCAGAGTGAGAATAAGAGTCAGAGTGAGGTCTTACTAAGAGGCAGAGTGAGAATAAGAGTCAGAGTGAGGTCTTACTAAGAGGCAGAGTGAGAATAAGAGGCAGAGTGAGAATAAGAGTCAGAGTGAGAATAAGAGTCAGAGTGAGGTCTTACTAAGAGGCAGAGTGAGAATAAGAGTCAGAGTGAGGTCTTACTAAGAGTCAGAATAAGAGTCAGAGTGAGGTCTTACTAAGAGTCAGAGTGAGAATAAGAGGCAGTCAGGTCTTACTAAGAGGCAGAGTGAGAATAAGAGTCAGAGTGAGGTCTTACTAAGAGGCAGAGTGAGAATAAGAGTCAGAGTGAGGTCTTACTAAGAGGCAGAGTGAGAATAAGAGTCAGAGTGAGGTCTTACTAAGAGGCAGAGTGAGAATAAGAGGCAGAGTGAGGTCTTACTAAGAGGCAGAGTGAGAATAAGAGTCAGAGTGAGGTCTTACTAAGAGGCAGAGTGAGAATAAGAGTCAGAGTGAGGTCTTACTAAGAGGCAGAGTGAGAATAAGAGGCAGAGTGAGAATAAGAGTCAGAGTGAGGTCTTACTAAGAGTCAGAATAAGAGTCAGAGTGAGGTCTTACTAAGAGTCAGAGTGAGAATAAGAGGCAGTCAGGTCTTACTAAGAGGCAGAGTGAGAATAAGAGTCAGAGTGAGGTCTTACTAAGAGGCAGAGTGAGAATAAGAGTCAGAGTGAGGTCTTACTAAGAGGCAGAGTGAGAATAAGAGGCAGAGTGAGAATAAGAGTCAGAGTGAGAATAAGAGTCAGAGTGAGGTCTTACTAAGAGGCAGAGTGAGAATAAGAGTCAGAGTGAGGTCTTACTAAGAGTCAGAATAAGAGTCAGAGTGAGGTCTTACTAAGAGTCAGAGTGAGAATAAGAGGCAGTCAGGTCTTACTAAGAGGCAGAGTGAGAATAAGAGTCAGAGTGAGGTCTTACTAAGAGGCAGAGTGAGAATAAGAGTCAGAGTGAGAATAAGAGTCAGAGTGAGGTCTTACTAAGAGGCAGAGTGAGAATAAGAGGCAGAGTGAGGTCTTACTAAGAGGCAGAGTGAGAATAAGAGTCAGAGTGAGGTCTTACTAAGAGGCAGAGTGAGAATAAGAGTCAGAGTGAGGTCTTACTTCATGGAGAAGGATCCTCCTGTGAGCTTGCCCGTGTCAGGGTCCAGGAAGGACAGCTTCAGGCAGCAGAGAGTAGGAAGACCCACCTCATACTTGATCCCCCACGATCTTCATCAGTTCCTGCTCCTACACACACCACACACACACACACAACACACACACACACACACACACACACACACACACACATCAACACCATCTCCCAGATTTACATGGACGTGTGACTTCTACTTTATTTCTATTCACTTGTGCTCACAAACTCTCTCCCTCTCTCTTTCTCTCTCTCACACACACACAAGCACACACACACACACAGGAGATGGCTATGACTAGTGTTTACCCTCAGCTCTATCTTGTGCCATGGCTGCTTCTTGGGGTTGATGCTAAAGATCTTGGCCTGCTTGGCCATCTCCACGTAGGCCTCATGGCCCTGTCTGAAGTAATACACCTACAAACACACACACACACACACATTACAAAACTGCTAGAAACCCCAAAACAACAGACACATATGCAGCTTTACACAAGTGAATGTGTCCCTGTGTGTTCATGTGTATCTACAGACAGCATGTGTGTGGTGTGTGTGTGTGTGTGTGTGTGTGTGTGAGTGTGTGTGAGTGTGTGTGAGTGTGTGTGTGAGTGTGCTGTACCTCGTCGCCCATCTGTGGTATGTAGGGGCACCTGCGGGGCACAGTGTCTGTGATCCAGGGAGACGGAAGCCACTCCTCAAGAATGAGCTCTTCCTCTCGAAACTCCGCCCTCTGAAACACACAGCACAGTCAGAGCTCCACCCCTCTGGGCCGCCCCGGACACAGCAAACAAGTGTGCGCACACACACCTTCCTCTTCTCCTTTGGCTTCTTCTTCTTGGTAGCGCTTCGTCTTTGTCTGGCTTGTCCTTCTTCTGTCTCTCTTCCCGTCTCTCTTCTTCTCTCCTTCCTCCTCCGAGCCGCTGCTCTTCTTCTTCACCCTCACGCTCTTCTTCGGTGGTTCCAGGTTGATCCCTGCGTCCGCCGTCCAGTCTGAGTAGTCGCTGGAGTCGTCACTGCAGACACCAGAGAGACCAGAGAGCAGGGTGGACAGAGGTTGGTGTTAGGTGTGTGTGTGGTGAAGTGTGAGTGCCGAGGGTGAGAGGGAGAGAGGGTGGAGTGCGGGCGAGCGGGTAGCGTGTTCGGGGATGGGAGGGGTGTTGTGAGGGCGAGGGGAGTGGGGAGGCGGGGAGGGAGTGCATCGGGTACAGAGCCGGGGTCGGCGAGCAGGGTGCTCTGTGTTCCGAGCGGTGTGACTGTCGCAGCGGAGCGGGTGTGGGGTCGAGCGAGTGAGCGGATGTGAGGGTGAGTGGGGAGGGCTGGGAGGGGTTGATGGTGAGAGGGGCGTATGGTGCTGCTGGGTGGTGGGGTCGCTAGCGAGAGGGCGTTGGTCGAGGGCGTGTGTGTAGGTGAGTGATGGTCGTTACAGTGCCTCGTGGTTGGAGCGCGTGCGTTTCTTTTGAAGTCGAGAGTGTGCGTGGGGGAGGGGTGCGGGAGCGGGCCGGGAGTGTGCGTGTGGGTGTGGAGAGTGTGGCTGTGTTGGGTGTAATGTGTGTGTGTGCAGGTGTGGAGTAGGGTGGGGCGTGGGTGGTGCGTGTAGTGGGGCGTTAGTGGTTGTCGGTGAGTGGGTGGGTGTATGGCCGTGACCAGGGTGTGTGGAGCGGGTGAGAGGCTGATGTCGTAGATGGGTGTGTATGGTGACGGGCGTGTGGGATGTGTGTGTGGTGTGTAGGGTGAGTGTGTGGGGGTGGTGCTCGTGTGTAGGGTGGGTGTGGGGGGTGTGTGATGTGTGTGATGTGTATGAGTGTGTGGGTGTGTGTGTATGGTGAGGGTGTGTGTGGGTGTGTATGGTGGTGAGTGTGGGTGTGTGTGTGTGTGTGTATGTGTGTGCTTATGGTGAGTGTGTGGTGTGTGGTGGGTGTGAGTGTGTGTGTGTGTGAGTGAGTGTGTGGGTGTGTGAGTGTGTGTATGGTAGCGTGGTGTGTGGTGTGGTGTTAGGTGTTGGTGAGTGTGTGGTGTGGTGTGTGTGGTTGTGTGTGTTGTTCTGACCTGGAGAGCTGCTGTGGTCGTCTGGCAGAACGAGCAACGGCGGCTCCTTCTCGACACACCTGTCTTCCTCCTTCTTCCTCTCTCCTCAGAGGCGTTCCATTAACAGGTAGGACCTCCACCTCACCCTGCACACACACACACACACACACACACACACACCATGAACATGTGGGAATCTCATCGGCATATCAGACATTATTAATTAACTGATATTGATTTGCTTTGAGGAAAAAAGTCCAATCTTCCTCAGTTGGATATCTGCCCATGTGTGTCTGGTGACAGGAAGTACCTCAGAAGTGCTGTCGTCATCGTCAGCGACATGGCGCTCTCACGGCTCGTCTCCTCCACAGCGGCCCGAGTCTGGGTAGCATGGTTACTTTGGCTCCGCCTTCCCTCCTCGCCCACACACTCCGGGTTGTGGACCTGAGGTAGATAAGGAGCAGAATCTGATGAGCACAACAGACCCTGAAGGATACCTGAGCACCACTTATGGAGGGTGGGGATGTGGTGAGAGCGTGTGTGTGAGAGGAGAGTGTGTGTGTGTGTGTGTGTGAGAGATGGTGTGTGTGTGTGTGGTGTGTGAGAGTGTGTGTGTAGAGAGTGGTGGTGTGTGTGTGTGTGTGGGAGAGCGTGTGTGTAAGAGAGGGTGTGTGTGTGTGTGTGGTGTGTGTGTAAGAGAGTGTGTGTAAGAGAGGTGTGTGTGTGTGTGTGTGTGTGAGCGTGTGGTAAGAGAAGAGATGTGTGTGTCGTGTGTGTGTGGAGCGTGTGTGTAAGCAGAGTGTGTGTGTGGTGTGTGTGAGAGCGTGTGTGTAAGAGAGGGTGGGTGTGTGTGTGTGTGAGAGGTGGTGGGTGGTGTGTGGGTGTGTGTGAGGGTGAGCGTGTGGGTAAGAGAGTGTGGGTTGTGTGTGTGTGTGTGTGTGTGAGCGTGTGTGTAGAGAGGTGTGTGTGGGTGTGTGTGTGTGTGAGCGTTGGTGGTAAGAGAGTGTGTGATGTGTGTGTGTGTGAGAGCGTGTGTGTGTAAGAGAGTGTGTGTGTGTGTGTGTGTGGTGAGCGTGTGTTAGAGGTGTGTGTGTGTGTGTGTGTGTGTGTGTGGGTGTGTACCTTGGTTTCTCGGTGGGAGTGGATGGGTGCGTCTTCTTCTCTCTGACTTGTAGATGTTGATCTCCTCCTCTCCCTTCGCCTCTCTCCACTCCACCTGTCTCCTGCCACACACACACACACACACACACCTGGTCAGACTGCCCGCCTTCACACTTTTGCCTCCTGTTTCTTTGCAACCTTAACTGTGTGAGTGTGTGTGTGTATGAGTGTGTGATAAGTGTACGAGTGGTGTGTGTGAGAGGTGTGCATGTGAGGTGTGTGTGTAGGTGTACAAGGTGTGAGTGTGTGCAGAGGTGTGTGTGTGTATCAGGTGTGTGTGTCACCTGACAGTGGCGTCCTCCAGCTCGGGCACTAGGACCCTGCGGCTCCAGGCCACCAGGTCTCTCTCCGTAGCCATCTGGCTGCGGGGGGCGTTGCTGTGCATCTGCCTGACGCCCTCGATCTGCCCGCTCCGCCGGAGGCCCACGTTGGGGGGCGAGTGCACCTCCGAGGGGGAGCCCACCGAGCCTGGGGGGGAGGGGCATCGGCACATGACTGACAGGACATGGGACCAATCGGTTTGAAGGTGTGTGGGTTTCTGGGTGAGGGTGCGTGGGTGTGTATGTGGGTGTGTCTGTGTATGTGTGTGTGTATATGTGTGTGTGTGTGTACCTCTGCCGGCCCTGCTGTGTGAGGGGTCCGTGGAGCGTCTCTGATCCTGTTCCTGTTGCAGTCTCTGGATCATACTGTGCCAGGGCGCTGCCCCCCTCCTCCGCCTGCTCACTCACCACCTGGTTCAGACCTGGCAGTGGGGGGCAGTTAACACCAAACACACAATAGAGAGAAGGCGTATGTCTGTGAGAGAGAGAGAGCGAGAGAGAGAGAGCGATGAGTAGAGAGAGAAGCGAGAGAGAGAGAGAGAAAACATGCTAAACAAAACAGAGAGAAGGTGTATGTCTGTGTCTGTGTGTGTGGGAGAGAGAAAGAGAGAGACACACAGACAAGAGAGCTCCCTACAGACACATGGAAGATCCAGAAAGTCAGAAGCTGACTCAAACATGTGGCGGCACCCGGCAGCCCTGACCCCCAGGCTGGGGGAGGGGGTGTGTGTGTGTGGGCTCCTACCCGACGAGGTGACCCCCATCTGGGGGATGAGCTGCTCCTCCCTGCAGCTCTCCCTCCCTGGACCAGGCGCTGGTAGCGGGTGGGGTGGGGGTTCCCGTCCACGTCCACCAGGAAGGGCGGGGGGCATGAGGTGAGGAGCCTGCTGGGTCTGCTCATCCAGGACATAGTTGTTGGCGTCTCGGATCAGCGGGCGGGTAGTCTGTGTGGAAGAACATCTGATCTGCGATCTGAGACAGAGAGAAGGATCAGGAGGAGGAGGGAGAGAGAGGAGAGGAGAGACGAGAAGAGGAGGAGAGGAGGGAGAGAAAATGAGATGAGAGGAGAGTAGGGAGGGAAGGGAGAGAAAGGAGAGGAGAGAGGAGGAGAGAGGAGAGATTAGAGAGGAGGAGAGAGGGAGATGAGAGGGGGGAGAGGAGAGAGGAGGAGAGAGAGAGAGAGAGGAGAAGAGAGGGGGGAGAGGAGAGATTAGAGAGGAGGAGAGAGGGAGATGAGGGGGGGGAGGAGAGAGGAGAGAGGAGAGAGGAGAAGAGAGGGGGGAGAGGAGAGATTAGAGAGGAGGAGAGAGGAGATGAGAGGGGGGAGGAGGAGAGAGGGGAGAGGAGGAGAGAGGAGAAGAGAGGGGGGAGAGGAGAGATTAGAGAGGAGGAGAGAGGAGATGAGAGGGGGGAGAGGAGAGAGGAGAGAGGAGAGAGGAGATGAGAGATTAGAGAGGAGGAGAGAGGAGATGAGAGGGGGGAGAGGAGAGGAGGAGATGAGAGGGGGGGAGAGGAGAGGTATAAAAGAGCAGAGTGAAGAGAGACAACAGAGGAGGCAGAAGAGAGAGAGAGAGACCACAGAGATGAGAAATAAATATGGGTGATTCCTCCATGTGGGTCAGAGCAGTTCACTTGGAGAGGCAGGCTGCCACAGACAGTGTTATCAGAGCTAGACAGTGTGCCTGTCTCAGCCCCTGAAGCTGTTCACAAGTGAAGGATGCAGCGATCACACACACACACACACCACTGGTGGGGGGGCGGTTCGGAGACACTACCTTGTCGTATCTGCTGCTGGAGCCGAAGCCGAAGATGAGCAGGTTGTCCGTGGGAGTCGGTGGCAGCGAAGTGTTGTCCATCTGGGCTGCACTTACAGTCAAACACGGCCCCGTGTCCTGGCCCTCGATCTGCACACAGCAAACACAGCACACATCAGGACGTCTCACACACACACACACCTTCCGTCTGCACTCTGTACAGGTGTAGGGGATAGAGGATGGCAGGTTCAAATCCCCCCCCACCACCCCCCCACCCGTACAGCACTTTGGATCGAAGCCTCTGCTAAATCAATAACATTGTTTCATCGTTATCATTATGCTCCACAACACCAGCGTCGGGGACTGAATAGCCCAGAGCCTGGTGACCAAGGTGGTCCACTCCCCTGGGCCCAGAGCATGGTGACTGAGGGGGTCCACTCTGCTGGCCCAGAGCCTGGTGTCTGAGGCAGTCCACTCCGCTAGGCCCAGAGCCTGGTGACCGAGGGGGTCCACTCTGCTAGGCCCAGAGCCTGGTGACCGAGGGGGTCCACTCTGCTAGGCCCAGAGCCTGGTGACCGAGGTGGTCCACTCTGCTGGGCCCAGAGCCTGGTGACCGAGGTGGTCCACTCCGCTAGGCCCAGAGCCTGGTGACCGAGGGGGGGTCCACTCCGCTAGGCCCAGAGCCTGGTGACCGAGGGGGTCCACTCCGCTAGGCCCAGAGCCTGGTGACCGAGGGGGTCCACTCCGCTAGGCCCAGAGCCTGGTGACCGAGGTGGTCCACTCCGCTAGGCCCAGAGCCTGGTGACCGAGGTGGTCCACTCCGCTAGGCCCAGAGCCTGGTGACTGAGGGGGTCCACTCCGCTAGGCCCAGAGCCTGGTGACTGAGGGGGTCCACTCCGCTAGGCCCAGAGCCTGGTGACTGAGGGGGTCCACTCCGCTAGGCCCAGAGCCTGGTGACTGAGGGGGTCCACTCCGCTAGGCCCAGAGCCTGGTGACTGAGGGGGTCCACTCCGCTAGGCCCAGAGCCTGGTGACCGAGGGGGTCCACTCTGCTAGGCCCAGAGCCTGGTGACCGAGGTGGTCCACTCCGCTAGGCCCAGAGCCTGGTGACCGAGGTGGTCCACCTCCGCTAGGCCCAGAGCCTGGTGACCGAGGGGGTCCACTCCGCTAGGCCCAGCGAGCAGCAGAGGATCCTGGTGGACCGAGGGGGTCCACTCCGCTAGGCCCAGCGAGCAGCAGAGGATCCTGGTGATCCTGGTATTCATCTCCCCTCTGAGCTGCCTTACTCACTCCCTCAGACTCCCTGCCTGCCACACTGTCCTCGGTTACCATAGAGGACAAAGTCAGGATGTAAAAACAATGACCCGAGTGAAGGACACTCTCGCCACACACGCAGATCAGCTATCCCCGTACTTCCCACGCGCACACCACACACACACACACAAACTGTTGTAGCATGGCTGAGACAGAGAGAGAATGAGAGACAGACAGACGAGAGAAAGAGAGAAAAGAGAGAGGAGGGAGAGAGAGAGAGAAAGAGAGAGGGAGACAAACAGAAAGAAAGAGAGAGAGAGAGAGAGAGAGCGAGAGAGAGAGAGAGATGGAGGAGGAAAGGGAAATGATGAAGAGAACGGGAGAAAGGAAAATGTGAGAGAGAGGGAGAGGAGAGGGAGAGGGAGAGAGAGAGAGAGAGAGAGACGAAGACGAGAGAGAGAGTGAGAGAGGGCGATGAGAGAGTGAGGAGAGAGAGGTGAGAGAGAGAGATGACGAGAGAGAGAAAGAGGACAGTAGAGTTCTCTCACCATGTTGAAGTAGGAGCGGATCTTCACTCCCCTGGCCAGGTCCCAAACAATACAATTCCCATCATGCCCCGCCGAGAAGAGGATTCTGGGATCAAAGGGGTGGGGCTCCAGGACAAACACTTCATCCTCATGCCCTGTACGGCCACCAAGAAACATCAGCCATCAATACTAGCTGGTGATGGTGGTGTGGGAGAAGGCGTGTGTGTGTGTGTGTGTGTGGTATGGGGAGAAGGCGTGTGTGTGTGTGTGTGTGTGGTATGGGAGAAGGCGTGTGTGTGTGTGTGTGTGTGTGGTATGGGAGAAGGCGTGTGTGTGTGTGCGTGTGGTATGGGAGAAGGCGTGTGTGTGTGTGTGTGTGTGGTATGGAAGAAGGCGTGTGTGTGTGTGTGTGTGTGTGGTATGGGAGAAGGCGTGTGTGTGTGTGCGTGTGGTATGGGAGAAGGCGTGTGTGTGTGTGTGTGTGTGGTATGGGAGAAGGCGTGTGTGTGTGTGTGTGTGTGGTATGGGAGAAGGCGTGTGTGTGTGTGTGTGTGAGGCCGTACCATGAGGACGTGGATGAGGGTTCCCGTGGTGGAGTTCCAGACCTTCAGAGTCAGGTTATTGGCAGCAGTGATTACAGTGGTGTCGTGGCGATCCCATGCTACCATGGTAACCTTCAGCTTGGTCACCTTGTCTTCCAGCGGAGGGGGGTTGTACTTCCTGCAGGGGGAGAAGGGGGAGGGGGTTAATATCAGAAGCTTTGTTGCAACAAAGGAAAAACATTGTAACAGCTATCATCATGTGGTCATCATGAGTCAAGGGGGTTTCACGTGAATCATCAGAGAGAGTGTGTGTGTGTCTGCATAGTGTGTGTGTGTGTGTCTGCATAGTGTGTGTGTGTGTGTGTCTGCATAGTGTGTGTGTCTGCATAGTGTGTGTGTGTGTGTGTGTCTGCATAGTGTGTGTGTGTGTCTGCATAGTGTGTGTGTCTGTATAGTGTGTGTGT
>CAEFZP010001096.1:60000-360000 GCA_903064625.1 Mallotus villosus
GTCAGTCTCTTAATCACAGACACGCATCAGTAATGTCAGTCTCTTAATCACAGACACGCATCAGTAATGTCAGTCTCTTAATCAGAAACAGCGTTTGTTTGAAATTAATCCATATCCCTCATGTGTTAGCATGGCGTCCTTCCTAGGGGTGGAGCGGTACTCTGAGGTCACGGTTCGGTTCAGACATCACGGTTCAGACATCACGGTTCATACATCACGGTTCATACATCGCGGTTCAGAGACATGGTTCATACATCGCGGTTCAGATATCACGCTTCATACATCGCGGTTCATACATCACGGTTCAGACATCACGGTTCATACATCACGGTTCAGATATCACGGTTCAGACATAGCGGTTCATACATCACGGTTCAGATATCACGGTTCAGACATAGCGGTTCAGAGATCACGGTTCATACATCACGGTTCAGACATTGCGGTTCAGACATTACAGTTCCGTACTAGTTCCGTACAATAGAGGAAAAGCAAAACAAACCAGGTTCCTCTACGAGTGAATACAGGCCCATTGAAGATGACATGTCAATTCCGATTGCTTCAGTGATTTTTTGGGGCCCTATTTGTATGTGCATGGCTGGTTAAGCACTGTAGGGGAGAATTTGGACAGTTTTGTCTCGTTCCAGTGATTGGCACACCTGGGTGATGGCGTCGGATATTTTTAGACAATTAGCACATGCTCTTATCTAGATGTGTTATATGTGTTAGATGTTTAGATTAGATTCTATATGTTAGATGTATTTCCACTCACATACCTCACAACTTCTGAACAATGCAGACCCACAGTGCTTGTCTTATCCACCACTCTCTCACCTCTGCTACTGTCACTGACTGGGAAACCAACGTTTTCCTAAACTTGTGATCTTAAAGAGGCTGACAGGTCCTCCATCTCTCGTGGGTCTCCACCACTCGCCATACTCGTCCTTAGTTCTGCTAGCTATCTCTGACTCACGGCGGTGCCAATCAGAGCTTCAGAGCTAAGGCGGAGCTACAGATTATGTGTCCCTAAAGAACACGAGTATCTAACAGTAGTTCCGCATTGCATTAATTAATTTGCACGTTACTTTAATTTATTTTTATACTCCGTGTATTCTCCATGTCATCTCTCCGTGCACCGAACCGTGACGCCCGTACCGTGACGGTTCAATACGAACACACCGTTCCACCCCCCAGTCCTTCCTCCCTATGCTCTGGCGTCCGTCCTGTGTGTGACCCAGGTGTTCCAACCCCACCCAGCCCAGCATGACATACCGATGTTGGGGGGGCTCCCGTAGATGATGGGGGGCTCTGGGGGTCGACCACAGTGCAGGGCTGCCAGGGCAGAGCCCTTCCACACCACATGCTTACAGCCTGCAGCACAAACATCACAACATTAGATCCCACACACTTATTTAGATTGTGTGTGTGTGTACAAAATGTGTGTGCATGTGTCTGTCTGCATGTATATGGGTTAATGTGTGTGTAGGTGTGTGTGTGTGGACATACTGTTGCTGGTCCTGTGTGTGTGTGTGTGTGGTGTGTGTGTGTGTGTGTGTGTGTGTGTGTGGACATACTGTTGATGGTCCTGTGTGTGTGTGTGTGTGTGTGTGTGTGTGTGTACGTACTCTTGCTGGTCCTGTGTGTGTGTGTGTGTACGTACTCTTGCTGGTCCTGTGTGTGTGTGTGTGTACGTACTCCTGCTGGTCCTGTGTGTGTGTGTGTGTGTGTGTGTATGTGTGTGTGTGTGTGTGTACGTACTCTTGCTGGTCCTGTGTGTGTGTGTGTGTGTGTGTTACTCTTGCTGGTCCTGTGTGTGTGTGTGTGTGTGTGTGTGTGTGTGTGTACGTACTCTTGCTGGTCCTCAGCAGGTCCTGCCTCCCGGCCCCCAGCAGGCTGTGGACTCCAGGCACGCTGGCCGGGACCTCCTGCTCCAACAGAGGACACACCCTGGAGCACACCTGCAGGAGGTGCTCGGGACGCACGTGGCCGTACAGCTGCACCTGGAGCACACACACACAAGCACATACACACAGTCACATACACACCACCCACACAAGCACAGACACACACACACGCAACACATACACACAGTCACAAGCACAGACACACACACACGCAAGCACATACACACAGTCACATACACACACAGTCACACAAGCACATACACACACACACAGTCACACAAGCACATACACACACACACACACACACCCACACAAGCACATACACACACACACAGACACACACCCACGCAAGCACATACACAGAGTCACACAAGCACATACATACACAGTCACACAAGCACAGACACACACCCACGCAAGCACATACACACACACACAGTCACATACACACACAGTCACACAAAGTCACACACACATTAAAGACACAATTCTGTAAAAGGCCTATTAACTGCAAGCATCTGTGTGGACTGAACCGTTTCTGAAGCATTTACTGTTCCAGACTGTATCACTGTGTGCACATCTCAAGAGCTATGATGTCATCCTGCAATGCATGACCTAGTTCTGTTCAATGACAAACATGTCTCCCTATACAAAAAGAAAAAAAAACGCTGGAAAAAAAAGACATTTATACAGGATAGCTCTTTACAAAAGGACATCTGATCTGTCCATTTTAGATGGAAAAAACATTTGTTTCCTCACACACCAGCACACACACAAATATAAACACAGACCTACTCTATACTTTTTGTTGAATGAAACATTTAGTCATTTAGCAGACGCTCTTATCCAGAGCGACTTACAGTAAGTACAGGGACATTCTCCCGAGACAAGTAGGGTGAAGTGCCTTACCCAAGGACACAACGTAATTTGGCACAGCCGAGAATCGAACTGACAACCTTCTGATTACTAGCCCAATTCCCTAACCGCTCGGCCACCTGACTGACAGACATGTTTTCCCTTCTCCTTTATCTTTGCATTTATCACGTCTGCTTCCTTCGACAGCGGCACACACAATTAATGACCTCTTAATTGCCTTGAACATCATCGCTGGTTCAGAGACGTGATCTGTTTTTATATACACTGGCAGTCACACAGGCACACGCCCACCTCCACACACACTTCCACCTCCACACACACCTCCACACACACTTCGGTTTAGGTTGTTTGAGGGGCAGCTCTATGGGCGTATGTGAAGCCCTCTGTGACATGCTTGCGTGTAAAAAGGGCTATACAAATACATTTTGATTGGACTTCCACACACACGGCCACCTCCACACACACGTCCACCTCCACACACACAGCCACCTCCACACACACGGCCACCTCCACACACACAGCCACCTCCACACACACGGCCACCTCCACACACACAGCCACCTCCACACACACGTCCACCTCCACACACACAGCCACCTCCACACACACGGCCACCTCCACACACACAGCCACCTCCACACACACGGCCACCTCCACACACACGGCCACCTCCACACACAGCACCTCCCACACACGCCACCTCCACACACACAGCCACCTCCACACACACGGCCACCTCCACTTCCACCTCCACACACACGGCCACCTCCACACTCACTTCCACCTCCACACCACGCCACCTCCCACACACTTCCACACAGCGTGTGGCCCAGACCCGACCCAGTGAGGTGGCAGCCCGTGGGAGCGGGACACGCTGGTTCATAATCCTGTACAGGACAAACCTCACACACACCAACAACCACTACTATGATAACTGACCGAGCTTGTTAGGATAAACTCGTTTAAACAAATATGTGTATTTTACGCCTAATCGTTACATTAAACAACTGTCAATGTGGCTCTACTCATCAACAAACATAAAATCAATGAGTTGACAAACGAACTCGCAAAAATATGTATTAAAATAATAATGATAATTGCTAATGACCTATTAATAAATTGCTAATAAGCTACTTATGATTTGCCATTCAAACTAGACACATGCACAAATGTCAATACAATAAATGACTATGATTATATCTTCAGTAGTTTTTTCTACACTTTTGTATTAATTTAAAGTAGGCCAATATCATTAATGATTATTAACATTGTTAATTACCACTAGATTTATCAAATACTAATGTCTTCATAAGTAACGATCAAACGAATAGACTGGATTATTTTATGTAGGCTACGTATACTCGTACGTAATTTCACATAATGAGATATAACGATGTAAATCTATCAAATTATCTAACGTCTTATTTCTTTTTGTCTGATAATTGAGAGCATGTCGCATTTCAAGACGAGACGCGGAGGAATTATCCACAATAGACGTGCAGGAGACAGGAGGCTCGGCCGCGTCACAGCTCCGCTCGAAGGCGGAGGGGGAACGGGGAGTGGAAAGAGCCGAGCATAAAAAAAACAGGCAGACAACGTCAATAATGTTCTAAACCTATATATTTAGATGTACTCGAGTCTGCAGCCCCGTTGACGCCTGTATGGTGTAGCACTGATGTGTGTAAGCGAAAAATATTTGTCTTCCCAAAATAAGAAAAAAAATCGCATAATTTCGTATATAGGTTATAGGTCAATCCTTTCACAAATTGCAAACAATCTTAAACTTTCAAAACGTAAAAAAAAATGAGCACACGCAATCCTTCTCTTAGCCCTAAACAAGTGTCATACTGAAAGTCCATTAATCCTCTCCACGCCCTCTTGCGTTTAATCATTCATAAAAGAGCACTGGTTATTTACCTGTCAATTAACACGCAAATTAAACCGCTATAAAATAACACCAGCCTACGTTACCTCTCATCTGCACATTATGTCTAGATCTCGCTCTTCTTTCCCCCTGATGTAACACACTCCCCTGCTCTCCCATGTCAACACCTCTTCCAGTGTTACTCTGACCACATAAAGCTGGATTTCAGTCCAAGCCAATTTTTTAAATCACTGTTTATATTCTCCTAAAAGTAGTGTTTCAACTCGTCCCCGTGTGTGTTTTACCCACACAGACTATGGCTATCGCAGGACACGAGAGCCTCCATCTCGTGCTATGGCGCAGGAGTCCCTCCTCCGGATACTCGCGCTTCTACACCACAACACTCATGACGTACTAACATTTCACATACATTTCTCTCAACTATTTACATCTTTTGGACATGCATCTCACAAAACTCACACATCGTGATTCACTGGATCCCCAGGCTCGACCTTTTAGTGCCATGTGACCCCGATTTGTTTCCGTTTTCTAGGTAAAGTGAATTTGAGTTTTTTTTCCTCTAGAATAAAAATTGCGGGAAATTCAATTTATATTTTGCTCTCTAAAAACTTTTTCTCAGTTATAGTGCTCCCTTACCAAATTTTCGTATGTCCCAGGGTGTTCCTTCCCTGTCCAGTCCAGTCTTTTGGGCAGAAGCTGCGACAGAGAAACATTTTTGAGCACGATCAGCCCGCCTATAAATGTACCCAGTTATGGTTTTTAAAGATTAAATGAGAAATCTGTGTGAAAGCAACATCACAAACTACAGCGAGTGCAGACAGATTCAACCCGAGTAGACACCGTTGCTTACCTCCTTCTCTTCCACCTCTCTAATCAGGGTCTGGAATTAGAACACAAATAAAAAAACATGGAACTATCCAATCTTAAAAACATTACAAATGATCTTATAATACCAAAATACAAACCTCTGCTGCGTTTTGACACGGTCCGGCTTCTAGAAACCGGGCTATTAGGAAGTACAGTTCTGTTCGGGGGGAGAGGACGGGAGCAGTGTTAGAGGAGGGCGAAGAAGAAATTTAGGTAAATCTAAACCTACCAATGTCATATATCCAGATCTATTTACTCACCAGATTTCAACTGCACGACGTGTTTACTCTCTGTAGCCATTTTGATGTTGTTTAGGATGGCTGGCAGGGCACAGCCAGACTCAGTACTAGGTTTAGGTGGCTACCCTGAGCTGTCACTGTTTATCCACCAGGAAGAGAGCTCCACCATTCAGCTACACACAGCCACTGCTCACACAAGCAGATCCGGCTGCGTCTGTATCCTTACGCGTTGTGGACAATTAGTACTTCACATGTGCTCAGTCTTAAACATAATGTGATATACTTGAAATAACTAGATTTAAAAGCATATGAGATTAGTACAAGTCTTCCGTTCATATCGCTGCTTGTAAACAGTCATAGCGCTGCGTTTTCGTTTTCCCTCCCCCCTCCCCCTGCTTCGCTGAAAAAGCGCAAGCCCTCTGCGCAGGAATACCGAACACTGTAGTGTATTTTACGCACGCACGGAACGAGAAGGGGAGGTAGAAATGGCAACATTAGAGGAAAGAGAGGCATGTAGCAGAAAATGGTTGTTTCAGTCTAATCAAGACGCGGCTACTGACATGATTGTCTTGTCACATCGTCAAAATTCTTGGTGCGCGGCGCTACATTTTCAATGTATGACCACGACCTATTTATTTATAAACTCTTCCGATGTTGTCGGCTTATAGGTCTGTCCTTTTAAGCGTTGCCTAAATGTAGAACGCTATTTTTGATCTATCCATCTTCACCATTCCTTTTACTAATCTAGTGGCTGACTTGGGTCATTTTGACATTATTGTGTAACAACATGTCGTTAACCCACCCACTCCGCGTGAGCCGTTTGGTAGGGAAGTCGTCCATTTCTCTTCCAAACGCTGCCTGGCAGTAAAATGGGGGAAGGGCCGGATAAAAGGGGAATGCAGCCTAATGAATGAACCCTCGTGAGTGGAACTGGAATCAACGTTTAAACGCCAACGACAATCATCGAAGAGACTCATAGAGATGGACACAATATATTATATGCTAAATGTTTACCGACTTATCTCTTAAAGTTGGAGATACAGCTTCCATCTCGTGAGTGCGTTTTGTGTTATTGGGAATTATGCTGTTCCTAAATAATCAAATGTGAAATAACAATATTGGACGTTAAATGAATAATGTGCGCTAACAAATCAGTAGTGTTGATACAGTTCATCATTTAGCTTTAGTACTGGAACACGTGTTCCTGTATTAGGCCTGTTGTCACGCTGATGGGTTAGTGGTTAGACTGTAAACAAACACACTAGTGGGAAGGTGTTCAACACCTTAGACAAATAGACAGCACCTCCGCTACGGTGAGTTAAAACATATATCATGGGATGTTAAGTCAAATTTAAGACTTAATTAAGCCCTTCACATTACAGTTTTCTGTAATAATCAAATACGTTCACCATGGAAATATTTCCACACACACCCTCACCTCATCACCATCCCAACCATTTAAAACCATGTGTATCCAAGCAACCCATTAAGAATCCAAGCTTAAGGACTGCTATACAACATTATCTGCCCTCATTTCTAAATAAAGACTTAAAATGTTCTAATGTCGAATAGAAAAGACACACACACACACACTCTCAAGTGTTTACTTTCTGCTGTGACACACGTAGACACAAACATACTTACTAAGTAATCAAGGGACCAATCATGGTGTATTTCAAATGTTTGAACATGGATCTCAAAACGACGGATAGGAAGAGCGAGAGACAGGGAGAGATTGAGAGACGGGTGAGAGAGACAGGGCAGAAAGGAGACAGAGAAAGAGAGAGACAGGGAGAGAGGGAAAGATAGAGGGAGACAGGGGAGAGAGAGAGAGGAGAGAGGGAAAGTAGAGGGAGAGAGAGAGAGAGAGAGAGAGAGAGAGAGAGAGAGGGAGAGAGAGAGAGACAGTGAGAGAGGGAAGAGAGAGGGAGAGAGGAGAGAGAGATGAGAGAGAGAGAAAGGGAGACAGGGAGAGAGGGAAAGATAGAGGGCAGAGAGAGAGGGAGAAGGAGAGAGAGAAGGGGAGAGAGGGAGACAGTGAGAGAGGGAAAGATAGAGGGAGAGAGAGAGAGAGGAGACAGGGAGAGAGGGAAAGATAGAGGGAGAAGAGAAGGGAGACAGGGAGAGAGAGAAGGGGAGAGAGGGAGACAGGGAGAGAGGGAAAGATAGAGGGAGACAGGGAGAGAGAGAGGGGAGAGAAAGGGTAGACGGGAGAGAGAGGAGGCAGCATGAATCAGACAGACCACATGGGTTTCTGTCTCCAGAACATGGAGGGTTTCTACTGGTGGCTTGTTACGTTAACAGTTACGTTTCAAATAAAGAGGCCCCCGTTTTTTCTTTTTACTCACCTCATTTGTCAACAACATTTGTGTTCGCTTGGTTTGGTTGTTCTGTGTGTCTGTGTGTGTGCGCGCGTCAGTGGACTCATGGGTAGATACTGGCACATTGAAATGCTTGTACCCAACATTCTGACCCCTGACCTTTAACTGTGCTGCTTGACTTGTCCACTAGGGGGGGCTCTCCCTCTGTGTTTCTGCCACTTACTCTACTAACTGCCAGGCCATGGAAGGGTCAAAGGTGACTCAGTAGACCAATGGAATGTCCGATAGCTGAATGAGTTACTAGAAAACCTGTTTTACAATAACTGCACGTTAACTTATTGTGTGGACATTATATATATATATATATATATATATATGTGTATTATATAAACATAGGACCTCATGATGCAATAGGTTTCATGGTTTATACATTGATGGCCTGTTTGGGTCAGCTATACCAGGCTTTAATGTTAGACGTGCTTTTTCATTTAAAGCAAATATATGAATCTCTGAGCTTATGTTAGGAAGGCAGGTGAGTATTTTGTTTAACTGTTGGAAGCCCTCTTGTTTGTTTTTTGTCTGTTGGATGTTTAGACTTACACTTTTTAAGCTGACATTGCATTCATAAAACATTAACTACTGTGCTAAAGCAATAAACATCATAAACATTATAAACCCAGTTTTTCCTGGTTCGCATCCGTGCAAGACAAATGACTGACATTTATAAACGTTTTTTTTAATGCAACCTTGATTTAAAAGGTTCATTTTGTTTGGCCTCTTACTGGTGTAGAGGAGGGGAGAAGCAACCATCATGATGTACACCAGTTTTTCCCTTACCATCGGTTACAACTACTGCTCAGCCTAGAGAAAATCCGATAGAAAGGTTTTATTGTATGTGACTGGATCATTACAGAAGACATCCAGTGTAATGTAGGCCTGTAGCACGGTCGGAGTTCACAAATTTGCATCCTCATATTTTAAATAGATTCAGAACTAGTGTGCCCACAAATGGTAGGAAAGTGAGAATTAAAAACGATTGGCCCAGGTTCCTGAGTGACATCTGGCTGCACCATAGAGGGCATGTCTTCCCACAATTGTCCCGCCCCCATGTCAAATGCTGACCTTTCACTTCCTGACACAGCATTTGTATTTAACACAGCCACATGCCCCTGCCGACCTCACACACACAAACACACACACACACGGGGCACGGTCTTTGTAGGGGGTTTTCAAAAAGGGTGTGAACGCTCAAACCAACTCTAACACAGACCTCATGCACACATTCATACATGCAAACTGTCACTTTCACACACCAGAATCATTCTCTCCGATACCTGGGCTTTTCAAACAAACAAAGCGGGACGCACAATCAGGCCAACCTCTGTGTGTGTGTGTGTGTGTGTGTGTGTGTGTGTGTGTGTGAATGCGTTTCCCCCCGAGGGCCTCTGAGAAGAATTTCGTTGCTAGAACTCACCTGACTCATATGGTCGTTTGGCAGGACTTGGTTTTTTCAAAGTCGCTTGACAAAGATCATGGATTCTGTAGAGTCTCGTTAAAAGTACACTAGTCTCAACTGGTAATCTACCAGAATCATCAATGCTGTTGAATAAACAGTAAACATACAGAAGCACAGCAAACAGAGCTCATCTACTTTTTTAAACATTTTATTTCAAAATATTTTCCACAGATTAAATCTCAAAAGAAATATGGTGCCCGTTGAGCATTGTAAAAGCACCACTTGTTATTGCTATGCTGCTCTGCAAGGATACAAGGGGTTTTATTAAAGAGGAATGATACAACAAGCTGTAAACAAAGTTAAATTAGGGCAACACACACACACACACATGAATGAACACTGACAGAAAAGGTATGTATGCAAAATATGTATGCAAAACAAAAAGTGTCAATTCTGAAAAAGATTCGAGAAGGTGATTTATGATTGTGATGTGCCCTTCTGTGTGTAATAGTCGAGGGAAGGCGAGGCCTAAAGGCATAGATGTAGGATCAGCATCCTGCCCCAGATTCGAACCTTCACCCCCCAGGGCCAGAGTTGAACACCTACAAACGTCATTCTACGCCCGCCGTCAGTCTAAGGCAGGTTCATTTCATCCAAAGTAAAGCCATGACTAAGATACACTGTAACAGCACCCTCACTGTAAGATGAAGAATACTCTCAGTCTTAAAAACATGTCACTTCATTCTGTCTGTCTTTGGGGGGGAGGGCGGGGCAGGGAGGGGCGTGTGGGTACAACAGAACGGAGAGGAAGGAAGGAGGGGAACTGAAGGAGGTGTGTGGACATGGGGTGCTGGTTATCATTCTGTCTATCACCGGTCAAAAAATTCAGCATGTTACAAAATCCTCAGTAAAAAAGATGCTTATGCTGCCAATGAGTTGAGGGGAGGGGTCAGCAGGACACGCCCCTTTCCTCATGCCTTCTCCTCAGGGGCCGTCTCCACGGTTTCAGTTTCCTAGCGACGGCCAGAGAAAAAAGATAAAAAACCAGGTTAGATGTGACTCCGGGTGGGTCTCAATAGTCTTTAGATGTTTCCTTCTCATTGACTCTTCTCATTCCTAAATAAGGACCCTGGGCAGATCTGAAAGGACTCAGATGGAGTCGTCCATCGACAAGCTACTGTTGTGTCATCGCACGGTTTGGCTGATGTCATAACCGGCCCCTCCTTGAGGCAGTCCTCCAAACGTCAGATGAGCCAACCAATCACAAGGAAGATGGCCAGCCTTTCGGCCAGCCCTTGGTCAGACAGGGCCTACACCTCAGTACACTGACACACACACACGCACGCGTGCACACATCCTACAAAATAACATCACACCAGAGATGAATACAAAGCGGGTATAAATATAGGCCACAGAAATGTGGGTCAAGCTGCCGATGTAAAAGCCACACCACACGAGCGTACCCTTGACTCGGACCGTCTCGCTCTGCCCTCTGACTGACATCGAGGAAGGGCCTGCGCTTCTCCTGGACGACACGCACACAGACGAGCGAGACACACAGATCTGTACGTGTGTGTGTGTGTGTGTGTGTAGGAGTGTGTTTGAATGTATAGTGTGGGTGGAGAGGTTTGGTAAGGCGTGTGTGTGTGTGTGTGTGTTGTGTTTGCATGTGTTAACACGAGTGAAGAGACGTCAACAACACAATATGGGAGAAGTAGGCGTTAGATGATTAAATGACCCTGAGCACTCAACTGGCATTATATATCTCCATCTTCTCTTAAAGGAACAGTGCACCGTAAATACCTCATCGGTCTTAGACCCTCCGTTCTGGGTGGGACCCCTTGGGATCCCCTTGGCTCCGCCCTTCTTGGTCTTCAATCCTTTTTCCTCCACAGGCTTCTGTGCAGAGGCAGCCAATCAAGACAGAGGAACAGAAGCATCCACCATCTAAACAACAACATGGTGCTCTTGCACTTGGACTGGACTGGTGAGGGAATACCCTACCTTGGAGAGGGCCTTCTTGGGCTTCACCTCTGGCTTGGAGGGTGCCGTTTTCTGCAAGTCGGAGAAAGCTCTGTTAACACAAGTCCTAGCTGGTCGTGTAAGGCAGCGGTTCCCAACCCTGGTCCCTCAGGGACCCCCTGTCCTGCATGTTTTAGATGTTTCCCTGCTCCAACACACCTGATTTTCAAATTAATGGTCATAAGCAGGCTTCTGCAAAGCTGGATAACGACTCATTTATTAGAATCAGGTGTGTTGGAGCATCTAAAACATGCAGGACAGTGGGCCCTGAGGACGGCTGTTGGGAACCACTGGTGTAAGGTACGACCCCCAGCCGCTGTGTCGAGAGTTTAGGAAGAAGGCTGGATGTTTTATTGAGGTTTCTCTGCCCAAGCTTGCTGGAGACAGAATTGGTACTTTGGAGGTGTAAGGCAAATCTTCTACAAACATGTTTGTTGTTATGTTGGAGAGTACTTACATTTTCAGTTTTGTAATGTACACATAGCTGAAAAGGCATGCTATTATCACAGTTTTTTTGTTAGAATTTGCATCTATTCTGTGAAGTGGTATGTTGCTTTGAGGTGACCAAGTTTGCTCCTGCAGATAGAGAACTATGGGTCTTTTGGGTGAAAGTTGGAAGTTATTACAGAAGATGGATTTAGAAGTTTGAAAAGGAAAGAATTGTTTGCTGTACAGCTTTCATTTGTCGCAATGAAAACTCTCTCTTTGCTAATGATTTCTAATGACAGATGATTAAATGCTAATAGATACTTAGTTCTCCTTATTTATATCTTAAGTACTATACTAACTTGGGAATAATGTGATAATAACATGTATATATGTATATACATGTCAATAAATATACATTTATAAAGCACAAGAACCAATCCTTGAATATATTAGAAAGGAACCCAAATAGTACGTTTACAGTAGTTTACAAACAACATCTATAATCAGATACTCAGTTAAGCCCTACCACCAGGTCCTACTGGGACAACAGTACACCACCCAGACAACCAACAGTTCCCAGGACTAAGGATGAACAAGGACAACAGAGATAAGACATAGACAGGGCCAGACAGAATCTACAGGGAACTTTGAAAGTCAGTTACTACTTTAGAATATAATAATATGTTGTTGTACAGTACTGTACGTGGTATTAAATCGGTACTGCGTGTAGATGACATCAGTACTGCATGGAGATACTGTGGAGGTGTGTTTCTTCATCCAGATCTGGAGTTTGTTTAAAGGATTTCTGATTTAACAGATAAAACCGTTCCATAAATCGGTTAAACGTGTTTATTCAAATTTCGAACCCTTTCTAGGATGCAAATACAATTTCCAAATAGATTCGGTCTGGCCTTAAAGTGAGCTGATGTGGGTAGAGACATGAGAGGAGAGAGAGAGAGGTTCAGGTAGGAGGAGGATCAAACTCACCGATGACAACCTCTCTGACCGTCTGATGGGCTACAGGAACAAGGGACGGGCGAGAGAGGAAGAGACAGAGAGCAAGAGAGAGAGAGACAGATATCAGTTGTACCTTTAGGGGCATGTCGGTGTCATATGTGTTTTGTAGTGACTTTGTTGTGTTCCTTAACAAGCCTATTTGTGTTTGTTACAGTGTACACGCACACACACACACTGCACACAAACAGCAAACACACACACACACACACACAGTATACACCCCCCCTCTATAAGCATACCTCCTGCTTTGTGACTTTGGAGGCATCTTTGCCTTCAGCAACTTCTGGAGACTATGGAAGGAACACAGGGATCAGAAAACAATCATCACATCGAATAACCAACACATCCTGCATTCCTTCCGTGTTGACTGTCGTCAGACTTGTGTGGACAAAGTTAGACGCTGGTTTAACTGCCAAAACATTTGACTGTACTTCCTCCCTAACGAACGAGGTATACAAAATAATAAAGTATTTATCTATCTATCGATCGATCTACATGTGTGTTTAGTTGTGGTCCAAGGTAACCCCTAACACAATGCACATGACCTCAGCACACCCAAAAATAGGTAATTTCCTTCTGACTCGGATGTTCCGCTCTGGTTTGATTGTTTCCTGTAAAGTGACTCGTAGCAGAGGCGACTGTTTCACTTTTACACAAACAATCAGTCGTTTATTTTGCAGTTACAGGCCACTTTTTCAGGCGTCTCAAGGGAGGATGTGGTACTTTGTCAGTACTGCTCCTCTCAAGACTATAGAAAATGTGTTGGAAATAAAATTATTAAATGACATAAAAAATGTATAGATATATATTAACTAAATAGTATTTCCTCACAAAACCATCTGACAGCATGACGTGCTGTGTGTGAGGTTAACTGCCTGAGTAAGATTACATTTTATATTAGTTTAAAGTGGTCGATTTGCCTACAATTTATTTACAAAATAATCTGGTAATCGTTTGTGCAAGCAAACCGGCTTGCACAAACTGCTCGTTTCGCCGTCGGATAATTGGCAGTTTGCATGGCAACGACCTCCGCCCCTAAACTCACTTGGTCATCAGAGGCAAATCTACAAACGACTACACAGACAATAGCAATTGTAGGTTATAGAGAATCCCTGTATATGCACTTATACAATGCGCCACAGCTCCAGCTGTTTGCATTGGACCGTGGCACTGCAATTGCCCAATTGTCCGTGCTCTCGCTCTCTCTCTCTCCGTCTCGATCGGTGGCTGTGGACAGTCACCGGCACCGCTGACAAAAAACGTACGAGACCGTAGGGGGGATAAAGATGTCTCTTGCAAAATGCACCATTAAAACCTCATAGTCTTTATTGACGAAATTGGAGTATACGTTTTCATAATACCCATAAATAAATTATGTTCATGCACGGTCACTTTAAAATACCAACCGTTGACGGTGGGTTTGGGCACGCATCCACCACCGGGTGACTTTCGAGTGCGCACACTGGTGACAAGGTGGGTGGAGAGCGATAAAACCACCATCGATTGAACAGCCATTAAGCGTAGTACTAAACAAGGTTACACGATTAAAATACAAATATACGCGCAAGATGACTAATATCTATAATGCATATCTCTTAGCTTCCGTCAAGATAGATTCGTCGACTCGTTATTTGTAAGGGATAATATTTGGTTTGAAAACTTTGGCATCCCCTCACCTGCTCGACGTCGCCAAAATAAAATCGGGGAAAAGCATCGAAATGAAACTACATTTTCAAGTTGACTGATTTTGCTTTAGCGATGTAATAAATAGACACCTCACCTTTCTCTTAGGCATTTTTCTTGAGATCAACTTTCCAACCAAGCAAATATATCTGGTGAATCTGAAGGTCCAAGGCGCGAATTTGTAACTGCACGAATGACAGGATCAATATCTAAGCACCTTCGATAATAACATGTTAATTACATGCAGACCTAAAACTGTAAACCGCGCTCGATCATAGGACAGCATGGGGTGAATCGTCTACTATAGAGGGATGCGATTGGTCCAATCTCCACTATGTAAATCATATAGACGAGCTCATTGGTCGAGGTTTCGAAAAGAATTGCCATTGTATTTTTGTGATAGGCTTATTGCTTTTGGTACGCAAATCACGGCTCAATCGCTGATGGATGTGTATGCTGAAACAGAGAGAATAGAAGACCAATGGAAACTTGACACCGCTCTAGGAGTATCTGGGTAGTGTAGGCCAGGAACAGGCCAGAACGGTGGGGGTGACATTCAGGCACTTAATTAATGGGAGGGGAAGTTGCAATAAAATAAACAACTATAAAACACACTAGACACGTGTTTCCCAGAAGGATTATATTATATTATGTTCATGTAGTTAAACTTCAAGCAAACTTCAGGAGTGACATATTTGTTACTGAGAGATCATTTTAAGAGATCTTTGCAGTAATATCATTGGAATCATGGTGTGATCAATCATGTTTTATCTAGACCAAATATAGGGTTGTTCTACAAAACCTCTCCACTCCATGGCATAAACACCATAATATTCCTGAAAAGCATCACAATAGTAAATACTTAATTTGCAATGACAATGTCAACATTCTACATGAACATCACAATAGTCACAGCATGCTATAGATTCCATCACAGTAGGCATTACAACATTCTACAAAACAAAACAACAATGGCCATCTCAATATTCAGTGACATCACAATGGAGTAAATGCAGTTGTAACAATAAACAGCGTATCTTCTCGCATCACAAAACCTTTTAAACTGTTTGACCCTGAATACCTCAATGTTTTAGAAACCAACCTAGAACACACATGGTTTGCCCCACAACTTCTAACTAGATTTACCCTGTCAGCTAAATGAAAAGGAAAAAATAACAGAGAGAAAGAGAAAGAGAGAGCGAGAGAGCAGAGAGAGCAGCGAAAGAGAGAGAGAGAGAGAGAGAGAGAGAGATTGGCTACACAGATACAGAGAGCAAGAGAATGGATAATTTGTAGTGGTGTAACAATAGGTCTTCAATTCCAGAGCTGATTGTGTCATGTATGGGCTGAGTGAATGATGAAGGGTTACATAGCCAGAATTAATTAAATTACAGATTGCTCAGTGAGATACAGAGAATTCAAATGTCTCTGAATTGTTTTGATGGCAAACAAAACAAGACACTCGGGGATTAAGTGTAAAAATGTCGGATTAAAAATGTATTAGATGAGTTGCCACAAAGCCGTTCTTTTGCAGGTTTAGACAACAACCATGTGGGAGGACTGGGAGGAATCATCCAATTAAAGTGTTGCAGGGCCGAGACGGAACACGGTCTCCTGGAGGTTGAGGACGTTCCCGCTGTGCGGGGGGGGGTGGTGGTGGGGGTGGGGGGGGTGGTGGTGGAAGGAGATGTGGTGGATCACTGTGGTTGGCGTTGCACTGAGGTGTCACTTTCCACAGAAATACCCAGAAATACTTTGGATTTTCTGGGTCAGCGGTGATGCTGGCGTTACCCGGTGGACTATGTTTTCCCATGATTTATACATTGTACTATGGATGTTGTTCATTAAATTGTTTTTGATTGTTAACTTTGAGAAGATGTACAAACATTTATGTTCTCTGGATCGGGATTGTAACGTTGTGATGTAACAGACTGGGCAAATTGCTTGATGACATCTGCCTAACGCACTTTTTGACACACAAAAAGCATATAAAACGTAGTTTTTAACACCACCAGACACTCCCAGGGTTGAACTAGTTGAGGTTTTGCTAGATGTCTACAGGCCACTAGTGGGTTTGGAATCATAGCATTAGCAACACTTGACTGACATCTTGTGGATAAAATGCGTCATTGTCCAAATAACATTATTGCAATAGATTTAACTCAAAATGGGTGGGTTATGTTTTTCATCACGGGTATTTGTTGTTTACACACTTGTCACCCTGGGCCACATCCAGTCTAATGTCTTACAAAGGGTAAAACTAAAGTAGCCTATCACAATTATATGGTTTTAGAACAATCATTGGCCTAAAAATATACGATGTTTAAACCTGTTAACGATCTGCTCCCTCATAATTGCGCAAATAGGTCTACAATTTAGTGCCTACTAATTTTTAAAATTCAAATTTTAACCCAAAGAAAAATTTTAATGTACAAAATCAAAAAGACCAGAGTATGAACTCAAAGATTTCCTTTGACAAAACAAGAAAAAACAAGTCCTGTACTGTGGGAGATGATTGAGGCTGCATCGACAGATTATCTCCTGGGACCACCTGGCCTCTCTGCCCTTTCCCCCTGCCCCGGCCCCAGCCTCTCTGCCCCTTCCCCCTGCCCCGGCCTAGCCTCTCTGCCCCTTCCCCCTGCCACGGCCTAGCCTCTCTGCCCCTTCCCCCTGCCACGGCCTAGCCTCTCTGCCCCTTCCCCCTGCCACGGCCTAGCCTCTCTGCCCCTTCCCCCTGCCCCGGCCCCAGCCTCTCTGCCCCTTCCCCCTGCCACGGCCTAGCCTCTCTGCCCCTTCCCGCCCCTTCGCCCCTGCCCCGGCCCCAGCCTCTCTGCCCCTTCCCCCTGCCACGGCCTAGCCTCTCTGCCCCTTCCCCCTGCCACGGCCCAGCCTCTCTGCCCCTTCCCCCTGCCACGGCCCCAGCCTCTCTGCCCCTTCCCCCTGCCACGGCCCAGCCTCTCTGCCCCTTCCCCCTGCCCACGGCCCTAGCCTCTCTGCCCCTTCCCCCTGCCACGGCCTAGTCTCTCTGCCCCTTCCCCCTGCCCCGGCCCCAGCCTCTCTGCCCCTTCCCCCTGCCACGGCCTAGCCTCTCTGCCCCTTCCCCCCTGCCCCGGCCCCAGCCTCTCTGCCCCTTCCCCCTGCCCCGGCCCCGGCCTCTCTGCCCCTTCCCCCTACCACGGCCCAGTCTCTCTGCCCCTGCCACGGCCCAGCCTCTCTGCCCCTGCCACGGCCCAGCCTCTCTGCCCCTTCCCCCTACCACGGCCCCGGCCTCTCTGCCCCTTCCCCCTGCCACGGCCCAGCCTCTGCCTCCTCGCCCACGTCCACTGTACTTCGCTACTAAGTGTATACATTACGTCATCTGAACAGGTGTAATTGTTCCAGCTAATGTTATGAAGGGTCTGTTCCGGTAAACGATACCACACTGATATCGTTCAAATTAATGTGAGAATATGTTCCTATTTGGCGCGTCTGTGTAGCAGTCTTCAGTTCTTGAATGTATTTTTAGATTATGCATTTTCTAGGGGCGGGACTTCCTTTGACTGAGACGAGACGTCTGTTTATCTTATCGTAGGCTGCAAGCAAGTGCTGAATCAGACAACAAGGTAAGGTTGACAGCAAAGCAATGGCATATATTCGTAAACAAGCATTCAAAAACATTGAGATTATACGATTATTTTTTATGATCATTGTGTATTCCTTTGAAACCAGCTAATGCCGACGTCACTGCTCTGTTGCAAGAAGCACTCAGATAGCTAGCTCGCTAGCATGATAAAACGTCGCACAAATGTTTACGAAATGTTTTTCATCGTCTAAACGTTTTTCTTTTTTCTCAGGTTGTCAAGGGCAATCAAGGTAGACGTTTCACTTTGTATTTATATAGTCTGCATGCTACATTGTAAAACCTGTCATATTTGGGATGACATCATTATTGTCTTGCAGATATCAAGCTATCATACCAGCTACGTGTTGCTCGTAATAGCATTGTATACTTTGACTTTAATTTAGGGCGTCACTTCCTTCATGTTGTGCATGCATTGCAGCGATGCAATATCCTACAATTTCTGCAACGCCAACTCAAAGTCTAACCAATCATTTCACAACGCACCTAGCCACACATCAATACTCAAACATACAAGCTACACCGTCAAGCAGGCATCAGCAATCAGACTGTTTTAAATGTTCACTTCATGTGTTCAACAGACACAGCATGCTATTGAATTGAATATAGACGTTAACATACTGTACTGTTAATAAATGTGTATTTGTTCATTGCTCACCTGTCTGCCTTCTCTCTCCCACAGGAGGGTAAGATGCTGGGCTGCCTAGTGAAAGGATTCTCAGGCTGGCCCCTGGTCCTCATGTGGGGCCTACTGCTGCCTCTGGTCTCTCTCCAGGGTCCTGATGGAAGGGGCCACTCTACCAGGAGCCACGCTGCCAGGGGCCGGGACTCCAGGGGCCGGCTTCTTCTTCTGTCTTTCGATGGCTTCCGTTGGGATTACATCAACCGAGTTCCCACCCCCAACTTCAACGCTCTAATGGAGGAAGGGGTGAAGGTGGAGAAGGTGGAGAACGCCTACATCACTAAAACCTTCCCCAACCACTACAGCATGGTGACGGGGCTGTACGCCGAAACGCACGGCATCGTCGCCAACGAGATGTACGACCCGGTACTCAACCGGTCCTTTTCCATGGAGACGGCAAGCATGTACGACCCTCGGTGGTGGGAGGAGGCGGTGCCTATTTGGGAGACCTATCAGAGAGCGGGAGGGCGCAGCGGAGCGGTCATGTGGCCTGGTTCCGATGTGGAAATCCACGGGATGTATCCGAGCCGCTACCTTCCCTACAACGCCTCGGTTCCTTTCGAGACTCGCGTCAAGCGGATCATCGAATGGTTCTCCGGTCCCGAAGAGGAAGCGGTGGATTTGGGAGTCCTTTACTGGGAGGAGCCGGACGAGAGCGGACACAACCTGGGCCCGGAAAGTTCCCTCATGGACGTGGTCATCGCAGACATCGACGATAAGCTGGGATACCTGAGGAACGAGTTGAGGAAGGCTGGTCTGTACGAGAAGATCAACCTGGTCGTGACCAGTGACCACGGCATGACCCAGCTGTCCACTGACAAGATCGTTGAGCTGGATGAGTATGTTCCCAGAGAGCTGTACACCTGGGTGGATAAAAGTCCCTGTGGTGGGGAATACTCCCCAAAGACGGTAAGAAAGCGTGCTTAGGTTTTCCTTGTTGTTATCGAACAATCCTGGGGTAGATTCATTGCCTTTTGTGTTGTTTTTGAGTGATTGCAATCTGACGTCTGAGCTGAACACTGTCAACATTCTACATGGACATCACAATAGTCACAGCATGCTATAGACTCCATCACAATAAGCATTACAACATTCTACAAAACAAAACAACAATGGTCATCTCAATATTCAGTGACATCACAAATCACAATGGAGTAAATGCAGTTGTAACAATCTACTTAAACCGCTCCCGTATTTGACAGGAATGTTTGATGATGTGTATGACAAGCTGGTGAATGCAAACCCCAACATGATGGTCTACAAGAAGGAGGACATCTCCGAGCACTTTCATTACCGACACAACGCTAGAATCATGCCTATTATCATAGAGGCCAAAGAGGGATGGACCATCTTGCAGAACAAGAGTGGACCATTCATGTGTAAGTTCAAACCAGTAATGACTTCTGAATAAATACTCCCTTTGTTCTAAATATGAAAACCAGCATATAAGGAAATCGTTTTGTTATAGGAGAAGTATTAATCATTTCTTTCTTGTTAATTATAGTGGGAAACCACGGCTACAACAACTCTTTACCCAGCATGCAACCTGTCTTTGTGGCCCGGGGCCCTGCTTTCCGGCGGAACTATGTGAAGACCTCCATGCATTCCGTTGACCTCTACCCTCTCATGTGTCACATCCTGTCCCTCCACGCTCTGCCCAACAACGGGTCCCTCTCCAGGGTCCAGGACCTCCTCTCTGAGCCCTTTCCCCCCACACCTGCCCCTCCGGCTGGGCCCAAAGAGTCCTCATACGCCCCCGTGGTGGGGTCTCTGCTGGGAGTGTTGATGGTGCTGGGCTTCCTGAAAGTTTTTGTCAGACATGTGACTGTGAGGCAGATGCCTTCGCTGCCCATCCGAAGCAGGGAGATGTCTCAGCCGCTGTTGCAGGAAGAGCTTCACCTGTAGGGCAGGCGAGTAGAAAAAGGAGAAAAGAAGGGAGGAAGAAGGGAAAACATTCCCCCAAATAAAACATGGCTTGAGTCTCGAAACAGAACCCCAGTTGCCTCTTCCCAAGTGTGACTAGATCGACACAGTAGTCAGTAATGTAGGCCTGTTGAGAAACGTCCACTTATCTTCTGTGTTTGGATGAGTCGAAATGGAAATAGGGAAAAGGCAATGGGGTTGTTTCTAGTCAGTCTGTACTGCAGTTAAAGAAAGTAGGGTTTACACCTTTCATGCAGGCTTCTGTTTGGCTTTGCTTTGCTGCCATTGAATATCTCATAATCTCATCATTTGTCACGGAGTTTAAAGCTGCAAGCTCTACTTGTGTTGTTTAGATACCGGCTTGCGTCATTTGTTACATAAATTCAAAGGCATCATTTCCAGTTGAAATGCATTCATGCATAGTTGCCAGAGAACATGCTTGTTCTCTATCTATAGTACATCAGCATTATACATTGCATGGACATCTACCATGTCTATTTTTTCCAATAAGATTCAGTTTGAAGAACTGATTGGGTCAGTGAGTTGTTAGTGTTTGGTTTGAGGAGTATGTTTCAGTCGAAGGCTAGGATTGGATAAGGTACATAGACTTTAGATAGTGTACAGTCATTGGTCCATCGATCCATTGTTACCTTGCCCTTCAGTAGCCAATACCATTTGCCTTTCAACTTCATAGAGATCATCTCTCTGTAATGTGCAATTCTTTTAGCGTGAATTATTTATTTTGTTTCATGCATTTTGTCATGATGGGGGCATATTTCTGTATAAAATGCTTGTGTGTTCTAGCCCCATGAACAAGTTTGATAATCCATGAACATTTGTTGGTGAAACGTGAAGTGCAATTGCTATTGGTCAGTATTTTGTCTTAGGGTTTGTACGCGTTTCTTTGCCCTCTTTTTGTTGAGACTACTGAGAACGGAGGAACGAGTGGTTCCCCTGATTTGCACTAAACGATTAAACTAAAACAAGGGGCATTATGGGAAATGTATTGTTTGCACTCTTTTATTTGTAGTCGTTATTTGAATTTAACAATGATAGGTGCCTCTAGCCAAAACGCTTTTCATTTGATTCTGAGAGAGTAATTTAGCTTCTTACTCTGACATCATTGTGGTATGTTGATATCGATTATTTAAGAATGTGATAGATTGAATTTGTCTTTTTAGATTTAAACACATTAAACATCTGTGCCCAAAAATAACAGACAGCATCACTGTGATATGCTTTTTACAGAATTTAAATTGACAAATCAAAACATTTGTATAAAACAAACAATAGCCTAACTTTTTGATTAATCAATTGTCTTGTTTCTTGAAGGGAAAAGGGTTGTCTGGTCATATGCTTCTACTCCCTAAATAAGTGGAATCCATACGTGTGTAATATAAAAAACAAATTGAATATCTAAATTCTGTATTTGGTTCAGTTATTTTGCATTTGGAATAATACGAATATAAAATGAAGAGGTGTTTAATAAAGGGACAGTACTTATTTTAGAAAATAAAATTGTATTGATACAATTTCATTGAAATCTTCTGCTGAAATAAAGGGACAAATGATAACACTGTGTTACATTACTTTTGTCAAAAGACACCTTTTCGAAAGCTTGCTCCTGTTTGGGTTTGTATCCATATTGCAAAATATCTCTTACAAAACAGTCATTTTTTGTCGACAGGGAAGGCTTTTGCTAAGAAAGTGTAGTCATCTATATAGCCAACTTGGAATGTTAGGGAGCGGATTTGGGAATCGCATTCCCCGATACTACGTCTCGATCAAGATGCTCATTTGCATAAACCACCTGTTGCCGTGCCAGGATCAAAGTTCTATCATAAGTCATCAGTCATTTGCTCATGCGCTCACCCAACGGCACAACCGTCAGTGTGAACGTTTCAACTCCCATCTTCACCTTACTCCGCAACCGAACTCAGACATAGGCAACAAGTATGGAAAACATTTACGAAAAAGTAGACGAAGGGAATTTGTATGAAAAACCGTATGAACGACCGGACAGCCCAGTCGAGCCCAAGTATGAGAACCAAGGAGCTGTTTATGAGACTCCGAGCGAGGTGACAGAGGCGATTTACAGTGAGATCGTGATGCAGGCAACCGAAGAAGAAAAGCGATCGTCACCGGACTACATGGACACCAGGGAGAACGTGGGTGAAAAAGACCAACCATCCAAAGAGCATTCATCATCTTCTTCTTCTTCTTCTTCCTCTAGCGACAACGAAGATGAGAAAACCAAAGATGAGAAAGTTGAAAAAGTTGAGACAATACCAGAGGTGGCAGCGGTTGAGACAGCTGCAGTGGTCGTGGATGCAACAGTGGAGGTTAACGGCGAGGCAGCCGCCGCTTCGAGCTTCTCGAGACGCCTCTCAGCGGCATCATCGGCATCCTCCGAGTCTCTCAAAGACCCGTGCGATGACCCCCCGATACAGCTCGAGGACGACAACGCGGAGGACGGGATGCTTATGGCCTACAGTCACACCGAACCGCCATCAGAACCAGAGGAAATTGTCGACTACAGCCTCAAAACTCTCGAGAGTGTCACTTTGGACGAGAATAGTGTCGCTGCAGAAACTCAACCTGAAATCTCACTATTTGTCAAGGTAAGAATGACAGAGTATACTCCAATTTGTTGTGAATCAAAACACTATCTTAAAATGGTGTGCATTGTTGTTGGCAACATATTCTGTGGTTAATACACAATGTATGCTTCATGTTTTGGCTATACCCGCAATGTTTGGGGCTATCTCCTTGTTATGATCAGTGACCTATGCACTTTTGTAAAGCTGTCTCTTGGAAGTCGCTTTGGATAAAAGCGTCTGCTAAATGAATACATCTAAGTGTAATACATGTCTACTATCTCAAATCAGAGTTAGTAGGGTAGGGTCCTTGGTGTGAAGGTCATCCTCAATAAACATTTTACTTCCGGACTTTGTCACTGGAACAATATCCAATAGGAAATACTATCTTATGTAATGGACTGGCCAACATACTCTGTATATAAACCTTGATGACGAATGATACTCTGTATATAAACCTTGATGATGAATGAGTATGAAGGACACACTTGCATTTCACATTGACCTTTGTTCAAGTTTCCTTCACGTTGGCTACATCTGGATCTTGGCTGTTGGGCAAGATCGATGCTAGGGAGTCTTGTGGATTAGAGACTCATCTTCAGCTCAAGGATTCTCTTCGGGTTCTTGCTGTAGTCTGAAGCAAGAACAGTTTGAAGTAAAATTCAATTGTGAAATGGTTGTTGCACTGTGTCTAACAACATACAGGCCATGCCTTGGCACTAACCACTGAAGTATTGTGAGAACTGGTGCTTGACTGAAGTGATCTGCTGCATTTACTTCAGACGCTATTAGTATGACATTTTGGATAAAAGCATCTACTAAATTAATACATGTAAATTAATCTGTACGGAAATATTCTATTATTTGTGTGCCTCGCGAGACTAAGTCAGGGTTCCTTTTCTAGTCTCTCGAATACAGCGGAAATCTTCCAGGTAGGTGGGCCTGAGTCTTTGACTTGGAGACAAACACAGAGAGTCTGATGTAATGATTAACCCATTTACAGTACCACCATATAAACCAGGGGTCAACTCCATGGCTGAGCAAATGTTTTCCTGAACACAGCAGAACTACTATCTGCCTTTTCGAACATACAGAGGTCACTTTACTGATTGAGAAACAGTGATTGAGAGATTTTCAAGTTGCTGTACTTCAGAAAATAGTCCTTATCTTCCCAGACTGTTCGTGTACACTTTGTATGTGTTCATATGTTCACACAGAGATAAGTCGTTTATGACTGTCTTCCCTGTAACATGACAAGTGATAGGGTTGAGCCATTTGAAACCTTGTGGTTCAAGGGTGTGACGTGTGTCTCAGTCCCCCCCTCCTCCTCCCCTCACTCTCCCTTCCCCCCCCCTCCCCCCCCCACCTCCCCTCCCCCTGCTCACCCACAGGTGGACACAGTGGATTTCACAACTGTTTATGTTCACATTGCGTCATAAAGAAAGAGACAATAAAAATGTTGAGGCTTTAGCAATCAGAAACTAGCGGAGCCATTCATCCTATCAGTTTAAACAAGCCTTACTCTGTGAGATAGGGCCCCTGGCCGAAACCCCCTTCATACCACAGCATGATAGGATTGTCAGTTCCCTTTCAGGAATGGCCTCAAAAGAACCAATCCTGTGTCTAAGATCAGATAGTATTATGGTAAAGTCAAGGTGGGCTTGAAAACAGATAATGGCCGGGTTTCCCAGATTCGTTAAGAACGCTAAGAGCGTTCTAAGAGCGTTCTAGAGCGTTCTAAGAGCGTTCTAGAGTGTTCTAAGAGCGTTTTAAAGCGTTCTTAGAACACTCTTAAGAAGCTCTTAGCGTTAAGAGCTTCTTAACGAATCTGGGAAACCCGGCCAATGTGTTTGGGCTTGTCTCTGTTGTAGCCTATATAGTTCACTGCTACGTTTAACATGACATTTTTATTATTATGATTATTTACTGCAGGTTGTCTGTATCAGGGTTATTAATTCAAACAGCGACACCAGTTATAGACCCATAAAACATGGCCATAAAAGAGATACATTCATACATTCTGTAACATAGGTAGTTTTGGCAGTCACACAACATAAGATTCAAAGACTGTCATCCTTTGTTCCTCTGACGAAAGACAAGCAGGTCTGTTAATGATCTGAAGCCACAGTAAATGATTAGTGCAGATGGATCGTGATCTGACCCGTCCCATTCCTACAATAAATATTTGAGATATTATTGGATCATATATTCACTCGCTTTTTATGGTCAACTCGGTTCCTGTTGTTTGTATTCATCTTACTTAATGTAAACCATAAAGGCTACACACAAGATCGACAGTGACATCGTACGGTACTGACTTACTGAGGTCAGAGGGAAAGGCTTTTCCTTGAATCAGAGTCAATCTTGTAGAATGATTAACACAATCTTTCAGGGGAGCAACAGTCCTCTTTCCTTCCTAGGCAACTCTGAAGGGTTGGTGTGTGAGTATGGGTTGGTGTGTGAGTATGGGTTGGTGTGTGAGTATGGGTTGGTGTGTGAGTATGGGTTGGTGTGTGAGTATGGGTTGGTGTGTGAGTATGGGTTGGTGTGTGAGTATGGGTTGGTGTGTGAGTATGGGTTGGTGTGTGAGTATGGGTTGGTGTGTGAGTATGGGTTGGTGTGTGAGTATGGGTTGGTGTGTGAGTATGGGTTGGTGTGTGTGAGTATGGGTTGGTGTGTGAGTATGGGTTGGTGTGTGAGTATGGGTTGGTGTGTGAGTATGGGTTGGTGTGTGAGTATGGGTTGGTGTGTGAGTATGGGTTGGTGTGTGAGTATGCTACTTGAAAGGGTTAGTATGCTAGCATGATTCTCCAAAGGGATAGTATGCTGAAACACTCAGGGAATAGTCAACTGTATGTCCACTGCTACCTCCATTTCAGTAATATGATAATGGTCAGGTGAAATTGAGTTTTAAGCAGAACATATCTGACTGTGCTTGTGTTGCTCCTCGGGAGTGTATCTATGCTTGTGCCACAAGGGGGCGCTGTCCCTTTTCTGGAGAATAACAGCTCCTCCATCCATATGCAGATAGAGACTAATAAATATTAATCTAATGTAAAGTTTAATTTGTAAAGTGATGCGTTTAAACACCAGATGACTCTTGAATATGATCTATCCTTAACCCTAGAAAAATGTAGTCAGTGAGTCAGTTATAAAGTTAGTTAGTTGGTTAGTAAGTCAGTGAATCGTTTAACAGCTTGAACTATATTGGTGATTTCCAAAAACCAAAGTCAAACATCAATAATTCAAACAGGAATCTTCTCCTGTTGGTTATCTGATATAACCTATGTTATACCTTACCAGACATTCTCAATTAAATATGCATGCCACTTCCAACTCCCTTTGGGGCCACTGGTAAGTTGTGCTATCACACACACAAGAAGGAGTTCACATGTAGAATAGATCATAGTAAGCTGTCCCACTGGAGAAAACATCAGAGAACCCTGACAGGATCCAACAGTCCCCACAATGTCAGTCCCCACAAAGTCAGTCACCTCAAAGTTTCAATATCAAAGACTGCTGATAAGTGAACAAGAGAGAAAGAGAGGCTTGGAATAGGAAAATAAGGTAGAGAATGGTAGAGAGGGATGGCAGGGAGAGAGCAAGGGGTGAGACTGAGAGCTGGAAGGAGGGAGAGAGAGAGAAGGGGAGGGGAGAGAGAGAGAGGTGAACAAGTGCATTGTGGATGAGAGCTGGAAGGAGGGAGAGAGAGAGAAGGGGAGGGGAGAGAGAGAGAGAGAGAGAGAGAGAGAGAGAGAGAGAGGTGGACAAGTGCAGTGAGGATGAGAGCTGAAAGGAGGGAGAGAGAGAGAAGGGGAGGGGAGAGAGAGAGAGAGAAAGGTGGACAAGTGCATTACAGATGAGAGCTGGATGGAGGGAGAGAGAGAGAAGGGGAGGGGAGAGAGAGAGAGAGAAAGGTGGACAAGTGCATTACAGATGAGAGCTGGATGGAGGGAGAGAGAGAGAAGGGGAGGGGAGAGAGAGAGAAAGGTGGACAAGTGCATTACGGATGAGAGCTGGAAGGAGGGAGAGAGAGGGAAGGGGAGGGGAGAGAGAGAGAGAGAGAGACAGAGAGAGAGAGAGAGAGAGAGAGAGAGAGAGAGGTGGACAAGTGCAGTGAGGATGAGAGCTGGAAGGAGACAGAGAGAGAGACACACACAGAGAGAGAGAGAGAGATAGGGCTCCACCCCCTGCTATAGCCTGACACCTGTTCCCAGTCTATCAGCGGGAGCTGCACTCTGTCTGTGGTCCTGCAGGTCAAAATCAGAGCCCAGGACAAACCCGTAGCCCACCTGGCCCACCTGCAGTCCCGCCCACTCCCAGCATCTTCCCCTGGGGAAGCCAGCAAGGAGACAAGTTAGGGGAGGCCAGCAAGGAGACAAGTTAGGGGACAAGCAGGGACAGAAGAAGCCTGAGAGGATCTCTTCTGAAGTCTTCCCGGTACGAGTTCTCTCAGGGGGATGTAGACTCCAACGCCTGTGGACTGGACTTATTGTAGCAGTCATTTGACTTTTACGCCAAAACACGGTGCCCAGAAGGACAGGCGTGATGTCCTCAAACGCACAGGACAGGGACCCAGACATAGAGCTGTTTGTCAAGGTAAGACAGATATCATGTGACTTTACAGACATAGAGCTGTTTGTCAAGGTAAGACAGATATCATGTGACTTTACCTCAGCGTGTGCTCTACCAAGACAGAATTCACTAAAGTGTTGAAGTCGCTAAGTCAGACACGCCACCGTGTTCCTATACCTGGTCATGGTTTTAGCACTGCGCCAGGTTGTGGAAAGTGTGTGTAACCCTAGAGTGGTGCTAGAGTTACTGCAGCACGTTCTGAAGCAGGATGACCCACTTGTGACAGTGTTACCGTAGATACCTGTTGATGGCAGGAAACACAGCCCACTCACTTCCACCATGTGACAATACGTCAGAAGACATGACTCAGGTTTATAAACTAATACTAAATATACCATAGTGTGTTAGGGTTACTGTTAGGGTTAGGAGCGTTTCCTTAGATTTCACTGTCTTTACATCGCATCCAATCAAATATAAATGACATGGATATAGATTATGCTATATAGATGATATTATTATTCTAGTCAAACTGGCAAGCTGCTATGGGCTGTTCCTGGTTCCTGTATGTGTTATGAAGAGAGAGCCATGTGGGGTGTTGTGCTGCTGAGTGCCCAGGAGTCCCCCTGAGGCAGGGGAAGAGCTGCTCTGCACCTGGGGTAGCTGAGGTGGAGGCAGGTGGAAAATATCAGTGCTGATGAACTGCAGAGATGCACTGACCCAATTATCCATCTCAGAGTTTATACGTAGCTAGCCAGTCAGCCAGTCAGCCAGTCTGCCATTCTACCAGCCTACTATCCAGACAGCCTACCAGCCAGCCAATCTACCAGTCAACCAGTTGGCCAGTCAGCCAGCCACCCTACCCGGTAGCCAGCTAGCCATTCAGAGAGTTTCCCTGCTACACCATTTTTGCTTACATCACTGTCAGATTCAGTTTCCCTCACATACAGGTGTTCTGCCATGATAGGTGACTATCTCCCATCAACTCAGTGTAGATGGAACCATGATAGGTGACTATCTCCCATCAACTCAGTGTAGATGGAACCATGATAGGTGACTATCTCCCATCAACTCAGTGTAGATGGAACCAGGAGCGTCTGAATTGTAAACTCACACACGTAGCGACTCACGCACCTTTCCACCCTGCCCACTGAGCTGTGTCCTATATGAACCAGGCTGCCAGGACCAGGCTGCCCACTGGGCTGTGTCCTATATGGACCAGGCTGCCAGGAGCAGGCTGCCCACTGGGCTGTGTCCTATATGGACCAGGCTGCCAGGAACAGGCTGCCCACTGTGTCCTATATGGACCAGGCTGCCAGGAGCAGGCTGCCCACTGTGTCCTATATGGACCAGGCTGCCAGGAACAGGCTGCCCACTGTGTCCTATATGGACCAGGCTGCCAGGAACAGGCTGCCCACTGTGTCCTATATGGACCAGGCTGCCAGGAACAGTCTGGGTCCCCCACCAGGACCCCACTCTCACACAGGGGGGGAACATGCTCCACTCGACTTTCTATTTTGAGGTTTTGACACACATGGAACATCAACAGTGTTTTTAAAGGGGGTCAGTGGCCTATATAAGAGCAGGATATGCTTGGGTTTGGACATGACTAAATCGATCAAAACAGAGAGTCAAGAGAACGTGATGCATTAAATGCCCATTCAAAATAAGATTCTGATTCTTCATCTGCAAGTATTTCTTTCGTCAATAATCTCATGTCGACCATAATGTCACTCAAGTAGTGTTTTATACAGGATCACAACACTGAACAGTCGCATGTTGACGTCCGGCTAAAACCCCAGCATCATCTGTCTAAGCTGGGCAACCCAGCTCATCGGCCCAGTGGCCCACTGGTGTGTGACCGCCATTGTCTTCCATGTTCTAGATCCTGATTGGCTATTATCCACCGCAGGGCATTGTGTTACCTCAGTCCCTTTGAGCCGAGTCCAAACAATGCTCAGACAGAAGCTTCACAGCCGCACACGCAGGACTGGCCCTCAATGGGAGGACTCTGGCAAACATACAGTCAGCTCAGCGACTTTCACAAGGGGAAGCTCCTCTCTCTGGTCTTTGCTAGAAGATAAACTCTCGCTATTTGGTTCATAGCAGCAGACGGTCAACAAACAGGAAGGCTGTAGAACCTTCTTCTTGTAGCAGCATAACAAGAAATGCTTTTGGTACCATGACGACACGTGACAGTGAAAGTCCTGGGTGAGAGGTCGGGGTGGGGGTGGGAGGGCTCTCAGGCAGCCTGTGGATGATTGACTGTGGTCTGTAAGTCCCAGTGACCAGTGAACCAGGAAATGGAATCAGTTTGCATTATTCAAACTGTCCAGAGAGTCAGGTGTCTGGGTTAGCTTTCCATGTCCGTGCACACGGACACCTGATCAGGTTCGACACGCCAGGCTAGGTAGAGATTCCCGTCCTCTCTCCTCTCTCACCCACGGCACTTTGAACTCTGTTTTCCTGTAAGCACGCATGTTTACTTTTGGTTTTATAACCCTGGTGGCCAGGCTCCCACTTGAGAGCACAGCCTTCAATGGACCGGCCTCCCTGTCTAAATAGGGTAAAGTTCACAGACAGACAATATATCCTGTTAGTTCTCCTGACCAAATGCACTCAAACCTAGCTTCTTCTAGTCTATCGGGTCCCAAAGGTCAGATAGGTTGAAGAAAAAACTGTCCACCACATCCATCAATACACACGTCAGAAAGAAAAAACTGAATCCTATATAAAGTACTTCCCTGAACGTGAACGAGTATGAAAGCACCTTTAAAATACCAGGATGTTGACGGTTCTCCTTGTTTTGCTGTGCAGGCAGGCATTGATGGGGAGAGCATCGGAAACTGTCCCTTCTCTCAGCGCCTCTTCATGATACTCTGGCTCAAAGGAGTGGTTTTTAACGTCACCACTGTGGACTTAAAGAGGTAGGTAACACACACACACACACACTTATACACACACACTTATACACACACACACACACATGCACACACACACTAATAAGGTCATTTTACCTCGTCAGGAAGCCTGCTGACCTGCATAACCTAGCTCCAGGGACACACCCTCCCTTTCTGACCTTCAACGGAGAGGTCAAGACTGACATCAACAAGATCGAGGAGTTCCTGGAGGACGTGTTGGCTCCACCAAAGTACGTCAGTTCCGTAGAACTCTTATTCTTATTCTTACCCTCCATCAATCCACGTATTCGTCACTGTCGGCGGACTACTGTAGCGCTTTCTGTGAATGATCAGAGACTTTTCAAGGGAACAAGGATGCTTGTAGAGGTTGAATGATCAGAGACTTTTCAAGGGAACAAGGATGCTTGTAGAGTAGGATCTCAGTGAGACTCTCTAAGGTGTTCAATGTGCTCCCCGGTCCTGACGCAGGTGACGATGTGCTCCAGATGTGTGTGACCGTGTTCTTCACGTTCTGCCCTCAGGTATCCCAAGCTGGCCGCCAAGCACAGGGAGTCCAACTCAGCTGGGAACAACATCTTCGCCAAGTTCTCGGCCTACATCAAGAACACCCGGACGAACGCCAACGAAGGTGCGGTTCAGACAATCCCACCTCACACACACACACACACACACACAGCTGGTTCCGCTTGCGAGTTCACAACCACTCTAGCAGTAAGTGTCATGACAGATACTGCATGCCACCACTAGAGGGTAGCAGAGTCACACTGGGGACATGAACCGTGAGGGTTTCTGGTGCCTGACTAATGCTGCCATCTAGCGGGCGTGAGGTTTTCACGTTCAGTTATCAACTCAGAGCACGGCACAAACTTCCGTCTAAATCCTTTTATGATCTTGTTACTACTATGCTATAAATGTTCCTACTATGTTGTAAATGTAAAATCTAAATGAGCTATGTGTGTGTGTGTGTGTAGATCTAGAGAAAGGTCTTACCAAGGCCCTGAGGAAGCTGGATGACTACCTGAACACTCCCCTGCCTGAGGAGATCGATGCAGACAGCATGGAGGATGAGAAGGCCTCCACCAGGCGCTTCCTAGATGGAGAGGACCTCACTCTGGCCGACTGCAACCTGCTGCCCAAACTGCACATAGTCAAGGTGAGTTCTCCAGCTGTCCGTCCTGTCTGTCCCTCTGTCTCTTAGTCCCTTTTTCTAGACACAGTCAAGGTGAGGGTGGCCTGGTTTCTCCACCTCTCCTATCTGTCCCTCCGTCTATCTCTGATTCACTCTCCCTGTCTCTCTCTCTCTCTCTCTCTCTCTGACACACACGTATACTTCTCTTCATCCGCAGGCTGTTGCTAAGAAGTACCGTAACTACGACATCCCCTCGGACTTGACAGGCGTGTTGCGGTATCTGAAGAGCGCGTACACGCGTGACGAGTTCACCAACACCTGCGCTGCTGACGGGGAGATGGAGATGGCCTACAAGGACGTGGCTAAGAGACTGGCTAAATAACACAACACACGCAACGCCCCCTCTCAAACACACGGATATTACACACCTCGTCTCACACACACATATGCATCTCATCCTTTCTAATATCTCAGTCTTTTTAATATGACTCAGTCTATAGGAGCAATCTATAGGTGAACTGGCCACAAATGTTCTTTTAAAAAGGGAATAGGTATAGCTCAGTGGTTAGAGTTAACTTCTGAATAAGAGATTGAAGGTTCAGATCCCCCTGTATGTCGCTGTGAATTAAAGTGTCGGTTAAATCATCACGTCACGTGTTAGGAGTTGCCGTGACGACGGGCTGTTTGTTTTATTTATTCTTCAATGTGCGCTCCCCTGTTGAACTGTAGTCTGACCCTAGTTAACATCCTGATGGTTTTCTTGCTCAGATTAATCCATGATCGATGATGATGATAATCACTAGTGATACACTAGACTTAGATATCACAATGGAAAGCTTTGATTTACTCTCTTAAAATAGTGTTGGTGTAGTCTCTGAGGTATTTACCTGATTCTAGAGGGAACTTATTATCTTACCCTGTATCTTTCTGAGAGGTTTAGAGGTTTAGAATGATGAAATGTGTTTTAGAATATGATCGCTTATAAAGAACACGCGAGGTGAACAGGACGGACTGTTCCTGACCGGACAGAAGAACAGAACAGATCTGATTTCTGGTTTGTTTGCATTAATAAATCTGTTCTGACAATTTTCTTTTTAAAATCACAGAGTAATCCATTGCCTAAACCATGTGCCTTTATTTAGAAATCTCAGTATGCCAATCCAAACACATTGATCGATTCTATTTGAACCCTGAACTCAAAGTTATTTTGAACAACCCCCCTCCCCCCCCAGCTATGTGTCCAGCTCCAGATATTGGTTTCGTCTAAAAATGACACCGGTATATACTAAATCTAGAGCGTATTTGATTACAAGTCCAATCAGGCTTGATTAGGTTAGGCCATCAGCGGCGATGAGAACCAGCTTCAAGCTGAGGTCCACCCATGTTCTGGTTCATAGACTCTGCCCTCAAGCCCTTCATCAAACAGCCATTTCCTCCCCTGCGCTCAACTCTACAGGCAGGACTATCTCTAGATTCAAAGTTTAAAAGCTTTATTGTTCATTAGAGTGTGGTGGAAATTTGTCTTGGGCTTGTTGTCTTTGGCATCGTTTCTAACCGTGGACTTCCTTGAAGAACCATAATGTGCTTGTGTGGTTTGGACTAAACATTTGATATGAAACTGAGCATGACGACTGGGACGCATGTTCAGTGTGAAGCTCTATACGAATAAAACAATATTTTCACAGATCAGACTGTTGTCGTTTTCTTTCACTCTCCAAACTGTAGGCTAGTTAGGAAATCCATCAACGCCAGAACGGTTCTTTCAGAGAGATACCAAGGGGGGAAATGAAGAGTACGCTGGGTCCTGTCTGTCTCGGAAGAAGAAACGAGGCCTTGCTGAGTTGATCAAACCCAGTGGCCCAAGTCGGATCTTCCATCCATACGAGAGCGAGAGAAGAGAGAGAGTGATGGCCGCTGACAAGCTTAAATAGAGGCTTCCATGCCAGGGATCAAAAGCCATCCTTCTTCTCCACTCTCTCATTAAGACGGAAAACCCGAGCGCCGCCATCCGATCCGTCTCCATTTTTCCTCAAAGGAGTCTAACTTAAAAGATCTGCGCCTGTCGGATTTACAATGGTGGGCGAGTGGTGTTTACCGAGACCCGGCCCTGCCAGAGTCAACAGTCAAGCAAAATAAATGGAGCCTGCCTAGTGTTTCCACAGGAGTAAGGAAATATGGAGCGAGACTTGTGCCTTGCTGTTTCGTAATTAGTACCTTAACATCGCTGTCCTTGGATCCCAGCGCTGCACGTCCAACGTTTCCCTGAGCTGGGTAATATACAGCCAAGCATTAACGTCAAACACGTCTGGCCACGGGGCCTGGCATGTTAGCCTAATCTGTTATTGCAGCCATAGCTGATCCTCTGGTCTTGCCCAACTCAGCTCTGTGGAGGGCATGGAAGTTGACAGTGAGGCTGGGGCCTACAATGTAGGCTATAGAAGAAAATCCTTATGTAAACTGCCGGTACGACCTTCACGAATACACAACAGATGGCACAGTATACAAATACGAACATCACAAAACAGACGGATTATCTTTACAGTGTTACCTGACCTTTTTTATAATAACTAATTCACTTTACGTTTTATTCATTCACTTCACTTTTCTGACGTTTTATTAGAGCTATCGTTTGTCACGGAATGATCCAAGCCTCTGAAATCAGCGGTGCCCTGTAATTACTCCTGACACGACACTGTCGTGATGAAAGTAAAGGGAAAGAAAGAGCGACAGTTGAGGCTGTACACGCAGTAGAAGAAGTCTCAGATCAGATGCTGCCAGAAAAAAATCCGCCTGAATTCAGAGGCCATCAGAGAGACAGGAAACAGCGTCCCCGTGTCATAACAGCAGATCAGGTTTAAAAGGACAGACCCGAGGCAGACGGGTCGACTGCTCTTCCTCATAGTAAAAGAGAGAGAGAGAGGATCTGAGGTGGTATCGGATTCGCGGATGGTTTTCCCCCTCCGCCTTTTCGCGGGGGTTTGAGTGACCTGTGGTGCCGTTTGATGGGGATTATCGATCTGCCTGGCGCACGCCTGTGGTTTCGGCGCGAGACTGACTCACCAGAGAGCTCCTGGCAGGGCGGCGCTCGCGGATGATGAATGTCAGGGACAACTGTCAAAGTTTGACGTTTGAACTCGCTGATGATCCCACATTAGCCTTGATTACCAGATGGTTATAGAATCTCCTTCCATGCATCTCTAATGATCAAGACTGACTGTAGAATACATAACGCCAGACTGTTTTCTCAGCTTTTTGGAAAGGAGACGTAAAGTGAACTTCAAGTGAAGGAACTCCTTGAGAGTTGTGCCCAATATTTTAAACTATTGGTTAAGCGTGTCAGAAACGGCTTGAATCGGGGCTGTGGACCCACATCACGTGGTCTACCTCTGGGTGACTGTATCAGGATGTGGACTGGACGTTCAGCTAATGATGATGTGAGGTCTGCCTGGTGTCAGGTATACGATACCTACCAATGAGCAAGCTCAGCGCCTTCTGATGTGCTCCAATGTAGGCTATATAACCACACTGGGGCGACCGCAGCCTGGGCCTGGAAGACCACACTCACATCCAGTCGGACGTGTTTGGATTCTCCGTAGCCCTCATACATCCGCGCCATCCTGAAAGCTCTCACTTTATCATTCACTGTACTAAATCATCGCTCTGCCTACAGGAAACACCCAGCGTTTTACTTTCCAGTCGTAAACCATAAAACCTGTCTTTAAAGCGAGTTATGATGCCTGGAGACGGAGGGGACGCCAAAAGCACAACCAAATACAGCGAGCATCCTTCGCATCGCCTGGCATCGTCAGGCAAGGTCGCGCTGCCATTTTCCAAACGAAGTCAGAGATGATGAAGGTGTGCATCACCAGGATGACATGTCACTCTGCGAAGGACCACTTCTCCCCGACACTATTTTGTGACCGCTCGGCATTACTACTCGCATTAGTTCTCAATTAACACTCTGCCGATAACGTTCCAAGAGGCCTTCATCTGACATGAAGAATACACACGACTCCTTCACGCTTGGCGTCAAGGCAGAGATGGGGCCCCTGCCCAAATATTTGAAATTTTATTGCCTGGCTGAAACTTATGGAAAAGGCCTGTTTTGCATGAATGTTTGGCACCGCTCTGGGCCCTATCCCGTCTTGTGTTTTGTGCTCTCAGTCATTTTGCAACAGTTTGCCATTTTTGACAGTTGAGATGGCGGATCATTTCAAACATTGGCATGGCGCTAAGGTCTTTGACAAAGAAGCCTTTTGTTTGTGTGTTTGGTTGCTCTCCATGGTCCTGACACCAGCATTTTCAATATAATTTCACTTTCGGGGAAAAGAGGTCAGTATTGTAGTACATATTTTGTGTTGGCAGGACTCGGTAAAGTTGAACTTTGATGTTGTAGAAATGCGCCTCTCATTACTTAGAGTTCATTTATTTTGATTTAAAATAACCTTCTTTCAATCAGCAGCACACCCATATTCAATTAAAACATTGATTATAAATAACTGAAATTACATGAAAGCTCTTCAGTGAAAATGTTAACGAAACCATTTGAGATGTTAGTCAATCATATCCTAGCCAGAGGTCAATGTCCTTCTTCAGACCTAGCCTTTAGAGGGAGAATATTCAGCAGGAGTACTTGGCATGTGTTTTAGAGAGTGTGGTTGGCACAGTAACGAAACCATTAGCTAGCTGGAACACAATATGACTAACTTAAACCTTAGCCGTAGCTTTAAGAGCCTCTGTCCCACCTACAGTGTAATGAGTGTATTGGGTTTCCATACTCCCTCAGGTACCTACACCTCATTCAGAGTTCTCTGAAGTTGGCGTGCTGCGGGCCTGTTGTCTGGGTGGGCCTGCTCGTCGCAGCCTGTGATACACATAACAGCCACTGTAGGGCGCCAAAGTACACATCTAATCTAGATTGTGTTGATTTTTAGAAGTGTACACACGTCAGGGCGATGACACACTGACCAGTCAGTGAGAGATATATAGAGAGAGTCAGAGAGAGAGAGAGAGGGGGGGGAGTGAGAGAGAGAAACACAGAGATAATGTGTGTGTGTGTGTGTGTGTGTGTATAGAGAGTTTGTGAGAGAGACAGAGAGACAGATAGAGAGAGACAGAGACATATGTATACATATATATACACAGAGAGACAGAGAGAGAGACACAGAGAGCGAGAGAGACAGAGAGAGAGACAGAGATACAGAGAGAGACAGAGACACAGAGAGACATATATATATATATACAGTATACACACAGAGAGACAGAGAGAGAAACAGAGAGACAGAGAGAGAGATATAGAGAGTCAGAGAGAGAGAGAGACACACAGAGAGAGAGATATATATACAGGGCTGAGAGTAGGATGGCTCCCAGAGGACCACTTCCTGCCTCAACTGCTGCTCTGAAGCATTTTGGGAGGTCAAGTAAACAGTTATTGTTGTGAAGTTCTGTGTGTGTGTGTGTGTTACGAGTGCGGATGCATATGAATGTGTGCCACAGACCTGCAGATTGGAGAAATGGCCTCTTTTTGTTGAAGTTGTCAGGGTGAGTACAGGAGGGGTTCCCCAGCTCAGAGAGAGGGAGGAAGGCAAAGCACACCTCAGAGAAACTAAACATATATAAGTTCCAAAAGCAGGTTCACGGAGAGAACACACACATAACACCACAAAGAACCGACAAAGACTAGACAAGGAAGGAACCACACACACACACAATGACCAAACTACACTCAGGTGAAACAAACTACGCCTAACGAGCAAACTGACGACCTGACAGACACTAACAGGACACAGGTGCAGTGAATCAGACACAAGGAAACACCAGGGCAGTTGAAAAACACAACCTTCTCCCGGGGGCACGGGCGCAGGCGAGACATGAGTAGCATCATTCTCAGGTTGTTTGTTTGTTGTTTATGACACGATTTCGTCTGGAGATCCCAGCTGATGCAGGTAACCACAGAATCTGGCAGTTGAGGCGTTGGGAGAGCTTTAATGTGGTTTCTTCTCCCCAGAGAGAGAGAGAGAGAAAGAGAGAGGGGGAGAGAGAGAGAGAGAGAGAGCGAGAGGGAGAGAGAGAGAGAGAGAGGGAGAGAGAGAGAGAGAGAGAGAGAGAGAGAGGGATAGAGACAGAGAGATCGAGAGAAGAGAGAGAGAGAGCTGAATCTCTCTCGCTCTCTCTCGCTCTCTCTCTCTTCTAGCTCTCTCTCGATCTCTCTCTCCTCTCTCGCTCTCTCGTCTCTCTCTTCTCTCTCTCTCCTCGTCTCGTCTTCTCTGCTCCCTCTCTCTCTCTCCCTACTCTCGCTCTTCTCTCTCTCATCTCTCGCTCCTACGAGAGATAGAGAGTTCTTTTCCCGCATGTCTCGCCTGCTTGCAGGAGGAGATGCTAATTCATCTGAGTGTCTGGGTCTCGTTCGTCCTCCTGAGTTCATTATTATAATTGCTAGACATGGCTGAGAACGCAGGGATGCGAACCCGAAACCAACCCCAACTTTCTTTTCTTCACTCAATCTATATTCAGGGAAATCCGAGAATGTTCCCAATCCGAACCTAAAAAACACATGGCGTGTGTGTGTGTGTGTGTGTGTGCACTCGAATTGGGTATGTTATGTCTTGGAATAATGTAAACAGGCTACCTCGTTTTCTCTGTCTCTCCTTCTCTCTCTCCCCGCTCTCTCTCCCTCTCGCCTCCTCTCTCTCCCTCTCTCGTCCTCTCACTCCCTCTCTTCTCTCTCTGCCCCCTCTCCTCCTCTCTCCCTCTTCCCTCCTCCCTCTCCAGCTCTCCTTCTCTCTCTCCCTCTCTCCTTCTCTTTCTCTCCCTCTCCTCCTTCTCTTTCTCTCCCTCATCTCCTTCTCTCTCTCTCACCTCTCTCCTTCTCTCCTGTCATGCGGTGCCGGCCGTAGTCCTGGTGCAGCAGCCGGTCGTGTCTAGCAGGATCCAGGACGGAGCGCTCCAAAGACAATGTTGACCCAGACTGAACGGCAGGGCCTGGGATGGCACCTCCAGACAGGAGCCTTACATGAAACCCCCATGTCGATAGGGCTGTTCTGTGCTCGGCGGTCCTCACTGTTCCTCTCTGCCTGTTCCAGTTCAGGAGCATCTAGACATGTCGGGGTCAGAGATGAGACACACCAGAGACATGGAGGAGAATATGAATGAACATGACATGGGGCCACCCTCACCCTCCTCAACCCCTCTCTCTCTCCTCACTCACACAGAGACACACACAGACACAGAGACACACACAGAGACACCACACACAGACACACACACAGACACAGAGACCACACACACACACAGACACACACACAGACACAGAGACAGAGACACCACACACACACAGACACAGACACAGAGACACACACAGGCACACAGACACACAGACACAAGATGTAAGATCATAGGAAAGATGCTTGAGGCCACGATGAGAGATATGAAGGTCTTATTAACAAAAATCCTCTTTTATTCTTAAACATAAACAAATATACAATCACAATGCCAATTTCACTCACTGTTGTCAGGTTGCCAGTCCCTTTTGGAATACAAAAAACGAACTCTTCGCCCAGATATGAACAACCAGCAGAATAATGAAGACAGTTACATTTCCTGACTGAAGGTTTGACCAAGTGTAACAAAGACAAAGAAGGAAAGAAAGTTCTTCAAAACTGGGGGCGTACTTGTTTAGATGATTGAATTACACATTACCGTCAGCATTTTAAATGACAATCTCATTATGAAACTATGCAAGAATCCACTTGTTATGGGTCACAACAGAACAAACACCTTTTGGAAACAAAGCAAAGTTTCAGTACCATGAGGAAGGGTGATGATGTGATGATATACATGTACATCTAACCTGATGTCTGTCAGTAAAGGACTGTTGTTTTGTTGGACCTTTAGAGAGACTGCCTTTTCTACTTTGTGCTCTTGGTTGTTTAACAAAAAATTATACTGTTCATGATGTACACAGGGAACAAATGGAACTGACATTTTCTATTGCAACTGACAGCTGTTTTTATGGTGCGACATGAGATAGTATGACATAGACATGACATAGTATGACATAGACATGACATAGTATGACATAGACATGACATAGCATTTGTGTGTTTTAAAGACTCAGTTTACGCTCCCTTGGCGGCCCAGAGCCCAAACCAAGAGCCTGGATATCTGGTGACATCAAAAGAGTTCAGGAGATCCACAACACAGGCTGGGACCAAGACACTGCGTGCACAGCTCAACTAGAGACGGATGGACTCGGAACTTTGGAAATCTCAACATTCCTGTATTGCCAACATCCACTGAAAAATACATCTTGCAAGAGGGAAAAATAGTATTTTAAAAATAAATACTGACTGCCTTTTGAGATCAAATTCAACTCCAATATAAATGGCATGTTTAGCCAAGTGTTCTCCATTGTGTGTGACTCCAGTGGTGTTACACTGGTATAGAGGACCAAACCCACTAACTCTCTGGCAGACGAGCTCTGCTAAAAACAAGTCCAGAAGTAAGTGCTTTATGATAGAAACATGCAAACGAACTCTCCCATCCTGTTTGTTTCCAGTTTGCTGTCAGCAGCTGCGTCCAATCACCACGTAGGAAGCATTTTTCACTTCTACATTTTTTGCATTCTCAAATCTCAAAACACTTGTAATTGCAAACTGTAAACATGTCCACTTCTCTTCTTACACTGTGTATGGTGTCGTTTCTCTAGAGTCCATCCAACAGTCTGTAATACTGAGCAGTAATATGATTTAACCCCATTTTGTAAAACATGACACCGAAGCAGACAAATAAAATAAAAAGTGAAATCAATGGGCAGAAGATATTTGGTCCAAACTGTTTTCAACAGAGATCAATTCGACAGCACAACTGTGAAAGGAAGAAATTAAGAAATACCCCAAAAAATGAAAAGGGTCTTGATTTTGTGCTCATAAGTGTTACACACTTTGACAAACTTTTAGAAAGTCATCTCTCGCACGTAATGTCAAAACAGCAAGGGTCTCAGGGATCATGTATAAACGTCATATCTGGCCAAAGCATTTAGCTGTTAAACCTGAAAGTATGAAGGACATGAGGAAGTGACTCCAGCTCACTGAAGTGGAACTCCAGGCATAAGGAGGCATCACTGGACTGTGTAACACAGACCCCCTCTGATCTGCTCCACTGCAGCGCTACAGGCTGTGCTACAGACTGTGCTACAGGCTGTGCTCAGGCTGTGCTCCAGACTGTGCTCAAGCCTGTGCTTTCTCCTAACATGGCACACTGTTGAGGATCTCAAGTTATAATCTGAGACTGTGAAGGAATCCATTTCAACTGGTCCCACCAACCTATCCATTTAGTTTCTCCCTGTGACTGCCAAAAAACAATATTTTCACTCTACAGAAAAAAAACAATTAAAATAGATTAAACCTGACCAAATCATTGTTTTCGTGATTTGGAATAAATCCTTAATACCATTAAATCTGACTGGCATTGACAACTGCCAACAGACACACTAAATGTAATTGCTGTGTGTGTTGTATGGGTCAACTCAAAGCCAAATAAGTTGCTCTAGGTGAAATCTAGCTTGAAAGTAATTGCAGAGGAATTATGCTGTCATAGTCTTTGGAAATCACGTCAAAACGAACATCGTTAGAGGGTCTTTGGGTTGTAAAGAAATTAAACTTTTCACTCTTTAAATTACCTTTCAAAATCAATGTTAACTTATTCATATACATCAAAAATATTCAGATTACAATTCTACGACTCAAGTTTCAAATACAATACATAATTTATGGCTTTATAAGTTAAAACTCCTTAAAAAACTCCTTAATTCACACCATCCTCTCACCCACAATATACAATTTAAATAAATGATTTAAAATGAGCGTATAGACATTTTAAAACAAATTTGCTGTTCATACCACCAAAGGTAACATACGTGTCACTCTCATCGCTTGCTACTCAGTGCTTAACCTGCATCTTTATATTGTCGTAGTACAAAAACATGCTCTGCAAAAAGCCTTAGAGAAATACAAACACTACAAAAGAAGCTGTCTTTTACAAAGTATCTGAACAATCCATTTGCTTGTGGATTATCATAAAACTGGAATAATGTTTTATCCACTTGGGTCTAGTAAACCATAATAGTCTTGTGTCTTTCTCATTATTGCTGTGAGAATAACTCCCTTTGTAGTGCCTTGGTCAAAACACATTCCAGGAAGACAAGTTCACACAAGTCTGTTTTCTTTTATCTCGACGTTAATTTCCGAGGAACGGAAGAGATAGTTTTTCTTTTTCTTTCTGCTAATTTGTTGCATAACTCAAAACTCTCCCAAAAGGTTTTGTGCTTTTAAAACCAGAACATCAGTTGACGTTTTCCCTTCTTGTCGTCCCCTGGTCTCAGTAAGGCCTCCAGACAGCCTCATCCATCCTTCCTCCAGGGTTGAGCACGGTAGGGGAGTTACTGTGGCTCCCGTCCCCCTCCACTCCCCCCTCCGTCTGGCTGGGAAGGTTAGGGTTAACCAGGGAGCTGCCTGTGGAAGCACTAGTGCAGGGTGGTATCATCCTGGACGGTGAACGATCGCCCCCCGGAACCATGGAGAATTGGTACGAGCCGGAGGAGGCTCCGTAGTAGAGATAGGGGGTGCTGCTGGTCTGGAAGGGTCCACTCTGGCTCTGGGTGGAGCCGGGGTAGGGTGGGGGCAGGTAGGTGTGGTAGTGGGCGCTGCCCAGCGACATGGCGGAGGTGACCGGGGGGGTGTAGGTGAAGGTGGCGGGGTAGTGCATCCTGGGACTGGAGAAGCGACTCTCTGTCAGAGAGAGGCTGGGAAACTGGCGTTCAAACTGACCAGGGAACGGACTCAGGTCAGACGTACCTGCAGACACACACACACACATATACATGAATATATGTATATAAACAGTGTATATATATAAAGAAAATGTATATTTCACACAGATATAAATGTATATTTCTCTACTCGTGCTCAATTATTGAGATGCCTCAGGAACGTGCAGCCGTTCCTAAAGGATACGTCTGCTTGAATCTATATCTTATTAAATGACTAGTTATTATAATGGGTGTTGACTGTGTCACTCTCTTTCGATTACTGTCTCTGCTTCACTAGGTGTCAGTCTTGTTGATGTGCTATGTGAAGGGGGGTTTCAGTAATTGGCGTGTACAAAGTGCCTCTTGGGGATAATATACAATTATTTTATTGTGTCAGAAAAGCTAAATATCTAAGCACTATGATATGTTTAATATCATCTCTTCAGACACCACGTTGAAACGCCAATAGACCTAGAAAACCGTGTTCCTAAATCTTTTCAATTTATGGTTTTATTTGTTGGATTTAAGATTACAGTCACTGTGATAGATTGTGTATTCATGCTCGCATTTATGATTCTTAATATTATTTATGTGTCCGTGTGTGAATGCATATGATGCTCATATGTTCATGCTTACACAGTATGTGTGTGTGACTTTGTTCGACGGTTCATATTTGTGTATGTTTATCTTTGCGCGTGTGTGTGTATCTCTGTGTGTGTGTGTGTCTATATCTGTGTTTGTGTGTATCTGTGTTTGTGTCGGTGTGTGTGTGTGCGGAGGGGTAATACGTGTGTGAATACTGCATGCACATAAAAAAAGCAGTTGGGATGAATCAGGAGCAGCACACATGGAAACACTTTGAGGAGAAGCAGTTTCCATGAGATCCATAATGAGGCAGGGCTGAGCTCTGATGTGGCTCTTCTACTCGCCTCCCAACGGCTCCAGAGACAGAGAGCGTGTGTGTGTGTGTGTGTGTGAGTGAGTGTGTGTGTGTGTGGAAGTTATGTGTGTATGGGGGAGAGATATATAGATACATAGATAGAGAGACAGAGAAAGTGAGAGAGAGAGAGAGAGAGAGAGAGCTGATCCCTCTCTCTCTCTCTCTCCATCCATTCCATCCCTTCGTTCCTCTTCACGCTCCATCCTAAAAAATACCCTGAAACCACTAACTGGCTGTGGCTAGCATCGCGCTGGGCCCAGAAAGTTTAAGGAGAATAGGAGGTACTCCCCACTCACACTAACCCTCCTCACCCCCCCCCTCACACCCCCCCCCCACCCCTCTCCGTGGTGGAGTCCAGCCATGGCAGTCTTATCATAAATCACTAGGCGTCTTCTGTGTCACCATGTCTGGTGTGAGAGGGCGGGGATGGCTGGGTGGGGGGTGGTGGTGAGGCTTAGTGTTTATGTGTGGGTGAAATTGCAAGGCCGGGTTTGTCGCTAGCGTCAGATAACATGTGCTGTCAATTAAGGCCTTTAAACTTCCCTTCTCTCCAGAAAGATCCATTTGATTTTTCATCGAAATAGTAGGTGATTGTCTTCGGAATAGAGGGACCAGTGTGACCTCAGAAATGAACGGCAGTGTTCAATAAACTACCGACTTCTGCTGTTCACATTTGGACTCGTTTACTGTACAAAGCCCTCTGTGATGATGAGCCAGATCAAGCTTCATTAGTTTAAATGAAACCAGAGTCTACGTTGTCTAAATATTTGGAAGTATTTTACAAACCCAAACTTTTGAACTTCACTTCCGAATTTGGTGTTTGACTTGAGTGATGAACTCCTGGAGCTGAATCACTGATTGCCTACTGAAGCATTTCTCTACATGAAGAGCTGGGTAGAAAGAGATAGAGAGGAAAAGGGAAAGAAAGGAGAGAAGAGAGAGAGAGACGAAGCGAAAGAGGAGAGGGAGAGACGAAAAAAAGAGGAGAGAGAGAGAGAGAGAAAAAGACAAACAAAATAGAAGCAGAGCAGTGAAGAAGAAAAAATAAAAAAAAAAAAAATACGAAGAAAAACAGAATGAGCACAAGGCGGAAAAGAAAAAAAAAAAAAACAAGAGAGAAGGAGAGAGAGAAAAAAAAAAGAGAGAAAAGAAGAAGAGTATGAGAAAAGAGAAAACAAAAAAAAGAGAGAGAGAGAGACAGAGAAAAAAAAAAAAGAGAAAAGAGATGAGAGAGAAGAGAGAAAAAGCAAAAAAAGAAGAGAGAGAGAGAGAGAGGGAGAGAGAAACCCACCCTCTCTCTCTCTCTCTCTCTATGTCTCTCTCTCTCTCTCCCCTCTCTATATCTATCTCTCATCTCTCTCTCTCCACTCTCTTACTCTCTATCTCTCTCTCTATCTCTCTCTCTATGTCTCTCTCTCTCTCTCCCCTCTCTCTCTCTCTCTCTATGTCTCTCTCTCTCTGCGGTGGATCTCCAGTCAGGGGTGATGGAGCTGTTCTGAGCTCACCGTGAGTCAGACTCGTCTCTTATCTCCCGTCACCTGAGACCCTCGTCGTTCCACTTAGGAGCCGTTAATATCCAGGCGTGTCAGTGTATGAGTGCATCAGCATGTGGAAGCAAGCTTCAGTGTGAGCATGCATGCGTGAGCGTGGTGTGAGAGTGTGTGTGTGGAGTGTGTGTGTGTGTAAGGGTGTGAGTGGTGTGTGTGGTAAGTGTGTGAGTGTGTGTGTGGAAGTGTGTGTGTGTTGTAATTGTGTGTGTGTGTGTGTGTGTAAGTGTGTGTGGTGTGTGTAAGTGTGTGTGTGTGTGTGGAAGTGTGTGTGTGTGTGAAATGGTGTGTGTAAGTGTGTGTGTGTGTGTAAGGGTGTGAGTGTGTGTGTGTGTGTAAGGGTGTGAGTGTGTGTGTGTGTAAGGGCTTAGAGAACAAAGCTCGACGCTCCTGAGATGAAAGCAGGGAAGGGGGAGACCAAACTAATCAGAGCTGACAAGGCAGCTGGCAGGATTTCAATCCCCCTCCGATGCACAGTCACACCGCGGCAGCTCTTAAGCACTCACCCTCGCTCCGGGCGCAACCAGGAGGAATGAAGGTGTAGCACATCAACACAAAGAAGAGAGAGATGTCAACTGAAGAAACGAGTGTATAGAGAGAGAGAGCGGAGAGAGCAAGAGAGAAAGAAAGAGAGCGAAAGAGAGAATGTGAAAGAGAGCGCGTGGGGATTGGAATCACCTGGCGCTGGGTCAAACAGGTGTATGAAGGAGAGAAGTCGTCTGGCCGCATTTAGGGCTTTTAAAACGAGTGTTCGGGTCGGGGAAAGGCAGACAAATTAGCACCCAGATGCTGCCGTTATGATGACTCCATGAGTACCCAGCATGCTTTGGGAGAGCCGTGGATCACTATAAAGCCACTTTATTGGTCCGTCACGAGCCTGTTATTATCCTAGGCCTGTTATTACCCATACTGCACTGCTCCGAGATCAAAGGCTTGGACGGAGGAAACAATCCTCTTTTCCACTGTTTATAAAAAGCCTTCCAGAACCACTCTGAAGGGGAACAGTGGAAGTCTCCCTCTCCTCACATTCATCTAGAATTAGCTAATGGTGACTTGTGCAAGTAAATTGGTCATAGTTAGCCTGCTTTGTCTGACAAATTGTAAATATGCAATTACAGCTGTGAAAGCTCACTCATTGGTTACGATGTATCAGGGACAGACAGGTGAGGTGTAGGTGTGTACCTGTGTGAGCCGAAGGTGTGTACCTGTGTGAGGCGGAGGTGTGTACCTGTGTGAGCTGTCAGTGTGTACCTGTGTGAGCTGTCAGTGTGTACCTGTGTGAGGCGGAGGTGTGTACCTGTGTGAGGCGTGAGGTGTGTACCTGTGTGAGCTGTCAGTGTGTACCTGTGTGAGGCGAAGGTGTGTACCTGTGTGAGCTGTCAGTGTGTACCTGTGTGAGCTGTCAGTGTGTACCTGTGTGAGCTGTCAGTGTGTACCTGTGTGAGGTAGGGTGGGCACAGTGCAGGGGGGGTGGAGGTGTGTACCTGGCAGGCGTCGGGGCACGTCGCTGATGGCAGGAAGACCTGTGGCTCGGCTGGCGGAGAGGGGGGTGGTGGAGTGGACAGAGGGGGAGGCCATGGGACTCAGGTAGGAGGGGTAAGTCTGCTCATAGGACCAGGGTGGAGAAGCCTGGGACTGGCGTGGGTCTGAGGGGAGCGAGGGGGGGGAGACAGGATAAAAAGAGGTGAGAATCAGTGCATTTCAGTATTTTAATTCCTGCCTTGCATTTGAAATACATCGCATGAGACAGCAAAAGCAACAAGTTAAGACGTTATCTGTGTCTTATTCTATTTACCGTGCATTCCTGGATGTTTTTTCTCTCGGTTATTCTCAGTTAAAATTGTTACGCAACCTCTCTTGCAATGACACATCTAATGTTTGCCTAAGCAGAGAAGATCTTCCTGTTTGCCTTTAAAAACATCTTGCACTAGCTTCAGGACTGAGAGGTTCCATGGCACACGCCCAGCATATAAACACACAGCCACACTCAACAAGCAACACACACTTTTACAACAGTCTCTGTGCTCACATAAAGCCTAAACACCTATTTGCACATTGACCACGAACAGTAAGAGTCTTGAGGCTGAAAACGATCTGCAGATTGAATATCAAAATGTGTACATTTATCAATATTCTAGGACGTAAACGTTTTCGTATATTTACAGAATCCAGCCGTCGGATGTTGACTTCAAGATCAACCTCAAAATATTTAGAGAGAAGCTGTGGAAACAGTCAGCACATGTCGGTTCAGGTCTACAAACGACCCACTGTACCCCTCAAGTACCGGGAAACCCTGAATGTGAAAGCTGAAGTGGAACCAGCACATGTGACAGGAAGTGGCCAGCTGGACTGGGGCAGGGAGGCTAGCAGGGAGGCTAGCAGAGGGGCTAGCAGGGAGGCTAGCAGAGGGGCTAGCAGGGAGGCTAGCAGGTAGGCTAGCAGGGAGGCTAGCAGGGGGGCTAGCAGGGGAGGCTAGCAGGGAGGCTAGCAGGAGGCTAGCAGGAGGAGGGAGGAGCTGTCAGTAGCAGGGCTGGCTCAGGTGACAGGTGTGTAGTCGTGAGAGATGGCGTTACCACCTCGTACGTAGAGAATGTACATGAAGCAGGTATACCCTCCAGGTGTGACATTTCACCTTGCCTGAACAAACCTGCTCTATTTCACTAAGAGCCCATACCGCAGTGAGACTATTTTTACCTCGAGGGAGGCACGTGTCCATGGCGACCTCACGGGGACTGTGATGTGTGGTGAACATTAGGTACTGTATCTACCCTGGCTGCTGAATGTTCTAGAACCACATCTGGTACTGTATCTACCCTGGCTGCTGAATGTTCTAGAAGCACATCTGGTACTGTATCTACCCTGGCTGCTGAATGTTCTAGAACCACATCTGGTACTGTATCTACCCTGGCTGCTGAATGTTCTAGAACCACATCTGGTACTGTATCTACCCTGGCTGCTGAATGTTCTAGAACCACATTTGGTACTGTATGTACCCTGGCAGGTGAATGTTCTAGAAGCACATCTGGTACTGTATCTACCCTGGCTGGTGCATGTTCTAGAGGCTCACCTGGTATCTGTGTTTGGCCCTGGGGGTTGAAGGAGTTGGGTCCGGGGTTGAGGGACGGCCGGGGTGGTTGTGTCGGCACGGCAACCCTCTGTCGGATTCTCTCCAGCTCGCTGAGGCGGTCAGAGAACAGGCCGGTCTTAGGAGCATCCTCCAGCTTCTGACGGTGCCCTGCAGACACACACACCCCGTCAGCCAGGCTCACCCTGACCCTCACCCTCACCCTGACCCTCACCCTGACCCTCACCCTGACCCACCACTGTGCCAGGCCTTACCTCACACTATGACCCCCTCAGCAAGAGGTCATTTAGTATAAGAACCTGACGACCACGGAACTATTTCTACGTCTATGTTTCACCCGCCCAGAAGAAGCTTCACGTCTTGTGTTTGCTTTCCAGTGTAGGCATAGTGGAGATCTTGGATGTCCCGTCATGCTGTGATGTGACAGTTGTGCTATGTGCCTTGAGAGCTGATCTTCTGTCAACAGGGCCTGTGTTTATATCACCCAGAGGATGTATGCTGTGAGGGGCCACGACTGGGATGCTGCATCCTGTTAGCGACAAGCTAGGAGCCAGCAGTTTACTCAGCCAGGACTCGTCCTCAGGACTCATCCTCAGGTAAACACGACAGCTCTGCTCAGAAACCTGATTCTGATGACATGATGTCCTCTTCCTGCTGTGTTCTGTACCTTACAAAACATCACACAGCTTCCTTATGCACTTAATGTACTGCATGACTCATCTATGTACACTCTCTCTCTCTCTTTCTCTCTCACACACACACACACCTCCATGATCTGTTGATCTGTATGTCTCTTATCCAGAGCGGTTTCCAGTAAGTACAGGGACATTCCCCCCAAGGCAAGTAGGGTGAAGTACCTTGCCCAAGGGCACAACGTCATTTTGCACGGTCGGGAATCTAACCGGAAACCCTCTGATTAACAGACCGATTCCCTAACCGCTCAGTCATCTGACTCCTGACTCCACTTATCTGTCTCTCTCTCTCCTGTCTGTCTCTCAGCTGTCTGTCTGTCATTGTACACCTCTGTGTATTTGAATGCTTGCTCCCTCCTCCCTCAGATCCTTTGTAAAGTAGGTGAAGTAAACATGAAGGTGCAGAAAGTCATCCCGGAGCTGGCAACGTGCCATCTGGCACAGGAACGGACAGGCAGCTGCCTCCGAATCCTGTCCAACCTGCCTGAGCAACACACAGACACACCTCTGAGGCTAGCCCAGGGAGGGGGTGGGGAGGCAGGGGCCAGGGGGCAGACGCAGCCCAGAGAGGAACAGCAGAGATGCAAGAGGAAAAGGAAAGAAGAGGAGTTGGATGAAGATGAGGAGGAAGGAGAGAGGAAAGAGCAAGAGGTTGAGGAGGAGCAGCAGGAACAGGAAGAGACAGAAGGGACAGAGTCTTTGAGGTTTCCATCAGGGATGTCACATGGACAAATACGTCCTGATAGATGATGATGTGTAACAACGTCAACCCCCAACTCGCAGCACCCCATCTTGATGACCTCAAACGGCAGAGCTCACTTTCATGACATAACTCACATGGATAATTCATTAATTTCAACATTTGCCATCAGGCCGGCGGATAATTTGTGCCTTTCACTGGCATTCCTTATTTCTCTTAGCGGGCTGTGCCCAGTCAATCATACGCTTTCCACTCCTAACAGACTGAGTTTCTCTTTAAAACAGCGATGGGACACAGTGAGGCTTTGTGAGATGGGTATAAATAGCTGAGGGGGTGCGAGACATGGGGGAGGCAGAGGGGGGTGGGGGCAGGAGGGAGAGGAGGAGACCCTGATGAACAGTAAATTAAGAGCTCTGGATGGGTCCCCAGTCTGCAGTCTGGGGGCTGACTGGGGCCCGCTGGATCCTCCCTGACGCACCGCGAATGGTGAAACAGTTAGAGGACCTTCCTCCACGCAGCCCAGAACATCTAGGACCAGGATGTTTCCTCGGCAACAGCACAGAACATCTAGGACCAGGAGGTTTCCTCGGCAACAGCACAGAACATCCAGTGGCTCTCCGAGACAACCAGCATCCAACCAGGGATGTTTTCACTCACGAGGCGGAGTGTGTGTAAATACACTGAACTGCCTGATCTTTCCACAGGTCTTTCAGACAGTCTGCGACAGGCTGATACAGGCCTGTGTCTCTGTTAACACTCCCAGGTCAAGATTCAAACCCGTGGACCGCTAGTTTTCCCCAACTGGCTGGACAGTGGGTACTAACAGATAAGATGGGCAACCTGGTTGTGGTCATAAGGGGCAGCGAAGAATGGTTTTCAACCATGAAGTAATGCGACATGGTAACCACTACTATGCATTAAAGTCCAGCGCACAGTGAATACACCCTGCCCTCACAGTGAATACACCCTGCCCTCACAGTCCATTAGTTTGGTGGCACTGACAGTAAATACCGTTTTTCAGGCCTTAATTACACCTTTTAGAAGACATCTGTTGCCAAACACAAGATTTCTCAGCTGTTTTATCGGAACCCTAGCAGGGCGTTGGAATGAACCGGGGTATTTAAAGGAGCGGGAAGGCGGATGATTTCAGCGCCGGAGGGAAAGTCCCTCAGATTCCCATCATCCCTGTGAAAATAGCCCAGATTTTCGATAGTGTGTGCCACTTCCCTGCCCAACCAGCAGCCGGAAACACACAGATTCAGACCAGATGTTACGGTAATACACAAGCGCATGGACACGCACCTACACACACACACACACGTAGGCTAGCGCGGACACACAAACACACGCATGTGCCAGCTCCGTCCGTTATCTGCCATCTCTGCAGATCAAATCGGACACCCAGAGATCCCAAAACAGTGTTGTTTGAACCAGAGAGATAATGAACTGGGGACCTATCCACCACACTGGTCTGAAAACACTGCAAGTAAGAGCAAGAATGGTAAACAGTGTGTAAGACCTAAGTAATTGATGCCAGATGGAGATGTGATCTGGGTCTGAGTGCCGTGATCTCTGATGGATGATGAGGTGAGCTGTTTCCCTCTGAGGCACACACACACACACACACACATACACACACACACACGGGCTGAGACTACCAGTCTGAAACACAATAGCGCTCCTTACCAGCCAAGCAGGCATCCTCTACAGATGAACTATTTAGAAATTCACTCCGGTTGAGTAGGATTGCGTAAGAAACACAGCCGAATAAATGGACAACTTATAAATTCACTGTCGCGTCATTCCTGAGGCCCCGTCGGCTTAGGGTTTATGATTATGGTGTGACCTGTGATTAATATATCTACCTTGATTTAGGAGCAACACACTCCTGGAATATCAGTCTGTGTGTCTGTCAGTCAGCTCGGGATAGAACAGCCAGTAAAGAGCATGACTGAATGCATTCGTCTCCATTTCACTTTTTTATTTGGAGCTTTCCCAGTGGCTGTGTTGTTTTTGTGAGGAGTCAGAAACAATGAATTATTTCAGGTGGCAGTCTGAATCTGGCAGAGCGTGAAGAGAGAGGAAAAGTGCTGAGTGGGTGACAGCCAGACGCCCGTCTACCATGGGGGTCTGTAGAAGTGGAGAGAGAGAGAGAGAGCAGAGGAGGGGAGAGAGCAGAGGAGGGGAGAGAGAGAGAGCAGAGGAGGGGAGAGAGGGAGAGAGGGAGAGAGAGAGAGCAGAGGAGGGGAGAGAGGGAGAGAGAGAGAGAGCAGAGGAGGGGAGAGAGGGAGAGGGGTGAGAGGGAGAGAGAGCAGAGGAGGGGAGAGAGGGAGAGGGGAGAGAGGGAGAGAGAGAGAGCAGAGGAGGGGAAAGAGGGAGAGGGGGTGAGAGGGAGAAAGAGAGAGAGAGGCAGAGAGAGAGCAGAGGAGAGGAAAGAGGGAGAGGAGGAGAGAGGGAGAGAGAGAGCCAGGCTGTCGTGGAGAGCTGCCAGCCATCTGTGTGGTCCATGCGTTCCAGCCCTGAGGAAGCAAGCCAGGCCAGGGAAGGGCACACACACACTCACACTCACACTGTACACACATATGCTGTACTGTACATAAAACCCGCACACATCCACACTCACACTGAACATCCACTTTGATGCTCTCTCTCTCTCTCTCTCTCTCTCTCCCTCTCTCTCTCTCACACACACAGGCTCTCAGACAGCCTCCCTCATCACCTCTACGCTCACATGAAAGTGTTTTTATTCGGAACAAAGAGAGTAAATCTCTTTGAGATGTTTTGATGTTGTGCTGCTCCAGTCCCTGACTCTGTAGACCTGAGTGTGCTGACTCAGTCCCTGACTCTGTAGACCTGAATGTACTGACTCAGTCCCTGACTCTGTAGACCTGAATGTACTGACTCAGTCCCTGACTCTGTAGACCTGAATGTACTGACTCAGTCTCTGACTCTGTAGACCTGAATGTACTGACTCAGTCCCTGACTCAGTAGACCTGAATGTACTGACTCAGTCCCTGACTCTGTAGACCTGAATGTACTGACTCAGTCCCTGACTCTGTAGACCTGAATGTACTGACTCAGTCCCTGACTCTGTAGACCTGAATGTACTGATCAGTCCCTGACTCTGTAGACCTGAATGTACTGACTCTGTAGACCTGAATGTACTGACTCAGTCGCAGCATCTCAGTGCTCAGTGCCCTCTGCCTCTCAGCTTTGTGTTCTGTCTTATAAAGCCTTGGCATCTGTTCATGGAACCTCATGAGACATCCGTCTCACTGCCTCAGGATTAGACTAGAGTATCTCTCTCTCTCTCTCTCTCTCTCTCGTTCACTTCTTCAGTCTCGTCCTCTGTTTTTTCCTCTCTCTCTCTCTCTCTCCTATCTCTCTCTCTCTCTCTCGTTCACTTCTTTCAGTCTCTCGTCCTCTGTTTTTTCCCCTCTCTCTTTCTCTCTTCTCCCCCCTGCAGTTCAGGGGGGTTTATTGGTCCTGCTCCCATTGTTAAGGCATGTTCTGAATCAGTCTGCAGCTTCAGCAGATACCACACTGTCTGTCTGTGAGTGTGTGTGTGTGTGTGTGTGTGTGTGTGTGAGAGAGAGAGAGCATCAAAGTGGATGTACTGTGTGGATGTGTGTGAGTTTTATGTACAGTACAGCATATGTGTGTACAGTATGTGTGTGTCCAGTGTGTGTGTGTCCATGAGTGCGTGCGCACTCGTGTGTGAGGATGTGTAAATAAGGGCGGGACCAGCCCTTTCAGAGATAAACAAGCCCAACATGTGCTGACATGTGACCTATGTTTAAAGTCGGTATTGGATTGCTCAGGTCTTGCCCGTCAGGCTCAGTAACACCACGACAGACACGAGATGACGCACACAGAGAACCGCTCACGCTCCGAGAAGGCGTGTGTGCCTCTTAAGGTAAGAGAAACTGCCCTTAGAGGACGACGGGGCCGCGATAACGCTGATATTCCCGTTGTTTACTTGAGGAGGTGACGGAGCATGCTGTTTATTAGTATCTCTCACAACACACACGTGCGGTTAGGTTGTGTGGGAGGGCTGTGCCTAACATCAAGTGTGTGTGAATGTGTGGAGCGATACGAAGCTTGGTTTGGCAAAGGAGACCACTGAACCACTAATATTGTCTCCAGGCCTCTGTGCTACCAGACTCATACAACACCAAGACCAAACTTGTTAACACCCTGACCAAAACTAGACCAGACCCAGACCCAGACCCAGGCCCAGACCCGGCACATACCAAGACAGGGGCCAACAGCACAGAGGGGCCTGACCACTAACCTCGGACAAAAACCATGAAAGGCACGAAGCACACACAGCAACACAAGACATACATGCCACAAGTGCTTCAGTCACCTCCTATGGTTGGCTGTCGATAATAAGCAGTAATGGAAAGTGAGTGGTTTGGACAGAAAGCCTGGTGCCGTGTTGACTATCTCCAGTCAGGAGACCTGGTCATGCCCAGGACCTGAGGAGACACAGAACCACCTATAAAAGCATGTTGGTTTAACCAACCCCTCCCAGTCTATTAGTTCAAATGACGTTTAATGAGACCTATTAGCAGTGCTCCAAACCAGCACTGTTACTAAAACAGACTACTGACACCAATAACACACACACACACACACACGCAGACATACATACATAAACACACACACACACACACACACGCGTGTGGGTACACACAAACATACACGAGCTCACACACACACACACACACCGACAGTCACACTTCTGGGCGTAGTGGCAAACCACAGGGCAACTAGGACCTGTCATCTTATTAAGCACAATAAGAGCCACAGAAACCACATGAAGCTCAGGCTAATGACACAGTGACCAGGAGGACCTGACACACCACTCACCGGTGACACCACTCACGGTGCACCCACTCACACACCGTGTAGCTTCCCACTGCAGGCCCGGCAGCAAAACCAGCCCCAACCAGGCCCCAACCGTTACCACACACAACCGTTCATACATCAACCAAACCCAGAAAACTGTAACTGATTCCAAACTAAGCCGGGGAACTTGATATGGCGGTTCCAGTCGTGTGGGACTCTTATGGTAACCAGGACGCCTCGACAATTACATCCACTAATTATTAACACACTTACTGACTGACACCCTCATCAACTGCAGGGAGGACGCGGATGAAAAGTGAACAAGAGCAAAATAACTAAACACTGTGCAGCAGATGTCTCTCGTGGACAAAGCGGCCGTCCCCAATCTTTCAAAGACGATTGTTTTGGAGTTGAATAAACTTGCTATCCCTCTCTGTCACTTTTGAAAAATATGCAGAAGTTGAATGTTTCAGACAAATGACATGTAATCGTGACAGCGTGTGTGTGGGTGTGTGGTGTGTGTGTGAGTGTGTGTGTGTGTGTGTGAGTGTGTGTGTGTGCTATGAGCTAAGACAGCCCAGTGTTCTCCTCTCCGTCGGGCCCCTCCAAGGCGTGCCAGGGGCCTCCTAATTACCCGCTCACTTAACACCAAATAGAGGTGGAATGGCAGACGAGGCCTCCATGTGTAAATGAAGCGTTCAAAGATAGCAGAGGCTGGCTCTGAGCGGGGAAACTGTCAGCACCGGGCCTGGGGGGCCTGGGGCAGGGGGGCCTGGGGCAGGGGGCCTGGGGCAGGGGGCCTGGGGCAGGGAGGCCTGGGGCAGGGGGGCCTGGGGCAGGGAGGCCTGGGGGAGGGAGGCCTGGGGGAGGGAGGCCTGGGGGAGGGAGGCTTGGGGCAGGGAGGCCTGGGGCAGGGAGGCCTGGGGCAGGGAGGCCTGGGGCAGGGGGGCCTGGGGCAGGGAGGTCTGGGGCAGGGGGGCCTGGTGGTGGGCCCTAACAGGGACACACATGTGGGGTTCGTCACCCTGTGACCCAGGCTCGGTGACCCTGAGGGAGAAGCGTGTTCAGAGACACGGGTCCTGGGGAACCGGTGACAGCACAGCCAGGAATGTATCCACCTCACAACTCACATGCAGTGGATGCTATTGGTGGAACTCCGGCTGACGGAAGAATGGCTCGATGACGAGGAGTTCAGCGTTCTGTATTTACAGTGTATTTCACACCTGGTTGATAACGTCCTTAAGACTTCAGAATATGTCTGTGGGCCGAAGGGGACTTTAGGGCTGTTGTTGTCGAGAGAGAAAGCGGTTCTTTGTAAACAAATTCCTTCCTGCCTCCCATCCGCCGGTGTCTAAGTAACGGGCCCAGACTGTGGGTGTTTGGAAGTCATCTGACGGAGAAGGCAGATGCACAGGAAATGCTTGCGATCAAAGTGAAGAGCGAGTGCTCTTCGCATATCCGTATGTGTTACTGTGTGAGCACGCATTCTGGTGTGTGAGAGTGTGAGTGTGTGTGTGTGTGTGTGTGTGTGAGTGTGTGTGTGTGTGTGTGTGAGTGTGTGGTGTGTGTGTGTGTGAGTGTGTGTGTGTGTGTGGTGTGTGGTGTGTGAGTGTGTGTGTGTGTGTGTGTGGTGTGTGTGTGTGTGTGTGTGTGTGTGTGAGTGTGTGTGTGTGTGTGTGTGAGTGTGTGTGTGGTGTGTGTGTGTGTGTGTGAGTGTGTGTGTGTGTGAGTGTGTGTGTGTGTGTGTGAGGGGCGTCTCTGGCGCCAGGGGGCAGGTTTCATCCAGAATGATGACCTACTAATCCCCTGTGTCTCCAGATTTGTCGCTGTCTCTCCGTCTGTCTCTGCGTCCCAGTGCCATGTGTGTTTATAGGACGGGAGGAGGGTTGTTTGTGATGTGCTAGTCTTCGCTGAGACGCCAAAGATGTGAATATGTTTTTATGAATAGGCAGGGCTGGGGAAACAGCTGCCTGCCAGACCAGTTGGCACTGATGGCCATAGTAAAGTTTTTTTTCCTCTTCAGTTGTTTTTATATGGCCCATTAAAATGAGCTGATGCTAGCACTTTGCTACCCAGTGTACCCTTCGTGTTGCACTCTCTCTCATACCATCGCATGGGAAACAAGGCTATTTCTGAGAAGTCAAGTTAATTAAAAACCTGTTGATTGCCACTTAAAATAATCTGAACTTTTTCCAGTTAAGGGTTTGAAAAAAGTATGTCTCTATCCTTTGTTAGTGTACTTGTTGTTTTACTATCTCCGTTTTAGACAGGCGCCACTATTTAGTACTAGTCCTGGACTGTTGTGATTGGCTATCTGTTCGTAGGACACGCCCACAAATCAGCAAGTCTAACAAAAACAGCCTCAGCCAGTCATTATCACACTCTGGGCGAGTGTGTGCGTGTGTGTGGGTATGTGGGTGTGTGGGTGTGCGTGGGTATGTGGGTGTGTGGGTGTGTGGGTGTCTGTGGGTATGTGTGTGTCTGCGTGTGTGTGTGTGTGGGTATGTGTGTGTGTGCGTGTGTGAGTGTGTCTGCGTGGGTGTGTGAGTGTGTGTGGGTATGTGTGTGTGTGTCTGCGTGTGTGAGTGTGTCTGCGTGTGTGTGGGTGTGTGTGTGGGTATGTGTTGGGTATGTGGGTGTGTCTGTGTCTGTCTGCGTGTGTGAGTGTGTCTGCGTGTGAGCGTGTATGTGAGTGTGTCTGCGTGGGTGTGTGAGTGTGTGTGGGTATGTGGGCGTGTGAGTGTGTCTGCGTGTGTGTGTGTCTGTGTCTGTCTGCGTGTGTGTGAGCGTGTCTGTGTGTGAGCGTGTCTGCGTGTGAGCGTGTGTGTAAGAGTGTCCGCGGCGTGTGTGTGGGCGTGTGTGTGGCGTACTCACTCCTGGGCTCCCGTGGTCCGTCCACTGTGACCTTAATGGCCCGGTGGTAAGTGGCCACTTGTGGAGGGTTGGAGAATACCGTGATTGTCAGGGTGAAGCTCTTTCCTGTAGGGACATTAGAACACATCAGTCATTCTCAAGGGCAATGCCCTCAAACCCTCAAGGCCCCATTCTAGCTAAGCCCATAACAGCAGGTCTCTAAGAGCGCAAACTCTAGTCAGGTAAATAAAATAAACATCCGACAGGACCTTTAATACACCTGAAGATTGAAGACATTTAGACAGTCAAACAGTTCTTGTGATCGTAAGCTTCTCCTTGTCGAACCCCGTCTGTGTTTGCGTGGGTGAGAAGAATCTTAACAGTCACTTCCTCCTCTGCTAATCCCTGGCAGTTGCTGCTTTGCCCGGGGCTGACTGTGTGTGTGTGTGTGTGTGTGTGTGTGTGTGTGTGTGTGTGTGTGTGTGTGTGTGTGTGTGTGTGTGTGTGTGAGAGTGAAATAAATAGCGTGTGTGTGTGTGTGTCGTTCCTAGGAATTGAGTTGCAGGAATTCTGTGACTCCGACTGAAGACGCCTATTCAGCACAAACACTAACATCTGAGGTATGCGTAGAACTCACATCGCCATGACTAAGCACAGGAAACAGGAAGTATGAGGCAGGTTTCTTAGTCTACACTCTTTCCTTGATTTTACAGCCTTTCCCTCACTATAATCCATATCATGGTTTTGTCCACTGTTAACATAACAGTGATCCCATTGATAAGCCATCACAGCAACAAGACACCTCTTCAGGTGACTCCTTAAGCTGAGTGGATGAGTTAACATTAGTTATTGACCCTGTTCTGAGATCAGATTGGTGTTTTCCCGGTACATGCTGAAGCAGGGTGTCCAGGATGGACAGCTGATCCCAGGCGTGTGCCGGAAGGCAGCATTTAGTGCACAGGGACCCATATCTAATCACTACAGTCATCTGGAACCTTGCTAGTAAATAACGTGACGTTTAAGTCGCGGACGCCGTCAGGTCTTTGCTCGTCCCACACCTGTGACTGTCAGCCTCTCGTCCCTACTCTGTCTTCACGCCTTCTGTTCTCATCACCCTGCCTGCTGGTGTTCTGTGTTCTGGGTCTTATCTCTCTCTGTAGAGGGTATCCATTTCAGGCACCTGTGTCCTGATCCCCTTGAGTCTCCTATGTCACTTCCTGTGGCAAGATTCCATGTCACAGAGTAAGAGACGCACAAGGTTTCCACGGCAACGGGTCCTCTGCCCTGCCTTCTAACCTGACTCCCCTCCTCCATCCTCTCCTCTCTCCTCCTCGGCCGAGTACAGGCCTGTTTACATCTGAACAAATTCCTCCATCCTGCCTTCCTATTGGATCTACTTCATCTTAGCAAACCATTTCAGAGCAGATCTAAAAGCTGGCTGGATGGAAGCTACTTGCCCAGTGGAGAAACCAACGTGAGTTTAAGAAGTTCTGGCTCAGATGGAACAAAACAGTGTGCCAAGGAGGACAAAATCACCAGCACTGCATTCCTGCACAATAACATGCTTATCCTGAGAAAGAAGTGTCTTTGTGCCAAACCTCTTACCGTAAATATAATGATTTGGTTTCACAACTTGTAATTGACACACACAGAGTAACGAGAGTGATGCCAAATATTCGGGGAATGTCACTGGTTCCAATGTGACTGGTGCTCTACTCCCTCCATGGCTCCCAGCTTCCTCTAGTGAGAGACGGGCTGATGTCCAGTACCACCCATGGTGTGTGTGTGCCTCTGTGTGTGTGTGTGTGTGTGTGTGTGTGTGTGTGTGTGTGTGTGTGTGTGTGTGTGTGCATGCCTGTGTGTGTGTGTGTGTGTGGCCCAGCAGACCAGGGTTACACCAGGTGAGCAGGAGCATCAACAGGCTCTCCATGGAGCTACAGAGGCCAGGCGGAGCGTACTGTGGCGGGCCTCACCTTTCCCACTGCGCCCCACGAAGCCTGTGTGTGTGTGTGTGTGTGCCTGTGTGTGTGTGTGTGTGATGTGTGTGTGTGTGTGTGCATGCCTGTGTGTGTGTGTGTGCATGCCTGTGTGTGTGGCGAGGTGTGTGCGGGCCTCATCCCCGGCCCCCGGTGTGTGTGTGTGTGTGTGTGTGTGCATGCTGTGTGTGTGTGCCTGTGTGTGTGTGTGTGTATGCTGTGTGTGTGTGTGTGTGCATGCCTGTGTGTGTGTGTGTGGCGGAGCGTCCTGTGGCGGGCCTCACCTCTCCCACTGCGCCCCACGAAGCGCAGGTCGTTGAAGCGGGCGACCTGGTTCTTCATCACTCCAGAGGCGTTCCGCAGCTCCGCGGAATAGTTCTCGTCGTTCCCAGCCATCACCGTGACGACGGTCCCATCAGACACCTCTCCCAACGCCACCACCTGACCAGAAGAAGAACTTGTGATGTTGGTTGCTAGGGCATCGGAGACTGAGATGGAAACATACTGTATTTAGCAGTTTGTGCATTATGTTGGGTTGATTATCAATGTAATTAATAGATGCTAAGTGACTTTGTTAGTATACATACATATCATTAACTTACGTAAAATCTATATAATAATGGCCAAATTCACTTTTTGTTGTTGCTTGTGATCATTTAAAAATGAAGATAGTGTAAAGAGAATTTAAAGGCATCGATTGCTTGAGGCGTAGCCCTTGAGTCAATACAGATGGTGATTCACTTATTCAAATCATCATGTTGATTCTGGTCTGTTCTTTTATACCAGGACATTATTTATATTTCATGCACATGCATTTTTGAACAGGAGGAAATTGTATTCATGACTGTATTAATAATGTTGCTACCACATAGATGAAGGTGAATATTTAAAAAAAAACTTGTTGGATACAGATAAATTAACAATAATTACAGCGGTCTCATAATTGAAAGGCAAATACAGAAGACAACAGTTTAATAATTGTGTAATTTGAGGTAAGTGTTAGGTTTAAATCTGGAGCCAAGGCCTAAGGACTTTCTGCAAGACTGTTTCTTTGTTCTAAGAAAAGCAATTGATATGAAATTGCAGAATAATCATGTGTCTGTCAGAGTGCTTTCTAATTCACAGGCCTTCTACAGAACCAACAGCCTGCTGATATACTGCAATGATAGGTGATGGTGAAAAAACATTAACGATAAAATGTTGAACAAAAATATGATACAATCTTTAGGGCCTATTAAATTAAATCAGCCTTTGACATTTTAAATGGAGCAATTTAATTACATTGCATTTCAAATTGTTTATACATTTTCTATGTATTCATAGCCTAGCCGAATGTATTATCAAAGCAATCGTTTCTCCTAAATATTTCATAAAGAGTTTACATTAATTCACAGATTTGCAGGGAGCCTAACGCTTTAGATAAACAATAAAATGATTATATTTTAAATACATTAGAATAATGCGGTTAAGGTCAGTTGTGGAGGCTATAATGGATGATTTATCAAAACCTCATCAAAAAAAGCCCAAAGTTTATTTTGTTGTTTTTAATAAAAGTAGGCTAGTGCCTTCTCTTTACGTTGTGTCAAGAAAGATTTGAAGCGCGTAGATATCAGAAACATTTAGAGACAACTGCTCATAATACCTTGTCTAGTTTTGTAGTTTGTAGCTAATCGTCTGATAATTTAAACTTAAAAATGACACCAATTCCAAGTAGTCAAAACTTTGTTGATGCATACGTAATTATAACAATTTGCCACTGACATGTACTACACTGTCACACACATCGGCGTCCGACATCTTTTCATACAATGTATTCGTTTTCCAAATCCGAAACGATACAAGCCAGCTACCGTGAAGTTTTACTCACGGGGAAATTCATTACAGATAAATCGAAGTTTGACTTGGTCTTACCTTGAAGGCGACGGGAAGTGTTTTGTTACAGCGCCAGTGAGAAGGCAGGACTGAGCAGAGGAAATTGGGACTGTCAGTCCGTACCAACTCTGCCGGGTGGTCAGCGATGATTTCGGCCATGCTGCGGTTTTCGTGCGGACGCAGTCTTGGCACTGCAGCGTCCTGCTGACCCGTCGGTGTGCTCACATCGTTCATCTTTCCCGGGACCGGCTGCAGGCTACTCGACGGTGGACTGAACCTCCGACTGGCGCTGGGATCTACGGGAATTCGCATCACACCAGCCTAGATTAGCAAAAGGGCACCGAGACTAGGGAGAAAACAAATACAACTGTTCTTCACTCCTCTGAGGGCGAAACTCCGAGTGCTCCGTTGGTGCGAAACTTCAGCACTGCTGCCAATGGAAAATGGGACACGCAGAGCGCAGAGTTGCAAAACCCTATCCACTACAAACTTCAGCGGACGACTTCGAGTGAAATAAAATACTGTCCTACTAGAACACCATGTTTGAACGCATGATCAGGATGTTTCTGACGTCTCTTCAACTGATGTTCAACTTTTCAATGTCCAAGACAAAAACAGATTGATGTGTGAATATGGTTATGAATAACCTAAAATAAAAATCCAAGCACTGTAATTTACAAAAGAAACTAAACTGGAACAATCCATCCAGATGTTGTCTACTCAAGACGTTTTTGTCTCTTTTTTCCTTTCAGTGAAAACTTAAAGCGTAGCTCCAGGTGCGTCATTGAAGTCTTTGTGCCCAGCTGAAAAGCTAGCTCTCAAAGCCTGCAGGCTATGTACACAAAAAAGTTTTCAAAGACAGAGGAGTAGGCTAAGGTACGAATATTGCTTTGAACCACACATTGAAAAGATGTTTATAGCCAGAGGTCGACACAATTGAATGTAGGTTATCTGCCATATAATGTGCAGGCTAATAAAGTATAGTCCAACAATGAATTCAACTTAAAGGGTTAAAAAGATTATTGAAATGGAAGAAAAAAAGACGGCTAGATGAAAGAAGCGGAAAAACGCGGCCGGGTTTGTAGCCGTAAATGTGGTTAATGTTTGGAGGCCGGGTTTTCCCGTGCTGTGAGTTTTGTGGTTTATATAGCTACAGCGCCCGGACTGATTGTGCTGATGCTACTAGAGCACGTGGTGTCTTGATTCACATCTATTGGAGCTATCGTGATCAATACCGTAGTGGACGTTCATCAGCCAATGTAGGCTAGGCTACTCTGAATTTGTGAAATATTCTATACATGGTTGATGGTTTATATTTTTTGAAATAGGGCTAGTATCTTATAATTTTCCAGAAATAGCCTCAACATGCTTTATAACAATTCCGGTAGCAAAATGTAATCTAAAAAAAACAAAAAACATACCGACATGTTATGAGTTCCAGGGATATTCCACACACCTACTATGTTCAACATATTCTACTAGACTGAATTCGCTTTAGACCATTCCGAATAGGCTTGACCGTTAATCTCCCCTCTCCTTGACCCCGTGAATGCCGCGAGCCTTGGACACACATGGCCACGTTAAACAACAAACTAAGAGATCTTATAACTACTTTAGTCTAATTTATACTCTGTTTGACAGAGAGCCGCTTGCCTTCGTCTCAGGCAACACAAACTAGGTATGGCCAAACCGAGCCTAGAGTCAATGAGTCACGAGAGAGCTGTGACTCAGGTGGAGACGCGGGAAGCCGAGCGTTGAGTTACACTCGCTCGCAGGGGAGTTCTGACCAGTATGCTCTGTATACTCATATTATTAAGGGATAAAGACGGTTCTAAAGACCGTTTAAACAATAATGGATAATTGTTTGTGATATCATATCGAATTTATGTTCATCTATTTAATAAGAGGCATAATTTAAATGATCTGAATTGGTTTATTGGAAGTAGCTATATTATTAAGTGTATTATTTATATAGGCCTATCTATAATAATATCGAGTCAACTAGAGTGAATTTGAGATTAAATATATCCCGGCACGAATATTAATACAAGTTGTCTATTGGTCACAGCTTTTTGGTTAAGCGTAATTTCAGTTGTCAATGATGTTACGCAAATCCGTTATACGGTGTGAGTCCGCATGCTGCATTGCATTTTCATACTGCATGTTACACGTCTATGTAGTCAAAATGTAGGATTAATTCAAATAAAGGTCCGTCAAGATGTGTCTATCATTATGGCTCATTGATTTAGTTGTGGCCTGAATGACAAATGTCCCTTCAAAGGTATCCTACATTTTAGTTTTAAACACAGGAATAAAGCTGAGAAAATAACTGTCAATTTATACAAAAAAATTGGCAGTTGGAATTCAAGTCTCCCATTTCATAAAAAAATCTCACAGGCCTAAAGCCTGAAACGAAGCAGATCTGAACCACCTGCATGTCCCAGGGCTTCCAGAGAGCCCCTCACGTCCCTATAGAGGGCATCCAGAGAGCCCCTCACGTCCCTATAGAGGGCTTCCAGAGAGCCCCTCACATCCCTATAGAGGGCATCCTCTTCCCTCAGAACCCTCTGGGCTCCACCTGCACCACTCCCTGATCTGGCCTGGGGCGGAGCCATCACTCATCTAGTCAGACAAGGCAACGCCACAACACCAGCATCACAACACCAGAGTCCACATCACCAGCATCACAACACCAGAGTCCACATCACCAGCATCACAACACCAGAGTCCACATCACCAGCATCACAACACCAGAGTCCACATCACCAACATCACAACACCAGAGTCCACAACACCAACATCACAACACCAGAGTCCACAACACCAACATCACAACACCAGAGTCCACAACACCAGCATCACAACACCACAACATAGAGCCACTCTGTGCCCTGTTCTCTTTAACAGGCTCTACTGAAGTGACTTTACTACAGGGACCTTTGATATCGCCCTCTATTTCTACATGAAACAGACTACAAAAAGCACAGATGTCATGTTAATTATTCTCTTTATTAATGGAACCCTTTTCTGTTGTCCCGTACAGTCGGTTGATTTGAGTCTCCTAACCGAGATAACTGATTGTTACAGGCAAGATCACTGTTTGTAAGTAACATCCTCACAGCAACAATGTCATACGCTTTTAGCCGTTCTAAAATGATGGCAGTGCAAACGGAGGCTATTTTGTCTGAGTAGGGGGCTGAATGAGCTGGTTGTAGTGTGTGTGTGTGTGTGTGTGTGTGTGTGTGTGTGTGTGTGTGTGTGTGTGTGAACGAGAGGATGTGGGAGGGACATATAAAGGGATATAGTATAAAGTCAAAGCAAGCTCTGACAAGCATTTGGCTCTTTGTCACATGGTAAAACGAGTGATTGAGTTACCCTTCCGTTAGAAGGTGCCCAAAGAGCTATATTGTTGATATTACCCAACATTCTCCAAGATCAGCTCGCAATTTTTGGATGGATAAATTTGACCAGTTGTAATTAAATCTGTTAGGGCAGTAAACATGTTCTTACTGTAAATGCAGGGGGTATTATTTTAACAGGAAAGGAGTTGAATTTCACTTCTGATAATATCTGTCTTTCACCACTGAATTTATTTTCAGTGATGCGGAAAACATCCACAGCATGATACTGCAAGTTCATTTCAGAACTGTTTATTTGTATTACTTTTAGATATTGCAGTGCCACTGAGCTTTGAACGTGTGATTAACTTCATGTGAAATCTTCACTGTACCTGCAGTATATGTTATGTATTATAATGTTATAGTGACACAACTGCTCTGTGGCATAGTTCCATAAGAGTTAAGCTCTACCCACGTCCCAGCTCCAACTCTGACACGCTGCACATGTCCCTGTGACACGCTGCACATGTCCCTGTGACACGCTGCACATGTCCCTGTGACACGCTGCACATGTCCCTGTGAAGGGAGTTAAACTCTGACACGCTGCACATGTCCCTGTGACACGCTGCACATGTCCCTGTGACACGCTGCACATGTTCCTGTGACACGCTGCACATGTCCCTGTGACACGCTGCACATGTCCCTGTGACACGCTGCACATGTCCCTGTGAAGGGAGTTAAACTCTGACACGCTGCACATGTCCCTGTGACACGCTGCACATGTCCCTGTGACACGCTGCACATGTCCCTGTGACACGCTGCACATGTCCCTGTGAAGGGAGTTAAACTCTGACACGCTGCACATGTCCCTGTGACACGCTGCACATGTCCCTGTGACACGCTGCACATGTCCCTGTGACACGCTGCACATGTCCCTGTGACACGCTGCACATGTCCCTGTGACACGCTGCACATGTCCCTGTGAAGGGAGTTAAACTCTGACACGCTGCACATGTCCCTGTGACACGCTGCACATGTCCCTGTGACACGCTGCACATGTCCCTGTGAAGGGAGTTAAACTCTGACACGCTGCACATGTCCCTGTGACACGCTGCACATGTCCCTGTGAAGGGAGTTAAACTCTGACACGCTGCCCATGTCCCTGTGACACGCTGCACATGTTCCTGCCTTGTCTGTCTGTCTGTCTGTCTGCCTTTGTGTCAGTCAAGTTTCAAGTTCAAAGTTAATTGCCATTTATAACAAGTACAGGTATGAGGTACAGTGGAATTCTCTGGATCGGTCTGTCTGTCTGTTCTCTTGATCAAAATGTGGTCTGAATGTTTGTGTGTAGTTGAGTGTGTGTGAGTGTGTGTGTGTGTGTGTGTGTCAGAGCGAGGTTAACCTCTGAGTCTGGGTCTACAGTGTACTCCCTGAGGGGAGACGATACAAAGTGCAGTTCAGTCATATTTAAATTCAGTGTTTCCTGGTTGTTAAGTTTCACATTTGGAAACAGAATAACAGTCAGAAGTGGTCAATGTTCGTTCTCTGACTGAATACGAGCCGCAGCTACTAGTGTCAGAAACTCACGCTTTCTTATTACAGTGTAATAAATATAGTCTGATTCTGAGACTGGTACTCTCTTTTGTTCAACAGCACAGCTGGAAGTGCTCTGGTCCAGTTCTGTTTCAGTTCATCTACTGAATTACTCCACATGTGGAACTGGAAAACTAAGCTGTAAGGCAACTGGGAGCTCCATCCCAACGCTAAATCAGATTTCCCTGCATGATCAATAAAAGGAGATTGAACACAGATTGATCAGATACGTCTGTCAGAACTGTTCTTGGTACACTGGAGGAGAAAGACACTGCATGTGTGTCGTTAAGATCTGAACGAGGAGGAGATGACAGTGTTTTCAGTTATAGCTCATCTGTCCAATTCCACATCCAAGTTGAATGTGACACACACGCACACACACACACACACACACACACACACACACACACACACACACACACACACACACACACACCACACACACACACACACACACACACACACACACACTGAGGGCAAATGTAAATAAACAGAAGAGTAGGGCTGCACCAGAAGCCCTCCGACATGCACACACACATCAACATGTTTCATGTCTAACCTTTTTATGTAAAGCCAGATTAAGTTTAATACCCTCCCTCCCTCCCTCCCTCCGTCCCTCTCTCTCTCCCTCTCTCCTCCCCTCCCTCCCTCTCTCCTCCCTCCCTCCCTCCCTCCCTCCCTCCCTCCCTCCCTCCCTCCCTCCCTCCCTCCCTCCCTCCCTCCCTCCCTCCCTCCCTCCCTCCCTCCCTCCCTCCCTCCCTCCCTCCCTTCCTCTCTCCTTCCCTCCCTCCCTCCCTCCCTCCGTCTCTCCCTCTCCCTCCCTCTCTCCCCCCCCTCCCTCCCTCCCTCCCTCCCTCCCTCCCTCCCTCCCTCCCTCCCTCCCTCCCTCCCTCCCTCCCTCCGTCTCTCCTTCCCTCTCTCCCTCCCTCCCTCCCTCCCCCTCCCTCCCTCCCTCCCTCCTCCCTCCTCCCTCCCTCCCTCCCTCCCTCCCTCCCTCCCTCCCTCCCTCCCTCCTTCCCTCTCTCCTTCCCTCGCTCCCCTCCCTCCGTCTGCCACCCTCCTCTCCCATCTCCTATTCGGCGTACTTTCATCGCACTGGAGAGGAAAAGTACAGCCACTTAAAACTTGGGATTAAGGCTCCATTTCACAGTGGTGCATTTTTCAAGACACTTAATTATAGCTTTCTAGAGGAGGGTTGTGACGAGGCCCAGAGCCCTCTCTGCTCTAACGGGATGTTTCCATGCTTGGTAGGCCAGCCAGCGCAGCGCTGGGGCAGAAAACGATGATGCTCAGAAATCCTACTCCTATACCTCACCGGGACCTCAGTCACTCTCAGCCTTCCACCCACAGATCCCAGATCAGAGTAAGCTCATAATGACTGTTTGTCACTGAGAATGTGACATCACTACGACCCATCAGGAAATCTTCTCTCTGTGTGTGTGTGTGTGTACAGTATGTGTGTGTGTGGGGGCGAGTGTACAAGTCATTGACACAGATGACTCGTCTCAAAATGTTTTGCTAACCATTCTAGCCAGGCAACTGATGTGAATGGCAGAGAAGTGGCAGAAGACTTGAAACAGAGGAAGAATGACAGCTGCCAAAAACTGTTGGATGGAGAGAGAGGGGAAAGAGAGGGAGGGAAAGAGAGAGAGAGACGATATGAGAGAGAATTCTGTGTCCTGTCAGCGTGTGTGTGATGTTTCAGTCATGCTCTCTGCTCCCAACATGGCAGAGTGTAGCATGGAAAGCGAGGTGGGGGGTTGGTGGGTGGAAGAGGGGGGGGGCAGGGATGGAGGAAGAGGGGGGTGCTGTGTGGTGGGGGGATGAAGGGGGGGAGGGGGCAGGGATGGAGGAGGAGGGGGGTACTGTGAAGTGGGGGGGAGGGGGGGCAGGGATGGAGGAGGAGGGGGGTGCTTGTGGTGGGGGGAGAGAGGGGGAGGGGGGGCAGGGATGGAGGAGGAGGGGGGTGCTTGTGGTGGGGGGAGAGAGGGGGAGTATCAAGACAATTTCCTCTCCGCTCTTATTGCTCTGACTGTCTGCCGCCCGTTGCCTTCATGGAGGTCCCTAATTGAGATCACTTGTGCTTAAAAATAGGAACAAAAAGGAACTGCTGTGGCCGGGGAGAGGAGAAAATAGAGCAGTAATGTGTGATGAAGGCTGCCATTAAAGAGTCCTAACGACGCAAGTCAGCGTCGGGCACGGCCTTCAGACTCCGCCGTCTGCCAAGGATCCCTCTGATGTTGACGTGTCACACACCACCTGCTGTCATAGCACCTTGTGTGTGCGTGTGTGTGTGTGAGAGTGTGTGTGTGTGAGGGAGAGTGTGTGTAATTGGGGTTCGGGTAGCACTGTGATAGGATATGGTAACAGTGCCTGGGGTAACATCCAGAAAAAGGGGTGGATCTCACAGTTTCTATAATGTGGCTGCATACACAGCACTCTTGGGTGTGTGTGTGTGTGTGTGGTGTGTTTGGTATAGTTTGTCTGACATTCAATAATAAATCCATCCTCAGACTTCATCACACGATTTATAAATTCTGCACTCTCTTTATGTCGTTAGCAGCATTATCAGGAGTCCTGACACTTCATCGAGACACTGTGACTAATCACCTCCTCCCTGGCCTTCTCCTCTGGCCTCCTCCCCTGGCCTCCTCCCCTGGCCTCTTCCCCTGGCCTCCTCCCCCAGGCCAGGTCTCTGAGCACCACCTTAGACCCGCTGGCCTTCCCTTCAAACCATCTATCACTCAATCTGGTCTGATCCAGCTATTAATCAAACAATGAGCTGGGTCCTGGGAGACAGGCTTGAAGGATTGGTTGGAAGGAGACCTGACACTCCAGGAGTGGTACAGAGCCATGGCTGGGAATCGGAACCCTGTAAAGCGCGTTGATTTTGGACGGAGAACCTCTGTAGGTGCTAAAGACAATACAGACACTTGGGCTAGGCCAACATTCCACTTTACACTTTTTTCCTTCCTCTGTGTATTTCACTGGTCTACTTCCCCTTTGCAAACTACCCGGCTAGTTTCAAAATATTTATAGTACATCTGCAAGACATGCTGTTCTCATGTATCCAGGACCGTTTAGCTGTATTCATTATGTGAGGTAAAACTAATACCAGATTTATAGAGGGGGATTTCACTAGGTTCCCCTTGTCCTGTAGTAGATTGAGGATGATTTATGTGAGGTGTGCAGCGCAGAAGAGATGGATAGAGTGACTGAGGAGAGAGGCACACAGGCAGCGCTCCAGACTAACACTCGCAGGGAGGCTATCGGCTATCACCCGGGGTCTCCAACGCTTCCTCCTCCCACCGCTCTGACTGGAGAGCTGGAGACAAGGAGGGAGGGAAGGAAGGAGAAGAGGTGAGGATGTATGGATGTAAGAAGAGAGGAGGAATGTCCAGGTGCACCAAGTCAAACATCGATTTAAGGAAGTCTAAAGGAGAAGGCCAAGCGAGAAAATAGTGTTGAGTGGATGCTCAATTGAACACAGACATAAACATAGCCTTCTAGAACGACAATGATATGCCTGGCAGGACACTGTATGCTAATGTTTTATTTTGGACGGTCATAATGCATAGAACGTGTCTGTTTAGCTTGGCTCCCGTCGCATCGTGGGGATACGGGGGGTTTTAGCAGACATGGCTTTCGCCCGCTGTAACTGAGACTGTGCTGGAAGCCAGAGATGTAGCTTGCTTCCCCGGGCCCAGCTCGGCTGCCCTGCACTCTGCACAAGTCTCAGTGTGTAACATGTAAACATCAACATCGATTCAAAACTAAAAGCCACTGTACGTCCAGCTCTCTGAGAGAGCAGCATGAGATAGCACAGAGAGAAAGAGAGAGAGAAAATGAAAGTGAGAAACTAAGAGAGTGGTGGTCACAGAAAGGGCCACAGCACCGGGGGAAGCGGACCCAGCCACAGCACTCTGTTTTGGGGTTTGGATCCCTCTCTCTCCCCTGACACACATCCAGCTCGCTCTCATTCACCATGGACAAAGTCCAAACTACCGACTATGAACTCTACAACCCGGAGCCATCCAGTGGATCAGATTCCTCAGCATTTAGACATTCAAAAGCAGGCAGAGATCCATGTGTGTTCCTCTTGACTGGCCTTGGAGCGAGGGCCTCACATGTAACATGTACTGGTGTTCCTGGCCCAGCCTCCCAGTCAAGCGTGCAGTATGATATAATGAGTGAAGCTTGACAGTGGGGTAGGAAGTTCAGCCGCGTCAGAGATCTGGGCCTGAGCCTAAAACTCCAGCCTGTAATTACACCAAGGCTATTAAGCTACCGGTCAGCGATGACTCAGAAAGAGGGGCTAAAGTGGTTAGGAGGGATGGGAGTAGAGGGGTTGTTAGTCCTGAGGATGTCCTCAGACAAACCACCACCATCCCTTCTCCCCCCCCCAAAAAAAAACGACGGGCGTAAAAAACTTACTCTGGTAAACATGATTTCACAGGACATGAATGAGTATTGTCTGATAATGCGACCCATGACCTTGTGTTTTTCCGAGCGAGACAAACCGCTGTTTCTTCCAGGGTGGAAGGGCGTCTTGTGTGCTCTGCCCCAAGCTGAGATTCAGATGACGCCTGCTTTCTGTTATTAAAATGTACTGGAGTCCTGAGCAGTGAGTCCCAGTCTGGGAGAGTCCCACAGGGAACATCCATTTCATTGTGAAACGTTGTTCTTCAAAAAAAATGATCCATTTTGTGGTGTGCGTTATGACATAGGAGAGTATCTAAAATGCCTTACACATAAAATGCCTCCTTGGCATTGAGACTGTTGGGATGTGGTCTCAGCCTGACAATTAAATTGTCCACTTGGAGTACTCTCTCACTGTGGAAGCAAAAGATTTAAATCATCTTTCCAGAATTGATAACGTTAAATGTTTAAAACCTCATTTCATGGTGCCATATATCATTTTGATGGAGTCTGGCAGCCCTGGAAGACAAGAGAAATGTCTCCAGTAGATCCATCGTTTCAGACGACTAACACCAGGCCTGAATCTTGCTGAGCCCTCCAACAGGACCACAACACACTCAAAAACAATAGGGTTGTTTCAATAATCGTCTCTAACTGTCAATACACTTTACAATACATCTAGACTCAGGCTTGGCCTACCACAGGGTGAGAACCAGGAAGTTCCCTGATCCTAAGTGAAGGTGAGCTTCCTCGGTGTGGTGAGCTCAGTGATGTCACACCGAGCACAATCACCATGACATCCTCAACTCAAGACGATAACACACGATATCTCAGCCCTCAATATGTATGGACGCTCATTATCAGCAGAGATGAGAAGTACTTAAGTAGATTTTTCAGGTATCAGTAGGCCTACTTGACTTCACTATAGATTTTCAATTTTTTACTTTCACTCCTTAAAATTAAGGACATTTGTACACAAATATCTGTACTTTCTACTTCATGTATTTTAAAACCAGGCTCGTTACTTTAGTTTTAATCGGTATTTGGTCACCTTTTTTTCAATTTCCTGGCTACATGTTTCAATGGATAGACCTGATAAATTAAACGTTTACCACACCCCGTAGGAAAGACGGCAAAAACATATTCCATCGACAAGTGCCTTGATTGCGTTTCTCTGTTCCTCTTTCAAAATTAATGCGCTGTCAATGTCTTCTAAAACAGACTCGATGGCAGAATCATAACATCTCAGCTCTCCAGCGGTAGCCATGTTTGTTGAAAATGAATTCAATTCAAGCGCTCTTTTGTGGTTGATTACGTTACTGTTGATCATATGTCCATCATAGTATAAAGCCCGCCCTGACAATTTGATTGGTCCGAACAGCTCCTGTTCGGATATCGTTTTTCCCCTGACCGAGCCACCCCAGACCGCTAAAAATGGCTAATTGGCTGGCCTAGCTAATGTTATTGCTCAATCCCTAGATAGTTAAGCTAGCTAGTGATAGAGCAAGCTACTAAAATCGGATTTCGAAGAAACAAATCTTTTCTGCGCTTTTGAAAATTAGTTTTCGCAGATACAAATCTAGATTCCCCATCTATATTCAGTTTTACACTTGCAAATCTTGACCCATAACGCAGGTCATCAACGTCCGGTAGCTAGTCCAGCAGTTACGTGAATTCACTCACGCTAACGTACGAGTGGGGGATTTTCCCAAAATGACAATTAACGATGTACATAGGGTTCTATGTCAGTGCCATTCAAGCAAGAGGGAAAATTCAAATTGTACATTTCGAGCTACATCGACAACTATGAAGGTAAGGTTTATCTAACTCACAGTAAAAGTAGACTAACTATGAACAGATTTGAGCAGTAACATTGTCTAGCTAGGCTAGCTAGTTAACAATTTTAGCTACATTAATTTATAATGTAGGCTACTCAATTATCTGTTTGTCAGCTTGTTTGCTAGGATGTGTGGTCTGAGACGAGTGTGTTAGCCAGCTACCGTTCTTTCGGTCGCTAAAAAGCCCCAAGCCTCGGTCGTTTGTGTGTGTAGTTGTACGCTTGTGTGTGGGTGCGTTGGTGTGTATGTGCATGTGCTTGTCTGTTCCTGCTTATGCGTGAGTGCCTATATCTGTGTCTTGGTACGTACGTATGAGTATGTGGGTGTAAACGTGCATGCCTGTGTGTGTATGTGTGCGTAGGTGCGTGAGTGTGTGTGTAGCAGTAAAGGGCTGGCTCAGAGACTCTGGTTAACCAGACTGTAATTTGGAGGCCCACTAGAGACTCCCAACAGCCTCTTAGTGTTTGTTTACCAGAGAGCTTGACTCTACTGTTTCTGCTGCGTTCGCAAGGACTGGGGGGTTGCTGTGTATGTGTGTACATATGTGTGTGTGTGTGTGTGTGTGTGGATGTGTGTGTGTGCTAAAATGTACTGTATGAAGTGAAGGTCACACGTCTTACTGATCCTCATCAAGCTTTTTCCACCAGACATAACCAGTAAACAATAGCACAGAGCTATCTTCAGCAGATGTAAGATAGCTTAGATCTTGTGATTCTCATGAAACTATATTTCCAAGATTTCTTCTCTTTTGCACATTTACTGAGCTTACGAATTGTGACACCGCTGTGTGCTGTTTTTCTCATCCGTCTTCAAGTTGTAGCGTTGTAATTTAACTTAAAATATATTTCTCTTTTGTCTGCTGGAATTGGACCATGCTTATGAATAAGACAACAAGAGAACACAGCTTCAGAAAGGCACACGTGAAATGCATTTGTCAGCAAAAAAACATGACTGTTATTTTTGTTTGTGCAGAAAGCCGTTCTCCCAAGACGGAACGGCACAGTATTTTCTTTCATTTTCTCTGTCCCAATTGCGTTTCCCTCCTAAACAAGGAATAAAATGAAAACAATACAAATCAAAAGAACGCGGCCCCGAGCCTGTCATTTAGCTGTAACTGCGAGTAGACTTTAGTCTCTGAGAATTTTTTCTTTTTCTTTCTTTCACTCTCTTTTACCCTCATGTACACACACACACACACACACACACACACACACTAATACACATAGAAAGTCACACATACACAGTATTGTTGAGTCCTCCTGAAAAATCCTGACAAGAGAGGAAGTTGGGAAGCGTGTGGAGATTGAGAATATCTGATAAAATATTTCTGCTCCTTTGGGATGTCTGTCGATCAATCCAGATCATGAGATGATGATATGAATCCTTAGATTAGACTCTTTCCAGGCAGAGAGAGAGAGAGAAAGAGAGAGAGAAAAACACAGAGAGAGAGAGTTCCATTTCCTCAGGGGTGGAGTAGACAGTCAGTGAACAGCAGATGACAGCGAGCGATGGAAGGCGTTGACGGAACAACAAAAACACTGGATTTGGGCTAAGCCCCCCCTGTCTTCTCCAAGGCTTCTGTCTATAGTTGTGAGTGAGTGGAATGAGTGAGTGAGTGACAGACACACGCAGCACACAGACAAACTGTCTCAGGCAGGTTCTAACTGCTGTTTGATGAGATGCAAATGTACGAGATGGATGTTGTGGATCAGGAGACGGAGGAGGGGAAGGGCCCGCCCAAAGAAAACGGGCGTAAAGTGCCTGTAAACTGGAGAGTCACTAACAATGTAACATAACTCACATCAAGTTTCTCAAACAACTTCAATGTCTGACAGTGAGAGACGAGCTGACAAGCCCGAGTCTTTCTGAAGATACGGTTACAGGGAATCAGGGATAATACTTTCCCAGAGTTTGTGTGTAGCACTTCTGTCACGGTCATGTCATGGCTAGCACTTCTTTGTCACGGTCGTGTCATGGCTTTGTCTGGTCATAGCAGCTATAGCAACAACACACATTACAGCATTTGTGAGTCTCGGTGTTTGGTCTCGGTCCCCATTGTGCTTTTGTCCCTGATGGCGCAAAGGAGAAATCCCCTATTCTCTCATTTTCTCTCTGATATTCAGTTTTCTCTCTCCCTCTCTCTTTCTCTCTCTCTCCCTCTCTCTCTCTCTCTCAGGAGTCCACTTTACAAATGAGTGCTGCACTGATCCCTCGCACTGTTCTCCCTGGAGACCTGTCAGTATCAGCTACAGAAACTACTGTACACTTCAAAGCCAGACCTGTGTACTACACACTCTCCTTCTATAGCTTTTGTGTCTCTGGGGTGTATACAGTTTCACTCCCTGTGTGTGTGTGTGTGTGTGTGTGTGAGTCACAGGTGCTGATTAGTGCAGTGACCAAAGAGACACCCACCTATCACATTTGTCACCGCCCCTTTCCTGTAAGTGTGGGAGGGAGGGGAAGGGGGGAGGGAGTAGTGGGGGAAGGGGGGAGGGAGTAGTGGGGGAAGGGGGGAGGGAGTAGTGGGGGAGGGAGGGTTGGTACAGTAGGTGTCATAATAAATGACCACCCCCGCCATGGCAGATGGGAGGTGGTTTGAAAGAGACAGTCTCTTGTGTTGCTCCTACGCTATGGCTCACAAGCGCAAACTGATCCCTCTATTTGTATCTGATATGAGGCTCTGTTCCCTCTTACACAAGACACACACACACGCACACACACACACACACACACACACACACACACACACACCACACACACACACACACACACACACACACACACACACACACACACACACACACACACACCACACACACCACACACACACACACACCACACACCACACACACAGTGCTGTCAGATTACCATTAAAGGCTGGGTGGGCACTGAAGGGAGGGAAAGCAACTCAGATTTTCATGTGTGTATTTGATCTGCTGCATCAACACCTCAACGCTGCCGGGTGACTGTGTGGGACGGTCATTTGAGCCATTTAGGAGATGGGCCTGTGTGCTATTAATGACACCACAGACTATCCAGATCCTGTTCCTCACCCCCATACATCTCTGTCTCCTTCCGGCTGTACATTAACACCAGACACACACACACTTCTGGCGTGGTACAAACACACACACACACACTTTGACGTGGCATGAACACACACGTGTACATTTGCCGAGGCGAGGGGGTGGAGGGGAGGGAGGGTGGTGGAGGGGATTGGTTCCAGGTGCCAGTATGAGTGAGTGCATTAATCAAACAGACAGCTTCTCCTGTCATTGACACCTGGGCCCCCTCCACCACCCACCTTCCTGACACCACCCACCTCCCTGACACCACCCACCTCCCTGACATCAAAGACCCAGCGCCATACTGTAGGCTAGCTATCATACTGTACTCACCGCCCTACACCGTGCAGGTACACTATACCTATTCACAGTGTGCTTAGCATCAATACAGGTTTACTTACACCCCACCATGAGATGGTAATACAACGCCTGCATTGTCTGAATTCGATTTAAGAAACAAGTTATATATATTTTTTGCGTTCTCACTGTGTTTTCTCAATGTCCTGTTGAATAATAATGATTGGAGTAAACGTTTACTTTGGATTCCGGGTTCTCGTGACTTGCCAGTTCATCACAGAAGAGTCACCCTGTTCATTTTAGCGTGATCCTCATCCTCACCTTTACACGAGCACCCAAACTCACCCTAACCCTAACCCACCTAGCCCCTAACCCACCTAGCCCCTAACCCACCCGCACACTAACCCACCTAGCCCCTAACCCACCCTCACCCAAACTCACCCTCACACTAACCCACCCTCACACTAACCCACCAAGCCCCTAACCCACCCTCACACTAACCCACCCTAGCCCACTAACCCACCCTCACACTAACCCACCAAGCCCCTAACCCACCCTCACACTAACCCACCCTCACACTAACTCACCTAGCCCCTAACCCACCCTCACACTAACCCACCTAGCCCCTAACCCACCTAGCCCCTAACCCACCCTCACACTAACCCACCCTCACACTAACTCACCCTCACCTAACCCACCCTCACCCTAACCCACCCTCACACTAACCCACCCTCACACTAACCCACCTAGCCCCTAACCCACCCTCACACTAACCCACCCTCACACTAACCCACCCTCACACTAACCCACCTAGCCCCTAACTCACCCTCACACTAACCCACCCTCACACTAACCCACCTAGCCCCTAACCCACCCTCCACTAACCCACCCTCACACTAACCCACCTAGCCCCTAACCCACCCTCACACTAACCCACCCTCACCCTAACCCACCTAGCCCCTAACCCACCTAGCCCCTAACCCACCCTCACCCTAACCCACCTAGCCCCTAACCCACCCTCACACTAACCCACCCTCACACTAACCCACCCTCACACTAACCCACCCTCACACTAACCCACCTAGCCCCTAACCCACCTAGCCCCTAACCCACCCTCACACTACCCCACCTAGCCCCTAACCCACCCTCACACTACCCCACCTAGCCCCTAACCCACCCTCACACTAACCCACCCTCACACTAACCCACCTAGCCCCTAACCCACCCTCACACTAACCCACCTAGCCCCTAACCCACCCTCACACTAACCCACCTACCCCTAACCCACCTACCCCTAACCCACCTAGCCCCTAACCCACCCTCACACTAACCCACCTAGCTCCCTAACCCACCCTCACCTAACCCACCTAGCTCCTAACCCACCCTCACACTAACCCACCTAGCGTTCCCTGTGTGATCTGATATATATGTAGGAGCAGTGCCTCAGTCAGAGGGGATCCCACATTCCTGCAGGGTTAAACTAACAAGGAGAAAAACCTGGCCTTTCTGCCGAGTCCAGCAGAACAGGTAGGGCCTTGTGTAGGTGGCGCGGTGGTGCTCTCCCTCACGTCGTCACGGCGACAACCCAAACAGCCAGCCGCCTCCACACTCCAGATTTCCCCTCATCGAAATATGGAAGACGCCAGGGCTTGGGAGCCCCGGCCCACTCTCTGAGAAGCGGGGAAAACCAGCTGAGACACAGCTAAAGATTTCACTGTAGCCCTGCTGTTTATTTTCACAGTTCTGAACCCTTGTATTGTAAACACGGCCTCTCCATAAACACCTCGAAAGAATAAATTTAAAAACAATAAAGTTTACAATTCATAAGGGGAACAAGCGCAAAAATGAGAGGTTAAAAACAGGAGCGGCAAATGGAGTATGTAATGATGGGGATATAATGCAGGTTTTATGTTTCATTAGGGGGTATTGTTTCCAAGGTAAGCCTGGTACGAGGTAGTTACTTCCTCCCAGAAGGCCAGTATCAGATCACTTTCCTTCGGAGTGGGATGCAGTTTAAACTGATGGAGGAATGTCAGATGTTGTTAAGTGTGAAAACAGCACACGGCAGACAGTGTTCAAACACTCAATAATGATGTTAAATTCAATATCAGGGTTGTAATCCATTATACAGCATGTGTGAGCCTGTACTCCTCTGTGGTATCATGACATGTTTGTGGTTTTGGGAACTTAAAGCTTTCAGTGCATCTCCATTTAAACTTCTCTTCATCACAAGTCTCAGACTTAACTGAACACCCAGCTGTGTGGGTCTCTACAGAACCAGATTAACAATTATCAATTTTAATTGCAACCGCAAAAAATAAATCAATAATAATTATATCTTTTTTTTTAAGTGAGTCATAGTTGATCCCCGTTCCTGTAAAACCTGCGTGTTTATCAGCACTCGCAACGAGACGTCTTACAGCAAGTGGAGGCAATTGGCAGATATCCTTATCATAATAGTGCAATTGGCCCTGGGGCATGTTTGGAAGAGCTACTGAAGATAAAGAAAATACAAAAGAGAACACACACTCGCACCGAGTTAATGTTGACTCTCCTGCCTGCGTTTGTTGATGCCTTCTCTATGTAACGGGAGTGCATGTATTCTAGTTGCGAGACCTCTCTCTCTCTCTCCTATATGCTAGTTTTGGCAGGGTTAGACTCTGAGGTTAACTATAAAATGATTGTCAAAGTCAGTGGTTGTCTGATGTAGATAGAAAAACAAAGCTTGTCAATCGTTATGAGGAAAAAACAACTCACATCATTTTTCTTGCTTAACACATTTTGGAATCCAAGGCCTCTGTTGTTTGTGCTTGTTATACAAGTAATCATTTAATATTTTGGAAAGCTTATGAAAACCACAGAGCATGATTTTAATCACAAAAATTATGTGATCATTTATTATAGATATTTTTCTCTTTTTTCTTTCTCGTTGTTTTTGAAGCCCAGACTGATCGCTATTCTGCTGCCTCAGGATGAACATGTAGAGAACCAGGGAAGTGTTTGTTTAGAGGTTTATTACACAAGGCCACACACAAGGCCATGAAAGGTAAAGTTAATCTTAAAGTACATTAAGGACATTTTAAGTTAATTAAGAATTCCTGGTGAGAGCATGATTGTTTCAGTGTACCACAGCCACAGCAGGGTAGCCCGTGGGGACGTAAAGCTAAACCCTGACTGTCACAAGAGTCCATAACCACAACATTCACTGCTTAGCATAGACTACCAAACTGGACCAATTCATCTCCCCCCGTGATTAAACACTGATACGTTCAAAACCTCAGGCCCTGATTAGCCTCGCATTAAGGTAAACCTCCAGCCCTAATACTCTCTAATAGGTGGTTACTTCATTCAGTCTCCTAACACACGTACCTTTTTACTCCATCAACACAACCCTGCTGGGATTAAATAACATGTTTGCCTCGGAGGTACAATTAAGCAGGGCTAAATAGAGTCAGCCTTTGAGGCCCATGGCTGTGGGAAGAGCCTTGCTGCACAGTAGCCGCCACTGAAGAGATGAGATTTTCCCTTTTGGCTTTTTCAAATTACCTATTGATGAGTGGGGCTTCACGTCTGCCTGGCAGGGCCGGTGGGAGGATGTCTGGTTCGCCTTTAAGATGTCTCCTCGCGTCTCCAAGACGCAGGGCTGTGGTTAGATCTGAGGGGAGCGCTTATGCAACAGAAGCTGCCTTTCTCAATGCATATAGGGTTTCCCTGCAAATTATTGGGAGATTTTCTCAGGGGAAAGTTTTCCACTCGGGAGTCCTCATATTCTAGCGACGTCGTCTCGGATCTTTTTGATCTCTCTGATTTCGGTCCTTTTTATTTCTCAAGCGCCAAGCTTACTGCATCATAACTGCTCCCACAACGTAATTGTCTATATCTAATTAAGTTTGTAATAGAGAAAATAGGAACCAAAGTGTTCCCTAGAGAAGCAAGGCCATTCAGTGGGTGCCACACATGTTGAACATGATCCCACCCTCCCTCTTCTGCCAGTATGAGAAGTTATAAAAATTGTATTCGAGGCAATTAAATCTAAATGACTTGATCCAAATGCCAAGACAAATTTTAACGAGGTCCTTATTCGATAGGGAGTACTTGCCCACTGAGACTGTGGGATTTATTGCTGAGAGTGTGCAGCCTTATAGATTTCTAAATGATACCTTTTAGAGACACCGATTTTTTTTTGATTTGTTAGAAATTCTATGAACGACGATAACTAATTCATGAAGCAGTATGTTCACTTAACTTGTGGATTCTTCCCATTTGTCTGTTACCAACATTTTTGTCATGAACATGAATCCTTTTGAACACAATGTTCATAATATTATGAGGGTTTTCAGTGATTCTATACTGTTTATCATGTCATGTAATTATAGCTAAATATGCCAGTTCACATACTGTGTTTGAACTGCTAATAACAGAGAACAATGTCAATCTCGCTCTTGTTAAATAGACAGATCGTTGATCATCTCTCCTCCCAGATAGACCCTCGCTCTTGAACATCTGCCTCCCTGCCTCTCGCCCTGTTCCACCGGCAGCATGCTTTCAATTTCCTGCATCGCGGCTCCTCTCTGCATCCTCCCAGGGTCCGACCCCAGAGACACACCCAGGGGTCAGGGGTTAACATGGTAATAGGTGGTGGTGATTGGTGGAAGTAGCTCTCTCTCCCTGGGCTTTCGGAGCGTATTAACCCACCGTGCTTCTGTGAGCCAGCAGAGAGGCGAGGAGAGCAGCTGGGTCTGACCATGGACTCAACTGGCTTCTTCAAAACATCTTTTAAACATTTGATTTGGATGGAGAGGTGGAGGATATGGTGTGTAGCGAAAGAGGAATCTGTTTAAGTTGAACCTCACTCAGTACGACTCTGTAATGAAAATATTTCTGTTTAAATTTAAATTCATCTGGTGAAAGGAAAGTATTATTTGTTTTGCTCTCTTTGAGTACAATAATTAACTAGTTATATTGTAGGACAAACTTATTTGTTATAATATACCAGGTCTGTTATTAAAAATAACAGCAAGCCGTAACATTTTTTAATTTACTATCATAAAGTTCACAGTGGGCTGTTAACTATCTAGCAACAGTTCACCACAATTGCATCAATTACACACTTTGTGTAGGGTAAAGCCCTGAAATAGTTCGAATTTGAGAAATGTTCCAAAATATATAAAATCCAAACATTTATTTATCTTGTTGCACTGAAAAAATGTTTTCTCCTTTAATGTAATTAAACCATGGAAGATATCTCAGGGGAATAATTGCAATTCATTTATCCAGTTTTATTGCTTGGGAGTGTGATATTGGTAAGCAGGCTTTGTATACAGACTGACTAATCCTTTTCCCCAAACTATCCTTTTTCTTAATGACTGATGAGATTGGTGTTCCCTTACGGATGTTTTGCAGTGTAATCAGTTTAAATAAGAGTATTTAATTCACAAGAGACTGCAGTCCAGTGATGGCTGTAATCCAGAATGTGATGGGCAGACTAGTGAGAGGTTAAAGTTGGAGACACTGGTCATCACGCCAAGTGAGCAACACCATCTCAGATGGTCAGTGAGTGCACAGTTGGCATTTCTGAAGAGGGCAAGTCCTCTACCATAAATCCCTAGAACCAACACAGACACACTACAGTAACTCTTTCGGCCAAACTCTTTCTTTCCTCGTCACATCTTGTTTTAATCCGCAACTGTAGACCGTAGACTGTCATCCGACTGTTTACGTTTGAAAGAAATTGCGTGTTTTTGTTATATAATGACACAGCTCCAAAAAGATAGATTCAAGTAGTGTAAACATCACCTCTTCATCTCACGTTTTCGTACAACAAAAATGTGGAGTCTATATTGTTACACATTGTGCTGCTTTTGGGTCCTCATCTTTGAGCGCCACTCAAGACTAAAGAGTGTTTGGGTTGCATGAAGCCCTCATCAAACCCTAACCCAATCCCCTAATCATAGAATTGACCCAATCCCAACACCTAACCCAAATGCCTAGACTTGACCCAATCCCAACGCCTGATACAAACCCATAGAACTGACCCAATCCCAACACCTAACCCAAATGCCTAGACTTGACCCAATCCCAAAACCTGAACCAAACCTCTAGACCTGACCTAAACCTCGTACCCTGACTCAAACCTGTAACCCTGACTCAAACCTTTAAACCTGACCCATCCCAAAACCTCAACCCAAACCTCCGGTCTTGAACCAATTCCCAAACTTCGACCCGACCACTGGACCTGAACCCATCCCCAAACCTCTAGACGTGACCCAATACCCACACCTAAGCCAAGCTTCTAGACCTGACCCTTACCCATAACCCAAACCCAACACAGACACTAACTTCCTAACATAGTCAGTCAGTCAGTCAATCACAGAGTACTTACCCCAGAAGAAGTTTTGTTGACATGGTGTCACCGTACTGAAAAGGCTGTTAGATGCCATAACTGCCTCTGGTCGCAGCGAGACCCACTTTTGTTCCTCTGTGGTTTCTGTGACCCTTGACACGTCCTAAACCAAGAGCACGCACCATGTCATGAAGATGGCAAAAAAGGAGAAAAAAAAACCTCCACAAGAACTGCTTTTTTGTATCAACTATTCAGATGACCACAAGTAATGACCAGGTCTGGTTTTTACGAAGAAAAAAAAGGTTGAGGCAAATATCGTTTTTGCGGATGGATCGGATGGTGTTGGACTAGCTTGCTCTGCGAGTGTGGTCGAAGCTTACTTACTCGCTTAGCGCGGTCCCTGTGACTGATGCCGAGCCGCGACGATTAACCATTTACGCTCCAGGTCGCTCTCAAACACACAACCCCGAGCCCGCACGTCTGTGGTTCTGTGGTTGTTTGGGAGGCGAGCAGAGCCCTCACACAACCCAACAAGCACCAGCTTTAAAACTTGTCTCTTTCCTGCCCTCCATGTGCTGTCACTGGAGAGCTTGGGTCACATGGCTCATGACGTCATCACAGCACAAAAGTTGAGTAGGACAGCCTACCGTTGCGGCTTCCTTCGCTGGTCTCTTTTTCTCCCCCCCCCTCCTCCTCCTCCTGAATCACTCCTTCCCTCCACGCGAGGTGCGGCAGCTCTTCCAGTCTCTCTGGGGGGATGGGGGTCGGACTCCCTGGAGTCTGGAGGCTTCAGAGGGGGCAGACTGCTCGACAGCCACGGCCTCACCAGCATATGGGGAGCAGCACTCTGCTTCTACCTCCCTTCACTCTTTCATCCCCTCCCTCTTTCCCTCCCTCTCTCTCCCTCTCTCTCTTCTTCTCAAACTGTCTGGCGCAGTGCTCCTGTCTGCCTCTGAGCTTGGAGAGCCGAGTTGGGTAAGACGTGAGTTTGTGAGCGTATGAGGATAGCTGGCAGAGTGTGTATGTGTGTGTCTGTGTGTGAGGGACAGAGAGAGAGAGGGGGGGAGAGAGAGAGAGAGGAGTAGAGTGCTGGGTGGGTATGTGAGAGGAACGGAGGTGGTGTGAAACTCTGGTTATTTACAGAAGAGTGTGTCTGCAGAACTAGTTTAGAGTCGTTGGGTTTGCCCCGTGTATGCAGCGTGGACGTTTTCTCTCTCTCTTTCCTCTATTCTTTTCTTTTTCTTCTAAATCTTTGACTAAACACATGTGTATGTGTATGTACGTGTGTGTACGTGTGTGTGTACGTGTGTGCGTGTGTTTGCATGTCCTCTGTGCTGAATGAGTCCCCTGCTCTGTGCTCTCACAGCAGTGACAAACTGAGTGAATCCCGTAAGAGGTCGTAAATCATGGCCACCTGTCATTCTTCTGAAAGAGGTGCCTTCTCACACTAAGAATGACACACTCTCTCTCTCTCCCTCTCTCTCTCTCTCTCTCTCTCTCTCTCTCCTCTCTCTCTCTCTCTCTCTCTCTCTATCTCCCGGTGTCTCTCTCTCTAATACTGGTCGACCGTCCAGGATCTCTGATCTCCTCTGCAATCAGCTGACATGACTCATTACTCAGTACAAAAACACACACACATGCACACACACACACGCTCTCTTTCATCGCAAGTCACAGATATTTGTTTTTACTCATAAAATACAGACACGGCTGTAGTATTAGAAGTGTGGAACTTGAGGAATGAAGAAATACTTTTTTGTGTGTTAGTGCTGGGATAGGGCAGCGGTTCAGTATGGGTCTGCTGTTTTCAGGAGTTATAAACTGACGTGAACTCCTATCTCTAAATGTCCCAGGTGGTGTGAGTTCAAGACGAATTATACTACATAATGATTTTAATTGTTGAGAAATATCAAGTAATATCTTGTGTACCCAGGGGACATGAACTCATTTCAACCTTACACATTGCACTGAACAAACAATCAAACCACATCACAAACTGAAACATTCTGATTCACTCTCAATCTATAATATGGTTTATGGAATTTGATTTCATGACTAACCACATCTGTATTGGTTATTAGTTGTTTTCAGCTCAGGACAACAATATAAATATGTTGTAAAAAAAAAGAATAAACTACTGTAGATTCAGAAGTTTGACAATTCCATTTTTTTTTCTTTTTTTCTTTAGGCCATATTTACGTGCAGTTCAACATTTTCCTTGGCGTGGATCTCTGTAAATATTTGCTGTCTAAAACAAGATCATGCCTCTGGACCTGCCTGTCCATGTAGCAGCATCCTTAGGGAGGAGATATTTCAGTACTTACAGGGCAGTCTAAAAGCACCAAACAAACTAAGGTTGACAAAAGCTGAATAAATATACAAACAAACATACTGACAAAATACCTTATATAGCCATGCAGGCTTGGATGGACGTGTACTACAGACTGTCAGGTGGGAGATAATTGAGTTGGGGTCAGATGGCTGAGCGGTTAGAGAGTCGGGCTATTAATCAGAAGGTTGTTGGTTTGATTCCCTGGCCGTGCCAAATGGGCAAGGCACTTCATCCTACTTGCCTCGGGGAGAATGTCCCTGTACTTACTGTATGTTGGTCTGGATAAGAGCATCTGCTAAATGACTAAATGTAAAAGTAATAATTGAAGGTATTTTTTGTTGCGACAATTGACTAAGATGGGAGATTATGATGTGACATCACTTGGAGAACTTGACAACTGAGGTGAGTGTGTGGTTTATTGTAAAGAAGCGTTTGTGTATTTGTGTGTGTACTGTATGGGTATGTCCTTGTGTTTGTGTGTATGTGTACGTTATACATGTATATGTCTACACAGCATGTGTGTGCTTCTGAGTGTGTGTGTGTGTGTGTGTGTAGTGTTGCAGTGTGTGAGTTTGGCCTTGTTCAGAGCTCTGGCCAATGTCTGCCCTGAGGACTGTGGTGGAAGCCCACCCTGCCTGACACAGCCCCACCACTCAGGACCACACACCTTCACATGAATCCACTATGTTGTCACAAGCTCCATGAAAACATAATAGATGTATCGTGAGATGGAACATGCTTGAAATCAGACACATATCAATTATAAAGATATTTAGTCATGTAGAGTCGAACAGCCGCGGTTCGCAAGTAGTCAAACTCATCCTGCTAAGATACAGTACAGAGTTTCAAGCAGAGATATTTGTTTCGTATTTCTGGAAAACACATTAAGGGGTGATGATACCTGAGAAGGGCTAAAATTACCTGAGGTTTAGGAGACGTGTACTTAACACTGTCAGGATTCGTTTTCTACGGAGGCTAAAAATGACATAACATAATTAGCACGGAGCAGACATTACACATGTGTAGGTATTTTGGTATTAGAAATGGAATGGCATATTAATAGTAGTTTTGGCTTGTGCTGTGTGCTCTCTCTGGCGCGATATCTGAACAGGCAAACAGGCAGGTACAGTGATTCACTTTAACAGGCTACATCTGTAAAACGCCAAGGTAGTTTACACTGCGGCGGAGCCCGAATTAACATGCTTTCATTGGAAACAAACACCACTTGTAATCAGCTGCTGTTGGCTGCTGTGCTACTTGGTGTGAAGGTAAATATCTGTATCAACTCTGCTCGGCCAAAGAGGTGACGCCACTACAGTCGTAGTCTGAACTCTTAGACTCGTGGAGCAGTTACTTCAACACAGGCCAAGACTCATTGGGGAGAGGAAACTTAATCTACTGCGTTATGTCGCCAAAAGGATGTTGATGTTCTATGAGAATTGTTTGCTATGGTACGGTATGGTATAATCTTAATGAAAAGTAGATATTATTCTTTTGGAATCCGACAGTGGGTCTACATCTTCCAGTGACTTCAGGTCCTTTCTTGTGGTGTCTGGACAGCTGTTTTTGGAGTCACAGCTTTGATGGAAAATAAAGTCGACCTTTAAGTAATAAGGGGAAATGTTTAATATTGAATGGCTTGCACACAACCTAAACATACATTAAAAATAGCTCTTAAAGTTGTGATTACATAAAATTGCAAAAGGGGTAAGTCAGATCGTCGGTGGAGGCTGTGGCTGACCACCGAGAAACCAAGACGTGTCTTTTTTCTTCCATTCATTTTAATCAAGGTTTTCATCCAGGATAAACAGTCCCTACCTACACTGCAGTTTAAACAGCAGAGCTCCGGCGAGACTTAAGCGATGATTTTTAAACTTTCACTGACAAGTTGCTTTAATTTGTGTGTTAAGTAGTGGGGGGCGACTTATTTATATCTTTTTACTTGGCGTGCAAACCGCCATACCGCCATTTCTCCACCTTCCCTCTTAAGTTAATGATACCCTTTAGTCCCCCGTCTGGTATGGGCCCTTCTGAAGGACTGCACCCTGCCCTGCGCAAACCCAACCATGCCCTGATGAAGGTGAGGACAGGTCAAGCCCCTGCGACTTCTCAGGGGAGTCCGGTTGAACGAGCAACACCATACTCAACACTTCCTGCCCCGTGGTCGGTGGTTCAGTCTAGCTAGCGCTGGTCTCTCCATGCCAGAGAAGAAACCAGCCACTCAGTCCTGTGTCCAGTGAGGTCGGTGCTGAACTGCGTACTTGTGGCCAAGCAGAGCTCAGGGTACAGAAAGCTCTGTCATTGTGTGGTCAGTTGTCAACAGCTGGGAGATTTACTACACTCACCAAGATGAGGTCGTGGGAGTTCAAGTGGATGAATTGTTAACTCAGCATTATAATTAGAACTGATGATGATAAAGCTCGCTGCATGGGCTGACAGTTGTCACCTGATCAGTCTTAGTCACATGATTCCGTCACCGGACCAAATGTCAATAACAGAAATAATACAGTGTCATACTTCAGGGGAGTATGAGGAGGACTATGTGAACTGTAGGCTGGCTGTGAGTCAGACAGACGAGGGTCACCACGACAACCTCGACCTGAATGAGCGTACACATAATCTGTCCATTATGCGTCTCGGGGAACTCAGTTTACTCGCTGCGAAGAACAAAGTGTGTCTGATAAACGGAGACAACTCACTGGAGAAACAAGCCATTATGAAGAGGAGTTCGGCGCTGTGTCACCGACACTGGGACAAACAAAGAGAGCTGTTGTCTGGCTGAGCTGCAAGGGTTTCTCTGTGAGCCTATTGTGATGGATAATTGGCCTCCTCACATGATTTCATAACGCCGTGCCTCGTCTCTCGGCCCCAGTGTAACACAATAACACCATGAAGAGGAAAGGATCTAAATCTGAATTTTTGACATTGTTTAGAAGTGGGCGCTTTTCTTCGTTGTGGTATATAATTTTAGAAAGATGTGTGAGTGCAAGCCTGTGACATGAACCAGTCACAACACAGCCCAGAGCTTTGTCTTTGGACTGTCTGAGGATAATCATTTAAAACTGCTAGCTCAGTTCCTCTCCAGTTCATGGTTGCTTTGAGTATTACTTTATCAAACAAATCATATAACTCACACGAGTAAGAACATGGAACCAATGATTATAGATTTTTCTAATTAGGATTTCCAAAAGTATACTGAAGCTCTTGTGAACTCCTGAGAACAGGACACCATCTCATGATATCCCCTCAGCTGTGCCTTTTACATGCGAAAAGAGATTAACGTAGTTTTCCCAACAAAATGCAAACATGGACCGTGTTGAACTGTGAACAACAGTCCCACACACAGCAGTTTGCACATGAGTCTTAACAGAACGATCCTCAAGGCATTGTCTGTCAGACTGCAGGTATGCAGCCATTTCTCTGAGTCAGCAAAGATCAATCCAGGACAAGCCAGCCAAGGAATGTATTTGCTTTTGACGGAAATAACACTTAACTTCAAACGGAGAACTTCGAAGACGTTAAAGACCGGGTTGGAATTAGGTCTCGTGGCCAAGTGTATGTTGACACCTTGGAGATTTAGGATAGAGAAGTAGTGATAAAATGTACACGATGTAGCTTGTAGTAAATGAGGAATCTCGGATAATCATAAATCCCTTTGATAATAATTCCTCATAAAATAACAATAATATGTGTCTTAGTGTGATCTCCTTCACGTAAAAAGGCAGAAAAAGATTTTTGCTCGTGTATCTTTCCAGGGCAACAAAGACCATCCTTCTTCACCTCCATATATTTGTTGTGTCGAATCCATGTATTTATAATCTACTATAATATTTACTCGTCTGGCCTGTTTGCTGAGTGGCTAGCTGGTTAAGGGCGGTGTCGGTCCGTCTGGAAACAGACTCATGGAATCAACACACGCTGGAGCCTGGCTAAGGCTTGAGCCAAGCTACTGAAGAAGCTGTCTGGAGCCACAGTGTAGCTAGGCTACGGCTACACCACTGCTAGGCCAGGTGATTCTCCTCTGCTGAGGCCTGATGAAGTGAAGCCAGGCCTCAGCAAAGCTTTTAATCCCTCCAAATTAGGATTAATCGTGACTATCAACTGTGCCAGGGGCGGAAGAGAATTTGTCGACTGTCCTTCCATTTTCTGACAACCCAGACCAAACTTGTATGCGAAGAATACGCAGACTAACCTGAAAGGCCTGATGAAGTTCTCCCGTGCTGTGCTGCGATGCCAAACCTCCCTTGGCAATGAGGCGGTGAGTCAGTACAACCAGGGGGCATTTTCAAGTACAACAACACTATTTTCACAAACATTCCTGCAGCCACCATGATGAAATGCTAGAATGTAAAGAATGATGCTAATTTAAGACAGTATAAATCTATAAATCTGCTGCAGGCTTTGGCTAGGGGCTTCTCAGCCGTGGTAATTACAGGTCTACTTTACAGTCGTGCAGACATCTCTCATCTGTGTCACTAATGTTATAACCAGCTGGATGATATGTGCTTACTCAACGTCTGTGGAGGTGAACGGAGGTAACGTGGTAGAAAACGGACTTGGTTTTTACATGTTTAGACCAATACCCACTGCAATCTGTTATATTGCTCCAGCAAAATGTGTATGACGTGTGGATACCTGGTGAATTTTATTTGTTTTTTCGTCTATTAAGACATCTGCAGCGCACATATTTACGTACCAATTACAGATAAACAATTGCCAGGAGCATAGCACGAGTATTCCTCCGTGAGGAGTGTCTTAACACCACACTCAGAGGATGATCCCAGCACAACCAGCACAAGACAGGCTCCATCTGGAGCTGGTTACGACCTCGTACTGCCGTGTCCTTCAGTCTCTCTACCACTGGCCCTCTATACGAGCCAGAAGACTTCAGATAGGCACCAAAAGCAACATGTCGTGCTTGGAGGACTCCCTCTCTCTCCGCACACAGCCCAGCTCCTCCAGTGGTGGAGCCCAGGAGTAGAGGCCTGGCAGCTGGGTAGACTGGGTGGCCTGACGGGCTGAAGGACGACATGACCAGAGATCTCAAGGTTTCTCCAAAGAGAGACCAGCACCACTGTAAAATATTCTTCAAACTCCTTACTCGTTACTCTGTTTCTTTGGCTCTTGGTCTGGCTCTCACCTTCTTTTAATCTGCGGTAATTGCCTCTCCCTTCTAGATCTTCTGTTCTCTACCTACTGGGTGGCCTGGTGTATGCCAGCGATCAAACCGAACAGGTGAGTGCTCCCGTCCAATCACATCACATCGTCAGCTTCTCATAATGCTATAATAGGGTGTGACAAATCTCGTGGCGTGTTGAGAACTTGAACTCTCTTCTGACAATGGCTGCCCCAAACCCCGTTCTGACTGCAGATGGGGGGGGGGAGTTCATCAGGAGGCACTTACAGTATATTGCTTTTGCATGCTTTGAGATTTCCGGGTATTTTTGCAGAGTCCTGTTTGCACACCTGGCAGAATTGTGAAAGTTTGTCTTGGGTCATGTGTGTTTGCTCACCCCAGGCCCTAGAGGTGACCCCCTCACGCCACTGACAAGCAGGCATGCTTCAGTTTGCGTGTGGCGATTTTCAGAGTGGCCGGGCTTGGAGGGCGGCCATGTTCCCCGTACTGCCGTTCAGCAGTCTGGCTCTTCCTGGGGTAGCCTGGGGGGTTGGCAGAACTCTGTCCTGTTTTCAGAAGCACAGCTTTCTGGCAGCACGGGTCAATATAATGCAGAAAAAGGCCTGGTGTTTAATGAAAGCCAGCAGTGTCTCTCAGAGTGGAGTTTAAATCGAAAAAACTTTAATCTCACGGAGATAGTGCAAACATGTCAAAACTGTATCCCAACTTTTAACTGTTTTTACCTTTTCGGACATCGGATGCTGTTTTGACAGATGTGATCACAAAGTATTCTTAGAAAGTAAGTAAAAATGTCTGAAGATAAAAGCACACTTTATGTTTGAGTTTATTAACATTTGAACGCTTCACAGATGACAGTAAAGTATTTTATCTCGATCTAAGCTGTAGTCATGTCTCATAACAAAAAACGGATTACAGTCTATCCAACAGCGATGTGCCAACGCTGCATCTGTAATAATCAGCTCAATGCCCCCCTTTCACTTGGTAGCTGCTCGTGGTGCTCTTGGCCTTAGCCCAATGCTACACCTACAGTATGTATTAGTCAAATATTTACCCTGTTCAGAAATACGCAGCTATATTGAGAAAAGGAGTAAGGGGAAGATGATTTAATGTGCACACTGGAGGACTAACTTAGGTGCCAAAGATCTGCAGTTCTGGTGGTCTTCTCTTGAGGATCTGACACCACAGGGTCGTTTAGGAGACCGCGAGCGGCGGTGATTCACGACCCACGGAGCGCACATGAAAGTGCGCCGAAGATAGAGAGGAGAGACGTGGCAATTAGCGCTCATCAAGGGATTATTCAAAGGAAAGCTAAATTGTTAAGAGTCTTTTACAAATGATAGATTTACAGCGTCTCAGAATGTCGTCCGTGCCGTTTGTGCAGCGCGTGGCTTTGATAGATCTCCTGTGCCTGTGTTACACAGGGCTCTCCTCGTTGGAGGTATAATGAAGTTAATTGAAACATCCACTTGGAAAACAGAGCTGCCACCGTACAGCCAACACATATATTTGCTATACTATTTATTGACTGCTCTTCAACCCAGTAAGAACATTTTGATCCTGTTGAAGGAACTCACATGACATTAAACTTATGAGTTGCTTTTTTGAAACCTCTGTTTTTATTTCCGAGCTCAACAAGTTCTTTGTCTCAATATTCAGTCAAACGCAGAAAATGTGAGTCAAGTTCAGGCATGTCTAATAAATTGACTCTCGCAGAAAATAATTTGAAGGGAAAATTCTAAACTTAAACATGTCTGTTTTCACTGGAATATGTCCTGCTCAATATGAGGTGCAAGGAAATATCAAACTTTTATGTTTAATCTATATAATGGCAACTGATCACAATCTAAAATTCAATGAATATTATGTCTAGTATAAAACAACTCCATACTTTCAGTAAAGTTTGAATCTAACTATCAAGTTTCAACATTATAGAGAAACTTTATTAAAAATAAATTTAATACAGTCCTGGTTTTTCCTATTCCAAACTTGGTAACAGTTCCTTCCATTGGACTTTTTCATCTAGAACCTACAGCAGTAAAACTGTAATTACAGTGTTGCAATAGAGGAGTAAAGAAATGTGATATTCTGTTGTGCTACTGTTGAGGGTAATTTTTCCTTTCTCATTAATTTTCCCTGTATTTTTTTTAAACATTTGTTTTTTTAGGTGACTCTAAAAATACACATCTGAAACTTTGCACTAAACACAAAATCAACAGAGAACGAATAATAATTTGAACACACGGTTTCTCACACCTTGTTTACAACTGATGTAGCCGTTGGTGCTGCCTGTGTTTCCGTCGGAACAGGAGCTTGGAGCAGCTGATATTCTGGGACTGCTTGGTTTGGATGTCGGAGGGCAAACCTTGGGAGTGTTAGGGAGTCCGGATACAGTGTGCATTTCAAAAGCACCACTGTTATTACTACCCTTGCAAGGAAACGTGTTATTTTATTCCCTTTAATATTTCCCCTTTTTACGATCTGGGGCTCGGGTGTGTGGTCAAGAACAGAACTCGTGTAGGTTTTCTGATAATCCTCACAGAGACTTCCTTACGGTCTCTCAACACAGACAAACGTGGGTGGTCATGATAAATGACATTGGAGATTTCAAATTGCTCGCGCTCATAGCAGTCATGACATCAGTGTTCCCTAATGGTGGTTTCGATTTTAATGGGAAGGATTAAATGAAGGGCCGTGACGTTCATATTTAATCTGTTTAAGATGATCAGAGTGGACTGCTGGATGAAGGGGTCTGCTCCGCAAACACAACAGTCCCTGGATCACGTCGAACTCCTCCACGTGGAAGATCCACAGCTCTGGGGTTTCAGGTACGAACCCTTGATTTTCATAAAAACATTTGAATGATAACCGAATAATAATCTGTGAAAAAATGAAGTGGTTTCATTTGGCCTTGTAGCTCTATGGCACAGCAAGATTTGTCTACAGTTGGTTCACTGTATTCCGTCCGAATCACACGAAGAGAAGAGTGGAAGTTGTGGATGGTGGCAGATGCCGTACGGTGAGTCACTAGAGTGTGAATCGAACCAACGACTCATCCTTAGTAACTGTAACTCCTTTGTGTTGTCAGACAACAGATGGAGGAGGAACCGTTTGGATCGCTGAGCCCCACGTATCTACCGTGACAGACGAGGCTCAGGCCTAAGTGATGACTGGCCACCTAGCGCTGCCGTATCTGTTTCAGGGCTGGATGAAGGAGATCCCTGTGCTCCGGGACATCCCTCCCTGCCCCGGCTCCTGCTCAGGGCCCACGGTTGGTTTCCACACGGTTGGTTTCCACACGGTTGGTTTCCACACGGTTGGTTTCCAGTCCGTAGACGGGGCTCTTGGCTGATGAGTGGGTGGAGGCTCTAATAAACCCAGAAACTCAAGGGCTCATCTGACTAATCTGGCCCAGGCAGACAGGGAGGGAGACAGGGAGGGAGAGAGGGAGGGACAGGGGGGGAGACAGGGGGGGAGGGAGGGAGACAGGGAGGGAGAGAGGGAGGGAGGGGAGGGGGGGAGGAGGGAGGGAGGGAGACGGGAGGGAGGGAGGGAGACAGGGGGGGAGGGAGGGAGACAGGGAGGGAGGGAGGGAGACAGGGAGGGAGACAGGGGGGGAGGAGGGAGACAGGGGGGGAGGGAGGGAGACAGGGAGGGAGACAGGGAGGGAGGGAGGGAGGGAGACAGGGGGGAGGGAGGGAGGGAGGGAGGGAGGGAGACAGGGGGGGAGGGAGGGAGACAGGGAGGGAGACAGGGAGGGAGAGAGGGAGGGAGGGAGACAGGGAGGGGAGGAGGGAGGGAGACAGGGGGGGAGGGAGTAGGGAGGGAGGGAGACAGGGGGGAGGAGGGGGGAGGGAGGGAGACAGGGGGGGAGGGAGGGAGGGAGACGGGGGGGGAGGGAGGGAGGGAGGGAGGGAGGGAGGGTAAGATTGAGGTAGGGAGAGAGATCTCTCATATCCTTTTTATTTTTCGGTTTATTGCGTTTCGTATAGTCTTTACTTGTTGATTTTTTACATTCGAGACAAATGTCAGCATTACCAAAAGATAAGGATGTGTTCCTACAACATGTACCCTATTCTGGATTTCATGAACTCAATTCCCTCACATTCTCAGTGAGTTTCTGTGTATTTCAAGCGTACATCTGGCAGCGCCCCGTTTTAAACACTTCTTCCAGCCTCCATTTCCCTGACTTCCGGGCCACATAGGTCAGGGAAATCTGCCAAGTTCTTCCTGCATGTTGGGCACATATGTTATGCCACACATCACTGGATGGCATTTGATGTTCCTCCATCCCTCCGCCCCCACTCCCTCCTTTCTCCCTCATTTTTCTCCATGCCTCTACTTTATCCCCTCATTTATTCACCCGCTCTTTTTTCTCTCTCTCCTTCCCCTCATCCCTTGTTTTCCGCCTCCTCCTTCTCCTCGGCTGTGATTGTGATGGAGAGACTAATCCATCCAGCATATGGTCGCCATCGGCAGCTGATCTGTCCTTAATGGTGGACGGACAGAGCAGCCTAATCAGAAGCTTTGATCGTCGTGAAGAGCCTGACTGCAGTGGCTCTGGTTCTCCCTGCATTGCTGGCATGCTCCAATGAGGCCCTGCCTCTCTGGAACTCATTTTAGGATCATTACTTAAGCCCCTGTGTATCCCCATTGTCTTTGCAGGCATTTGAAATGACTAGAGGCTGTGCTTCTGTGCAGTTGGGGGTGTGGGTCTTTCCCCCGTGTACAGAACCACGCTGCCCCGTGCACCTTATCAGCCTCTTTGCTACGGCAGCTTTATACGTTTTAATATGATGCAGTAAAAGTTGGGTGGTTTGAGTTTCACCGTTTCTTTGGCTTATAATGATACACTTTTTGACCACAAGAACCCCCCCACCTCCACCTCCCACCTCCACCTCCCACCTCCACCCCAGTCATCTGGTCTACGTCCTGAAATGGCCTCCAGATTTGTTTGCATTTTATTTTATTTTTTTCTTCACTCAAGTCAAGGTGTATGAAGACATCGTCACTACCTGTGCGATGATCGCTCATGGGACCCTGGTTCTGTGACAGTATCGTCCTAGCAACACTGAAAAGACACACTGCCTGGGCTCAGGATTGTCACTGGGGCATTCACCCACACCTCACATGTAATTAGAGTAAAATTTAGAGTCTCAGTCATACCTCCCTCCCTATGACTCATCACCCCCTGCCTACACACACACACACACACTCCTACACACACTCACTCACACACACACACACTCACCCACACACACACACTCACCTCAGTGCCGCCTGCACACACGTGGAACCAGTCAGCGGACATGGAGCCTGGCCGGGTCTTAAGTAAGATGTAGAGGCTTTGAATGGATGATCTGTTTACAGAGAGAAGAAAGGCAGGCTATCAGGTTGCTGTATCTGGAACACATTGATGTTGATGCTACTCCCATTGTCAGATCAAACCCTGGATATCTGTGATACAGAACAGATGAGTCATAGAAGGCACTGAGGTACAGAGGAGGGGCACTGAGGTACAGAGGAGGGGCACTGAGGTACAGAGGAGGGGCACTGAGGTACAGAGGAGGGGCACTGAGGTACAGAGGAGGGGCACTGAGGTACAGAGGAGGAGCACTGAGGTACAGAGGAGGGGCACTGAGGTACAGAGGAGGAGCTCTGAGGTACAGAGGAGGAGCTCTGAGGTACAGAGGAGGGGCACTGAGGTACAGAGGAGGGGCACTGAGGTACAGAGGAGGGGCACTGAGGTACAGAGGAGGAGCTCTGAGGTACAGAGGAGGAGCTCTGAGGTACAGAGGAGGAGCTCTGAGGTACAGAGGAGGAGCTCTGAGGTACAGAGGAGGGGCACTGAGGTACAGAGGAGGGGCACTGAGGTACAGAGGAGGGAGCTCTGAGGTACAGAGGAGGAGCTCTGAGGTACAGAGGAGGAGCTCTGAGGTACAGAGGAGGAGCTCTGAGGTACAGAGGAGGAGCACTGAGGTACAGAGGAGGAGCTCTGAGGTACAGAGGAGGAGCTCTGAGGTACAGAGGAGGAGCTCTGAGGTACAGAGGAGGAGCACTGAGGTACAGAGGAGGGGCACTGAGGTACAGAGGAGGAGCTCTGAGGTACAGAGGAGGGGCACTGAGGTACAGAGGAGGAGCTCTGAGGTACAGAGGAGGGGCACTGAGGTACAGAGGAGGAGCTCTGAGGTACAGAGGAGGAGCTCTGAGGTACAGAGGAGGAGCACTGAGGTACAGAGGAGGGGCACTGAGGTACAGAGGAGGAGCTCTGAGGTACAGAGGAGGAGCACTGAGGTACAGAGGAGGGGCACTGAGGTACAGAGGAGGGGCACTGAGGTACAGAGGAGGGGCACTGAGGTACAGAGGAGGAGCACTGAGGTACAGAGGAGGAGCACTGAGGTACAGAGGAGGAGCACTGAGGTACAGAGGAGGAGCTCTGAGGTACAGAGGAGGAGCTCTGAGGTACAGAGGAGGAGCACTGAGGTACAGAGGAGGGGCACTGAGGTACAGAGGAGGGGCACTGAGGTACAGAGGAGGGGCACTGAGGTACAGAGGAGGGGCACTGAGGTACAGAGGAGGAGCACTGAGGTACAGAGGAGGAGCTCTGAGGTACAGAGGAGGGGCACTGAGGTACAGAGGAGGGGCACTGAGGTACAGAGGAGGAGCTCTGAGGTACAGAGGAGGAGCTCTGAGCTCAAAGTGTCAGATCAGTAGAGGGGGTTCCTTTTGTTTTCTTTTATTGACATAGAGACAGTTTAAAATAAATCGAGGTCCTTAAGTCAATAAACGTATTGTTTAATATTACAGGTTTGACATTCAGGCATCAATCGATCAGCATAACTTACAGTGATTCAGGCTGTTTTTTTCTATAATATTCAACTAGCGCTGATCATTGACTTTAGTGTGTAATTAAACTACAGTATACAGTAGTTTTCATGAGGAAAATGAACATTTTAAAACAATTTCAAACCAGGGAACTGTTGCATTGATTACTATAGTCTCTCTAAAGGGCTTGTGAATAAGCCTACAGGCTTCACATGCTGATTCTGAAAAGCTCTCAGCTGCCTCTATCGAGATTCCAAGATGGACGCTTGACGCAGCCCACCTGGTCAGTCTGTGAAGGAGTCTGTGTTAGCTGGGTTTGATCCGCTCACCTGTGTGTGTTGCCACAGGGAAAGTGGATACCTCAGTCCAGGCTCCCCTGGAGGGTCGTGTGTGTGTGTGTTCCTGCGCAGCTTTACTCGGGGTGGTTAGGAGACAGACGACTTGGCAGACACATTTCTGGTTCTGCTTTTGTTGCTCACTCCCTTGCTCACCACCAGAACGAAGCAGATGGAGGCTGAGACTGGAGCAAAGTGATTAACAGTGTTAAAGCGTGAATGGCTGAGGTCTGCCGTCTTCCTGTTGCTGGGTGGTAATCTAACGGCCGTATTAACATTAACTTAATTTTCTTCTGTTCCCTGTTTGAGAATGAAGATTCGTCAAGGCAGGCACATTCCTGCTTTTACAAGACCCGATTAGGGAAAGCGAACATACCAGAAGATGAGGGGGGGGGCATGCCAGTTTTGAGAAACATGAAAAACAGAACAACAAATATTCCCATGAGCAGGGTGGCTGCAACAGGTTTCTTTTTTTTCTTTTTTCACAAACAGGAGCGGTGTTATTTTAAAAGCCCTTGTTTGTGCCCATTTTCAAAATTAGACATGCAGACCATATCCTGTTATTGAAGTGCCTGGTATCTTTATTGCAGTGTGAGTGAGGAGTCAGGGATGCTAGGCCCCGACACGCGAGCCCCCCCCTCGCTCCGCTGGGTGAAGGGGCAGCGTGTTTAGTCATACATTAGGGAAGCGAAGGACACTTAACTGCTACCTGATGTTAGCTGGAGTGCTTGTGGATGAAATGAGTTTCTTTAGGCGTGCCTCAGAAAGTATGCACAATAATTTTGCCATTTACTGCGGTCTTATGATGGTGCACTACCGCTGTTATATTGGTTTGGAATGTACCGTTCTATTTCGGAGCGAGCCCACTCACTGTTGGGTTGTGGGCCGGTCCGGCCCTTGGCCTACTCATGACTTCACAACAAAGACCAGGGGTTCAAACCACGCGGAAAAGGGCCACCACTTTGACTAAGTACATTTTTGAGGCGACTCTGTCAACATTTATACGACGCAGCGTCCTTCTGCTGAGAAACATGACAGATGGAGCTGACTTGCCGCAAACTTACCACCGCGTTTGTACAAATAAATTCAACAGATTTGTCCTTTTTTAAGATTTCCATGAGGCAGTATAATCAACTTTTTAGTGGAAGTCGATGTCAGAAAACATAGAAGAAATGAGCAGAATAATTGAGCTCACCGTTATCTTTAGTTACATACACTAATACAGACATATCTACTGTCTGGGTGTGTATTTTTATGATATATATATAATGTATGATCCACATTTCATTAACAAGCAGTGTAGGCCTACAGCACCAGGGCCTGTTTCTCCCATTCATCTGTGAAAGCAGGAGCAGTAATTACAGAGTAGAGTGGTTATGTTTTAACTGCGATACAGTTTGCAGTTTTTCACATAAACTGTCAGAAGCTTGAATTTGAAACGTAGCAAAATAAGCCATATTTCTGTAGTGAGTCTCTGCCAGTACCCAGAACAAAATAACAACTCCCTCTCTCCCTCTCTCCCTCTCTCCCTCTCCCTCTCCAGTCTCAGTGGCTGCGGCCGCCATGTTTATTTTTCTGGACAGAGCTCATCGATGGAATTTCAGAATTAACTGACAGACTTAAAAATATTTATTGAAATGGCACAAAAACAAAATGAACATCAAAAAGCGTCCGTCATCGCTACAGGAGAGTTGCACCGCGGAACAGCTGTCATTTCATTTCCACAAGCTCTAAATGAAACAAAGAGCAAGCTGCAAAGGGCTCTGTAGTAACAAACCTTCTGACTTTTCACACTGCTTTTGACTGAACACTTGTCAAACTAGGTATACAATAAAAAACTACTTCCCTGTCCGGTTGGAAAAAAATACTTTAATATTTCATATAAATTAGCAGTTCCCACAAAAATTTAAAAAAATAGCAAACGCTTTTTAAAGGAGACAAAATGACAATTTAAAATCTAAGTTAAAATACTTCCATATCGATGATTATTAGTACTATTTTACCTTGTACTACTGTAATCTAGTATTTGGTCCTGGCATTGAGTGGTGATATAAAGTATTGGAATTATAGCGGTGGCATCAGTAGTAATAATCGTAGAGTTTAGCAGAAAACCCCAAAACCATTTCATATGTGAACTGTCTTTCATTTGGAGTTGAATGGAAGAATAATGGGAGGCAGGCTGGGGATAGCAGCACACACACACACACACACACGTATACACACACACACACACACACACACACACACACACACGTATACACACACACACACACACACACGTATACACACACACACACGTATACACACACACACACACACACGTATACACACACACACACACACACACGTATACACACACACACACACACACACACGTATACACACACACACGTATACACACACACACACACACGTATACACACACACACACACGTACACACACACACACACACACACACACACACGTATACATGTACACACACACACCCACACAGGCTGGGGATAGCAGCCATACAAAGACAGCTCTCTGAGGGCCCATCCGCCTGCCTGCCTTATCTGGAGATGAGTGTGGGGACCGCGGCAAAGGTTAATGTTGGGGCTGGGGCTGGGGCAGGGGCCGGGGCTGGGGCATCAAACTGGGTAGGGTTTGCCCCCCTCCACCCCCTTGAGAGGTAACCCAGGGCTGGGGAATGATAATGAAAGGCTTGGATGGATGAGGAGAGTCAGAGGCGTGTCGTCCTCTGCTACTGACCCTCACCTCAGACATCATCTCATCCCAGAGACTTCATCCCAGAGCTTAGAGAGGAGGAGCAGGGGGGGGCTGCAGAGGATGAGTGTGGGTTGGGGTGAAAGGGGGCAGGGGGTGGGGTGGGGTAGGTGGGTGGGGTGAGACAGGGCTGGCCCACTGTGGGTTGAGGCAGTGGTGGGGTGAGTTGGGGTTGTGGTAGTTTCTTTCTAAACATTGATGCTTAAAATAGTCGTTTTTTGTATTTGATCATTTCAACTTCTGTCATGAAAGGCAGCAGTTGGAGGGAACTCGAATTAAACATCAACATCAAACATTTTCGAATATGTGAAAGTGGTAGGGAAATCCAATACTTCACATCTGCCTATATCAAATGAAAAAATACCAAAATAATTGTACTTTCTATTGTGCTTGTACGATGTATAGTAGGAAGATTTCCAACTATGCTTTCTGTAACAAATAAAATATTAAGCTTCAGTAGTTTGGGCAAGAGATGATGCCGACTACCACAGCTGCAATAAAGTTAGAACGTCGAGCATGGCTGATTTATTTGAGGAGGAGGGGAAGTGTTTAATACGAGACATATGTTTTTAATAGATAGCTGAAGTCCCACGCAATGAATCGCAGAAAGATGTAAAAATGACGATACGGGCGACGGGGAGACTTACTCGTGTCACACACACACACACACACACACTTACACACACACACACACACACACTCACACACACACACACACTCACACACACACACACACTCACACACACACACTCACACACACACTCACACACACACTTACACACACACACACACACACTCACACACGTCTGACAGAGAGGGATGAGCTCTGCGAACACGCTCCACTCTGGATCAAAGCAAGTGGACTTTCACAAAACTATTTATTCATCGTACATTGAATCAACTTGGCCTGTCTGTATTGGATTTCCAAATCTAAGGCCTCTAAACATAATCATTCAAAATGTTTGCATATTGTGTATCACATGTGGCAATCGAATATCATATTTGTTCTGGGGCTACATGTCAGAAGAAATGCATTTTCGTCCCTCATCATCCCTTTCACATGTGGGACACAGCGTCTGCCTTTGGTTATATTGAGAGAGACAGACAGGTGCAAACAAACACACACGGCTAGCCGCCCCAAGAGTTCTACTGTATACAACAGAGGATGTCCAAATATACCACGAGCCACACCAAATCTACTTACCCAGCCTTTGTTCAGGGTCTTGCACTAACACTTGGAGCCTCTGCTGCCAGAAAAATAAACACAATCACTCAAGACTGGGACCTGAATCAAAAATGGCGTCTGGTCCTGCAGGCCAGCAGAGATGCCAACCAGAAAGTTTAAACATTTTTTTTGGTCAAATCTCCCAACAGGATTTCGATAAAGTATGTGCGTTATGACAAGATTTGATGACCAGATATTTTACGCTAAACACATACTGTGTCTACTGAGCTGTTTCTTAGTCATTGTGTCTGTGTTCCAGCACAAGCCCGTTAGTCAATCAGCATCCGAGCTGCTGTTAATCAGTTCACAGTTTAATCAGCAAGTCTCTCGCAAGGCTGTTTTGGGACTACTCCCGTTTCCACAGCCAATGCCTCTCTGCGATGGTTAGCAGTGTGTTGTGGTGTTGAAGGAGTGTTCATCTGGATCCTAATGGCTCCTTTTGTATGTGTGTGTTCAGAGAAAGAGATCATTTTGTGTTTAATTGGCGGAGAGGGGGGGTGGGGGGTGTGAGGATGAGAGAGAAAGAGTGATGGGGAGAGGAGGGGGCTGAGTGTAATGTGAGAGAAAGAGTGTGTGTGTGTGTGAGAGGGAGGGGTGTAGGAGGAAGTCCTGCGATGAGACACTGACACACAGTTTCCCTCGGCTGCAGAAACGGCCCGTGAGTTTGAAGGCGTTGTTGAGACTACAGAGAAACAGAGAAACGCTTTCCTCCTTTTCGCTCCGGGAAAAGTGATTGATCACTGTCCAGTCTGTGCGCTTTCGAAAGACAGTTGTCTCTGAAGTTTCATGATCCGGACTAAAGCCCTTTGTGACTAAACAAATGGAATAAATTACACAACTGGAGTGAATTATAGTTTTTCCTTCTAGAAGTTGCTGGCATTTATTATATTACAAATGCCTTTATGTTAGGAACAGAAATTAAATGGGGAAGTCATAAAAGTGCTCTCTCTCTCTCTCTCTCTCTCTCTCTCTCCTCTCTCTCTCTCTCTCTCTCTCTCTCTCTCTCTCTCAGACTTCTGGCAATGGTCCCTATTATTCAGTTAAATAGGAGCTCATGCTCTTCAAGGGTCAAATCTTTATACTTGTGAATAGATTGACATGGGTTTGAAGATCTTAGTGTCTGGCTGACACCGTTTCCGTCCAGTCATGGACTACAGTGTCAAACAGGCCCTAGGCATCAGACTTGCAGTTTGGCTGCTACATCTGCTCTACATATTTACCCCTGGGCCTCTTTAATTCTACAGCTCCACACCCACACACACACACACACTTAAACACACAAACTACACAGGCACACACACAACTACACAGGCACACACACATATAACCCATTGGAAGGATATGCGCACCCCCGACATACTAAAGTCTTGGTGTGCACCTGGTTGAGAAGTTCAGCTCATGTGCTCATGTCTTTGAAACACCCCCAGCCACTGAACAGCCTTGCCACTGAACCACAGCCTTGCCACTGAACCACCCCCCCCCCAGCCTTGCCACTGAACCACAGCCTTGCCACTGAACCACCCTGTGTTTATTAGGCAGGTAGCAGATCTAGAATGAGCCCATGTTATTTCAGCCTATCAGCTCCTCCTAAACAGTACCATGTTGCCGTGGCTCCACCAAAGCGCTCCTGATGAGTCATAGTATTTCCTTATTTACGTCGGCGGACCGAGCTTTGATCTCCTCGGTTGTTCACAGGCTGATCCTGTGATGGCTTGTTCTTGTAAATACTTTGAAGTGCCCTCAGGATTAGAAGATTGGGGATCCAATGAAAACATAAATACAGTTTACAGCCATTCATTCATTCACTGTACGAGGTTGTGTGCAAGAAACACACAGAAAATCATTTGGTAACAGTAGATGGACGTTTACTCTGTAATTGGTCATAATTGTGGAGCCACTGTTTACAGGTTCTGTCAGTGTTGCATTGTGGGTGATTGAGTGTGGAGGGCTGTTCTGCCACACACGGCCTTTGAAACGTGACAGCAGCTGCTGTTAGCAGACGCTCCCCGTCGACCAACTGACCGCTCGCTCGCTCGCACAACACGGGCGAGGCTGTGTCGTAGTAGACAGAAGCATCCAGAACATACGTGTCTGCTTCATTCTGGCGACGCTAACAAAGCCTGCTCAAACACACACACATTAAAAAAAACTGTCACGCACATATACACAGACGCACACATATACACTGCACACTCGCACACACAAAGACACATGGACGCTCACACAAACACATTTTTTATTTTCATTACCGCCAATGTGCACTCTGAAGTGTCAGTATTTTACAAGGCTCTTGGCTGGGAGGGATTTGTGAGTGCTTGAGTAGGAGCAGGTGCGTACTGCTCCTCTGTGCTGGCCCACTGATTCACTCCCCCATCAAAAAAAGTCAATTACATCCAACCACGCAACCCTTAGAACAAAGACCAGCAGATCCTTTTAAGTGACAAAAGGACGAAAATAAAAACAGAAACGCATATAAAGAAGGAATGCGTGTGGCGGCTTCTCCACATCCCGTTGCAGTTAGTCTAGATATGTAAAGTGTCTTTTCCCTGTCCGGTTGGAAAGGCTGTTAAAAGTCGCACTAGAAGTGAACGCCGCGGCTGTTTTCTTGTCGTTTGTTTTTTCCCACCGTCTCCTAATTGTGCTTCTGTTTCTGTCCTCCTCTCCTGTTGGCTCCTGATTATTCCTCCAGTCCAGTGACATGAAAGTAGGCTTACGGGATGCCTGCATTGAGGAAAAAACAGCCCCCCCCCCAAAAAAAACCATATTTCTGACGGTGGCAGTAAATGTTGTTGGTTAAGAGGAATGATGATCTTTAATGCAGAGGCTGCCAGGCCCATCTCATGTTCAGTGGCAGTGTGCGGATCACATCAGAGGCTCTCTAACACCCAGATTCAGATTTCAGCACATATTTCCTGTCCATTTGCCACTCACCGTGTGGTCTCTCTCCCCTTCGGCGTGTGGTCTCTCCCTTTCGTCGCCTGCATGGTCTGTCTCCCCTTCGTCGCCTGGTCTCTCTCCCCTTCGTCGCCTGGTCTCTCTCCCCTTCGTCGCCTGGTCTCTCTCCCCTTTGTCACGTGGTCTCTCTCCCCTTCATCGTGTGGTCTCTCTCCCCTTTGTCGCGTGGTCTCTCTCCCCTTCGTCGCCTGGTCTCTCTCCCCTTCGTGGTGTGGTCTCTCTCCCCTTCGTGGTGTGGTCTCTCTCCCCTTTGTCGCGTGGTCTCTCTCCCCTTCGTCGCCTGGTCTCTCTCCCCTTCGTGGTGTGGTCTCTCTCCCCTTCGTGGTGTGGTCTCTCTCCCCTTTGTCGCGTGGTCTCTCTCCCCTTTGTCGCGTGGTCTCTCTCCCCTTCGTCGCCTGGTCTCTCTTCCCTTCATCGTGTGGTCTCTCTCCCCTTCGTCGCCTGGTCTCCGTCAGAGCGACTGGCTGGGTCATATATACTTTGAGACAGACAAAAGAGCAAATCACTGTCCACGCTCTGGGCCGGAGAGTTAAATGATGATACAATACGTACATTGATTTCATATGAAAAACGCACCATTATGTCTCCTGCTACGCTGTGCTACCAGCCCTCTGAGTTCCTGACCTCACCTGTGCAGCTACACAGGCGAGGGAGGGGGAGGATACAGGATGTCACGTGACCCAACACCTGTGTGCTACTGTATGGTGAAGTGGCATGGGGGACCAGTGAGTGGTGTGAAGGCCGTAGACGTCAATGGCAATCCTGACCCAGTGAAACAGTAACAAGAACGTGACGCTGTCTTGAACCACAGCTGGTGTCAACGACCACAAATTGTTTTTAAAGAACAGGGTACGTGACAAGTCGTGACACGGCCCTGAGGCTACTCACAGGACTGGCTCTCTGAGTCCCTCGGACCATGTGGTCTTACCGTAAATGTCATTTCTCCGTGTTTGTTACGATCACAACTCCAAACACAGACAGCTGAAACAAGGTTAATGACACACGCAAACACACACGCACACACACACACACACACACACACGCACACACACACAGATAATTGGAGATGTGAAAAAGTATTAAAGAGACATAAACAAGTCAAGAATCACCACTTCAAGGAAAACAAAACTTACTCACTATCAAGGGTGGAGATCTGCCACATTCCTGATCCAACAGTCACTTCAGTAGAAGCCTTTTGAAAGTGAGTACATTATCCGGCAGGGGTGTCTGCAGGCAGGAGCCTGTGCAGCGTACATTATCTGGCAGGGGTGTCTATGAGTGTGCAGCGTTTTACAGACAGATCAATCTTTGCATGAATAGCCAGAGATTAATTCTGGTAGTACTGGATGTGCCAGGTGAAGAACTAGAAGATCCGATGTTTATACTTTCCACCCTGATAAAATGAACAACATAAGATAGCCCTTGGCGAGCTTCAAACCGCGGCACTTTACAAGTGCTTCTTGATTGCTTGAACAATTACAGTAACACGCCACCCCAAACAGAGACACAGAAACACAGGCTCTATAATGAAAAAACTGTAAGATGGAAAATCAACCACTTACCTCCATTACACCTTTAATGAAAGGTTTATCAATCATTACATAATGTCAAAATAAATCTACACCCTAAAATATAATACGTGTACCATTTGTTGATACCATAGTTATATTATGTACAATAAAAAGCTAGTATACACATATCACAACATAGACTGTGTTCATTGGGAGTTGTTTGGATGTTTGATATTAGTTTAAACAATAAGTTTGTAGGTGATATTAATTTAGTTTTTTCTGACCCACCTGCAACCAACTAATTCAGAAAGTAAATTATTCTTGCATGGCGCATTATACCTATAATGCATAAACATTAACCCAGTAATTCTGAAGTTTTTGTTGCCTCAAACCTCAAAGTTTTGCAGGCATTCATTAGAGGTTCACATTCGTACACGTAATTAATATCAGCTGTGACAAAATGTTTTAATTTAGTTCGACACGATTTTCTCAACTGAGACAAGTGCTTTGCATTTGCATTGTGGGTGAAAGCGATGTGAACATAATTGACTATTTTGCAAAACAAGAAAGAAGAGGTTTGTAAGTTATGAAGGAGATGAAGCGCATCCCAGTTTCATTAGAAACGTCCTAACAATGTAAGACCTCCCTGGAGAAGTTTCAGCTCACCACAGTCATGACCGACGTCACGTCAAACACACACAGACGCATCGATACGCACCGCGTTCCCACAGCATGGCTGAGGACATCAGTCAAAACAAACACTGGCCGCAGGACTCCGTCTGACGCTTGAAGGCTGTCTGTCAGGCGGGCTTCTGTGTGGGTGGGGGCAGGATCCACAACTCACTTTTAACCACCTTGAAAACAAGATAAATATGAGTGGGTATGCTTACATCAGCATGTTGACATGCCTGTTGATAGGATAAAAAGGAAAATAGTATTTAATTGTTGAACTTATCAGATTGCCATTGCAGAAAGAGAGAGAGAGATGCAGAGAGTGAACAGAAGTGAGAAAGATACAGAGAGTTGCAAAGAGAGAGGGAGAGGGGGAGGGAGATAGAGAAAGAGAGAGGGGGGAGATAGAGAAAGAGGGGGAGAGGTGGGGAGATAGAGAACGATGGGTGAGCGTTGAGGACTAGAGAACGAGTTGTTGACTGTGGAGGCTATCGCTCCAGTGTAGCTGGTTGTCGCTCGCTCGCGCTGCTATGTTCTTTCTCCTCTGCCCGCTTGTTGCGTCTTTGCTTCTCGCTCTCGTCCCACGCGCTCTTTGTTGGCTCTCTGCGCCCATCGCTCTGTTTTCGCCTCTCTCTCTCTCTCTCTCGTCCCTCTCGCTCTGTTTTTTCCCCTCGCTCTCTCTCCTTTGCTCGTTTTTTCTCTCTTTCGCTCGTCTCTCTCTCTCTTGTTTTCTCCTCGCTCTCTCGCGCTGTTTTGTGTGCTGCTGTTCTTTTTCGCTCTAGATCTTTCCACGTGCCCTCCTGACACGTGGAGCTTGTTGAACCTTTCACTTGTAGTGGAGGTCACAGCCGGGAGGATCAGAGGGGAAACTTTATTGTTCTGTGTTACGAGCTGCTGGCTAGTGCTGTTAGAAGGTCCTAAATCACACACACACACACACTCACACCACACACACGCGCACACACACACACACACACACTGCTCATAGTGCTGTTAGAAGGTCCTAAATCACACACCACACACACTCACACACACACACACACACACACACACACACTGCTCACTAGTGCTGTTAGAAGGTCCTAAATCACACACACACACACACACTCTCACACACACACTCACACACACACACGCACACACACACACACTGCTCACTAGTGCTGCTAGAAGGTCCTACATCACACACACACACACACACACACACACTCACACACACACACACACACACACACACACACACACTGCTCACTAGTGCTGTTAGAAGGTCCTACATCACACACACACACACACACACACCACACACACACACACACACTGCTCACTAGTGCTGTTAGAAGGTCCTACACCACACACACACACACACCACACACACACACACACACACACACACTGCTCACTAGTGCTGTTAGAAGGTCCTACATCACACACACACACACACACACACACACACTACTCACTAGTGCTGTTAGAAGGTCCTACATCACACACACACACACACACACACACACACACACACACACACACACACTAGTGCTGTTAGAAGGTCCTACATCACACACACACACCACACACACACACACACACACACACACACTGGGTCATTCAGGGCTGGCAGGCCAGATACTGTGCTGCTGACCGAATGTTTCCTCTGGTAAAGTCTTTATCCTGTACGCCTTCACCAGTCTATTCCTAGAGGCTGTTAGCATGGAAACTAAGAAAGGGATTTTATTTATACAGAACATTTTGAAATGAACTTATATGAAGGAACATCACCTCATAAACCACCACCTACAGTACTTCTGCTCCATGCAAGAGTATTACTCCGACTTGGAAAATGGGCTAGCAAGCTATCTGCGTACACAACTGAAACATCCACAGAGGATCCGATCATCAAGAAGCGAAATTGATATTTCCTAACCACACCCATTTAACTTGAGGTGAAAATACTGGGTTCTTTTAGGATAATAAACACAAAGACAAAATGTTTAGCCAGGTAATCTGCTGTTTTATTGTTTAACAATACGCAAGATTTATTGTCATCTCTGTTTGTGTCTGGGAGTCAGAACGTTGTCAGCAGACTGACGCCAATCGCAGACATTTGAAATCATATTTTGAATGCCAATGGTTACACTGTGAACAATAAAAAATAAATGATGTATTAACACAACTCTGGTGTGGTTCAAATATTTCATGACCTTCATTACTTTACATAAAAGTTTGCAATACATTTTGTTTAACATTGAGAACTATCTTTCGTTGATTGTTAATAAGAATGATTCGATATGGTCATCGTTTTCCTGACAATAATTGTAAGTAGCTGTGTAATGGGTAGCAGTGAGAAGCGTGATGATGATCGCCTCAAATGAATTCTTCTCTCTACACCCTTCTCCACAGTTTATTAGTTCAGGCCAGAGGCCACTTGTAGCCTTGCAGAGTGGCCCGTAATTGTATGCGTGCTCCTTAAGCACAGACCACAGCAATAATAGACTGAATTATACAATAAATTCCCTCCAGATGTTCCCACCCCATCCACCCCCCTACTCCAATTTGACAGTGTGCACACCCAACATTCTAGTTCCTGTCACACACATCCACACACATGGGGCTCCCATACACGCATGCATGCTGGACACACACACACACACACACACACACACACACACACAGTGAGTGGGGCTGTTGCTGTGTTTGCGTTCTGAGATTGCTTCCATACTCGGGTTAGCCGTGCTTCCTCACTGCAGTCCTAATTACAGGTCGTATTAGCTGATGGTGTTTTGTTAACTTCTTAATAGATGTCCTTCTGCCTCGGAAGCCCACAAAGAACCTCTCAATAACAACCAGCCTTTCTAATACCCCCACTTTCAACACACACACGCGTGCACATACACACACACGTATGCACACACACACGCATGCACACACACACGTATGCACACTCTCACTTACACACAATCACACCCACAGTGTGACTCTCGGACTCTGACATTTTGATTAATGGAAAATAACAGGAACACGAGATTTGCTGTTGTTTGTTTGGCTAATAACTAACACTGAAAGAGAGAAGCGTTTTGATTGGTGTTAGGTGACTATAATTCCCTATAAACACAACTAGTTCTTGTTTGTAGCTTTTTTTTTAGGTGAGAATTGTTACTGAATGCACAGAGAATCTCACTTCAAGTACCAAATTCATGAGGAAAGACTGAATAAATGTATATTTTGAGATAGGAAAGACCAGTATGGTTCCAATAGTGACAGTTGTGATTGGGTTGGAGAGAGAGAGACAGGTGAGAGACAGAACATTGACAACTGTAAGTATAGAAATCTTCGGTTTTCGGGAAGTCTAAAAACAATCTAAGCCTATATAGACTGTCCCACATCCTTCTCAAGAGAAGGCTGTTGAAATGAGTAGCGTCAAGCAGTCCTAAACAGCCTGTTGACGTGCTGCCTGCATGTGAAGCACTGGATGAAGCAGTCCTAAACAGCCTGTTGACGTGCTGCCTGCATGTGAAGCACTGGATGAAGCAGTCCTAAACAGCCTGTTGACGTGCTGCCTGCATGTGAAGCACTAGATGAAGCAGTCCTAAACAGCCTGTTGACGTGCTGCCTGCATGTGAAGCGCTAGATGAAGCAGTCCTAAACAGCCTGTTGACGTGCTGCCTGCATGTGAAGCGCTAGATGAAGCAGTCCTAAACAGCCTGTTGACGTGCTGCCTGCATGTGAAGCACTGGATGAAGCAGTCCTAAACAGCCTGTTGACGTGCTGCCTGCATGTGAAGCGCTAGATGAAGCAGTCCTAAACAGCCTGTTGACGTGCTGCCTGCATGTGAAGCGCTAGATGAAGCAGTCCTAAACAGCCTTTTGACGTGCTGCCTGCATGTGAAGCGCTAGATGAAGCAGTCCTAAACAGCCTGTTGACGTGCTGCCTGCATGTGAAGCGCTGGATGAAGCAGTCCTAAACAGCCTGTTGACGTGCTGCCTGCATGTGAAGCACTGGATGAAGCAGTCCTAAACAGCCTGTTGACGTGCTGCCTGCATGTGAAGCGCTAGATGAAGCAGTCCTAAACAGCCTGTTGACGTGCTGCCTGCATGTGAAGCGCTAGATGAAGCAGGGGCAGGAACGTCTGCTGAAGACTGTGGTGAAGGATTCTCCTGAGAGAAGGCAGAGGAGGCCCCACACCCGGCCTGGGAATCGCAGGATCTATTCTTGCGACAGAAAGGAGGAAGACAGAGGAGGAAGAGAGCGGTCGGTGTAATTACGATGTGCTTCGCTTCTGAAATATGACTCCACTTTTGGGGTGTTTCTCCTCAATGTTTTCATTCGGGAATTTTTTTGTGTACGCCGCCACATTGCAGTTGGGAAACATGGCTTCAGTTTTTCTAAATATTATAGCTTTCGCCCACTCTTGCCCACCAGTGTGCTGATGCAGATGGATGTGCGTGACTCCTACGGTACGGTAGGCCACCAGTCAGACAGGATGTTGTACTGCCTCTGTCTCTGGTCCACAGTCTGGTTCTCTTTACCTCCTCACACTGACATCTAGTGTTCATGAACATCCTTGTCAGGAAAGTACAGGAAGCAAGAATACAGATCACTGTAGTCATCTCAAGCTACTCATGTGGGAAAATAACTGTTATGAAATACAAAGTTTATAATACAATATTTCAACGAAATGATAGCAATAGTATATTATTGATTTTGATTTAATGATGTCTTTAATTAGATCTTAATAACATTGCTTTGAGTCAGATTGTTACCGAGTGATACCATTTTTACTAATAAAAATAAGATTTGTGTCAAGGAAATGGACTTAGCACAAACAAGAGCAACAAAGCCCTTGTTAATTTCACGCCCATTTTAGCCCAAGTTTCTCGACTGAGAAAATGTGACTTCTAGGTCTGCCATAATTTTCTTCTCAACAGGAGACAGAGCCATTACTAATCAAGAGAGGCAGAGTAATTATCGTCAGACATGTCCCAGAGCAGGGCAACACGTCCTGAAGGCCAGCCCAACTCCTTGACTGCTGTCTCAGGTGGCCCTGGTCTGTATGTCTGCTCCACTTAACAGCTTCAACATGAATCGCAGCAACGCACTGCAATGAAAACACGTCACAACAGGAAGCAGGAACAGGAAACAGACTTAGCGGTCTATACAGCGCCAGGTGCAGAGGTTGGCTGGAGTCGTCGTCCCTCTCCTCCCTCTTTTCAGCGGGCGGGCGGGTGGTCGTAGTGAAGGCCTTTTCATCGCCTACAGTCTTTATCAAACCCCCGGGTCTAGTTTGTCCCCCTGTAGATCCTGCCTGGTGGGTCGCCACTGTAAATCAGACTGTAAGAGATGCAGCAAGCTCGCTGTTGCCTGTTAGCTCGATGACTGCTCTGAGAAGGTCAAGTGAAATATAAACTACTCCCGTCCATTTTTAATTACAAGTAGCCAGCTTGTAAAAGCGAGCTCATGAGCCCGGGTGTGAGTCTTTCCCCTCGCTGGCTCTCTTGGCTGCTCTCTCTTTTCCCTGTCCTTCCTTGGTTGTGTTTCACAACAACCTTTAATCACCCTCTGAATGGAAAAGGCCGCCTGCATTAAAACAAATTTATTTTATTCGACCCAATGGGCGCTTGCTCACTGAAATGGTTTCTAGTAAGGTAAAACTCTTCATCCTTTCCGAGCTTATGCTTGGAAATTTACAGCTGGAGTGCGCTCTCTTTACAGCGAGGGAACAAATTAATTTATGGTCATATTGACCATTTTAGAACTTGATGACGTTTAAGGGAAAGAATTACTTTCAGTAAGTCTCAGAAAGACTCACTGTAAAACTGTCTGAAAAATGTGTAATCAAACACCGAAATTGCAATTTCAGAAACGCCAAAATACACAGGCAGTTCCTTTGCAAAGTCGCATTCATTGCGAATGTTAGTTGTAGTGTAGTCCAACTAACCGATGCCCAATTAACTATTTGCACCTTTGGTAAGTGAGTGTTGTTTTGTTTGTTTTCATTCGAGCGGTCCCGGGTACATTTACATTTATGCATTTAGCAGACGCTTTTATCCAAAGCGACTTCCAAGAAGGGTAAGTTCGTCAGTGTGGCGCTGCAGCCTCCTGGGTGGCCAGAGACTGGGCCAAAGATGCTGCCAGGGTGTTTCATCTCTGATGTTTGTTCGTTTGGCCGTTCAGGATGAACACGCAGAGGGGAAAGACCGATCACTTAGCTTGTAGCCTCGTTACAGGAGGCCGTTCATCCTGCTAGACTGTGGTTGGTCAGAGAGCTTCCCCGCAGACCAGTGTCCAGACACTGACTGGCGACACTCAAACCAACCAGTGTCCAGATGCAAACCTGGCAACCCAACTGCTTTACTGTTCAAAAGGAATCTGGCAACCGCTACCCAGCAGGCCTGGCGCTAGCTAGATCCAGCCTGAGGCCATAGTGGACATGCATCATCACTACAAATAGACCCTAGGATTAGTCTAGCTCAGTTTCAAATACATGGTCCTTCTTGAAAATAAAAGAACCTGTGCCAGCGACTTCTGTGAACCCAAAATTATGTATTAGCTGCTTTCAATTTCCAAAATATTCAGGCTTTGATATCTGCGTATGTATTTCTGTGTACGGCGTGTGTCTGCCAGCATCTTCGGTTCTGTACCGTGGATTTGACTGGGTTTCTGAGAGTGCCCCCCCCCCTCATCTGGCAGCCATTACCTGCACACATGCTCCTGTCTGGAGGTTGATCTGCTGGGTTAACCAAGCCCAGCCAGAGCTAGGCAGGGGTGCAGTCCTCGAGGACCCAGACGATACATCAGCCCCTGGAACAGGCTACATGACAGGGTTCGAGCCCGCTACCGTTAGTCCACACTATCCTTGATCTGGGATTATTGTAGTTGGGTGAGATGTTATTGTTTCGATTGGGGACGACTGTTGAAAGTGCTGCTGTGATGATACAAAAATAATTGGAGCTCTACAGTATGACACTCAAAAAGAGTGTTAAAAGTTGTTATCTGTATTTTTCCCAGTCTTGCTGTCCTTCCTCCAAGGCTAGCCTGGAGCGGTGGCTGCCCTATCAGCAGCACCCAGGGACCAATAACAAACTGAGGCCCATGTCTTGATCAGGGACAGGGCAGGACAGCAATCTGTTCATGGGAAGAACACGCAAGCTCACATCCAGGAAGGGCTGGGAGGTAGCCCAGCTCAGCACCAACAGGCCTGGGGAGAACATGTACCCAGTACCAACAGTGCCCCGGGAATCGAACCTAGGACCTTCATGGTGTGAGATGGCAGTGCAGAGCATCGTGCCACTGTGCCACACAAGTTAGTAGCAGTTCTCCATGTAGCACACATGGTTACAAACCTATTCATTTCCTAACACAATATTTCAATATTTATGACCAATACCTGAAACCTCAGTCTCTAAAAGTCACAGCTTTAAATGCTGAGTTCCTTAAATGTGCCATGTGCGTAATCCAGTATTTCATTCTGAATGTAAGCATAAATTCATGACTGTCCCTGGGCGGAGATGGCACGGAATTGTCAAATGAGAAGGGTTCTGCTACAGTTCCGCTTCCAATCAAAAGCCTGAGATTCTTTTTATGTTTATTACATTTCCGATTTCTCACTTCATCACACGGTGATTGAAACTGACAGAATAATTATCTTTTCATCCCAAATGGATCCCAATCCATGTGGGCTGGCTCCAAGCACGGAGACACGTGGAGAGAGAGGGAGAGAGAGAAAAACAGAGAGAGAGAGAGTGGAAAATAGTGAGGGCAGAAAAAGGCAGCGTTTTGGGGAGTTTTTGGCGATGTTTCAGTCGTCTGGGAGACATATCGCTGAAGGGTGGAGAAGAGAAGAGGATAGGGAGGGTAGAAGGGAGGGAGGGAGGGAGGGAAAGGCATTGGGAGGGGAGACGTTGGGAGATTGCGTTGCGGGTGTTCCCTTGATGTCCCCTGACAGGAACCAGATTGGGAGTCGTGCGGCGTCGAAGCTTTGGCTCTGTCTTCGTCTGGCTCCGGCGGGTTGTTCCTGGCGTGGGCAGACCCGGTTCTGACTCGTCGTGGAGCCGGCCTAGGGTTTAAGAGAGAATAACAAATGCAAGAAAAAAAATGAAAGCCAAAGGCCTCCTAAAAATGAAGGAGGGGGGCGACACAATCCTACTATTGTTCCTGGTAGCTGGGCAGAAAACAGAGTCGATGTGCGTTTTTGGGACATTTTACTGGCTCTAATAAAGAGTGTGTGGTCCCTGTTTGTGAGAAGACTGCCAGACTGACAGATATGCTCTTGCAGTAGTACAGTACCAGAGGGTTCCGTGTCATGTAGTTTGGGTTGTGTTACTTGGCAGTGACAAGGCGAGAACTGTCATTCATCCTGCTTTTGTCTAGCTGAAAGTAGTGGTGCGAGATGCTTATGGTGGCATGGTGTGCAATAAGCTGAATAAGTACTCATAAAGGCAGACAGGGGACTATGGGGAAATTTCATCTCAAAGTACTCCCAGATACACTGAAAGTATGCTTAAAAACCTCAGCTCACCTCAGGGTCGTGATGTGGACAGCCATGTATATTATATATGATATGACCATGAACAGAACTAATATTTATTCATCTCTGTGTGTGAAATAATTTATAGTACATTGGGCAGCTGCACAGTGAATCGTAATTTTTTTATTGATTGTGTGTGAAATGTCGAAGTGTCTGTGATCACTGGGAGCTGCACGACCTGTCTGTAGGTTTTCTTCAGGGAGAATTGTTGATTGTTTCATTCATAGAGTTGAGACTTCTTCATCAGGCCAGGAGCCAGCAGAATAGTCTATTTCATCAACTTGTTGAAACAAAAAGACAAATGTGTGGGAGTAACTGAGGAAGATACCTCCGATGCCGACTGCATGAAGAACCAAGAACTCTTTAGCCTTTCCCAGGTACATTTGTATTCAAGCTATTCAGTGTTGATCCCAGTTTGCCGTCCTCCACACATCCATTTGGGCTGGCCTCGTGTGTGTGTGTGGCACAGAAACACAGAGTTCGGTCTGTGCTTAATCAGTGCTGTTATTAAGTGTTCTCTGCTAGCTTTTCCAGCACTGCTCCGTGAAAGAAAACGTCTGGCTGTGGGTGGCTTCACTGGGTCACTGAGCCCACAGACTGAACATTTCATAAGAAAGCACCCACTTAATTCTGAACCATACATCGCATTAGCTGATTTACATGCGGACAGCTATCATTTTGTGAGGACCTTGACATTGATAAATGAGGTGTTTCACCTAATAGGTAATAAAAACAAATTACAGGTCTTAGGAGAAAGGATGTTCTTCATTTGGTTCTGTTTTCTGTCTTTGCCGGGGCAAAGTGCAGATTGTTTCCATATGATTGTAGTGATCATTTGTTAAGAGAGCAGACAGAGATTAATAAGGGTGTTTTCTGATGAAGGATCTATGCTTCACTTGCCTAATTCAGTAGAATCCAATCCTACTTTCAGTTTAATTCAAATGGACAGGAGGGGACTGTTTGGTGGAAAATAATATTTTTGTAACAGACAAAAGTTTTTAGTAATGGAAAGTCACACAAGGACTGACCATTCCAAAGACAGTTTAGCTAAAGATTTAATCATTTAGTTAGAAAATCTACAGCCATTTGGTCTGGCAAGTGATTTACTTTAGATCAACAATGTCTACTGATTATCCATGTGGGTGTATTTAAAAATCAATATAAACAAAGTTTATAAAGTTAATATGGATCATTATCACTCCTAATTCTAAATCATGACTGGACTGACCTGTTATTTACCAGCATGTAAAAGCAGTAAAGCTGTGATAATGAGGTCGACGATTTCATCCGTGTGATATTTAAAAAATCCGTCATATATTTTTTAAATCAAATTAGCCAAACCATAAACAATATACTTATGGTCAGTGGGGATTGGCATCGTTATGAGAAGGAAAACGTTGACACTCGATGTAAAATGACAAACTGCAGAAGGGAGACCAGAACAAACCAATGCTCTGACCAGTATTTTTTTTTCTCCCAAAGAGCAAATATGAAACCAAACAGTCCTTAGTAGGTGAGTGTGTGTGTGTGTGTGTGTGGTGTGTGTGTGTGTGTGTGTGTGTTATTCTTCACTCTTTTGAATCACTACTGGACTCTCCAGTCCCAGAGAGCTCGTATATAAGCTCTCTCAAGTTTCCTCAGCAGGGCGTGAAAAGGTTTTCCTCCCGCCTTAAGACAACCCTAACAGAGGACATCACTGTCCCTGTTCCTGGTTTGGGCAGCTGTGCTGTGATTGGTTCACTGGGCACGGTCGGACTCGGGGCTCCAGGACCAAGCCAGGCCCATTCGCACAAGCCCGGGCCACATGTTTCTGCCACCAATCCAAGAACCAATAAATTATGAGGATTATTTAATCAGTTGCAGCTGTGTGCCAGATCGTGTGTGTGCAGGTGGGGACAAAAGCAGCCTTCCAGTGATAATACCGTTAAATACCTGGACAGCACAGCTAGACTGCTTTAAAGAAAGTAAACACAAAGAGTTTCCAGAGAGTCCAGCTTTGATTCAAACAGAGTAAAGTTACTGTATGTTTTGTCACAATCCTGTAATCACCATGTGGAGAAGCAAAAATGATATTTTTCCTGTGAATTGAATTTCACCGTTCTGTCTTGCCTGTAAATGATGCAGGCATACCTAATGACTGCAAAGTCAGGCCGTGGTGATTATAGGTGCCACATCCAATCAGCCATCATCGCAAAGCATCGCAGCTTTAACCCACAGGCGCTTACCGTGATGTCCTTGACTGAGACGACACTCAAACCGCCACGATACAACCACGGTCATCGATATTGACCTGAAACACCGCACGTGGAAGGGATACGAGGAAGGGAGGAGTGGCTGGGGTACGGTAGGGGGAAGGGGTGGAGGGTGTGGAAGAGGGGTTGAGGGGAGCGAACGTCTGGGATTCTGTGGTAAGTGCCAGAGGGACACATTTCCCTGGAACACAGGCTCTGCTGAGTGATGGGGGAACGGCCTCGGCGGTGTTTAGAAACACCAGTCGGCCGGTCTATTGCCTCGGAGCCTGGGTGTCTGCGCTGTGCTCCCCCCCCCTCACCTCACCGCTCTGAGTAGGATGGTACATGCAGCCTCACTAGCGGCTCCTGCCTGCGCCTCGCTCATATGAGCCCCCCTGGAACCAGATGGAATCCTAAACAGAATAAACTTTTCTTGACTTGATTATATTGAGCCTTTCCAAGCTCCGACATTAAAAGAAACAAGGAAGGCGAGTACGGGGGGGGGAACCTTAGAAGCTAATTGCCGTCGGTCTGGCGTGCACATTGGCCATTGTTTTGAGTCGAGACACTGCAGTTATACCGGAGCCTGCCGTGTCCCTGGGGCAGTGTTCCCCGACGTGGAACTGTCACATCTTCCATGCGCTTGTGGTTGGCTTTCAGCGCCACACGGACCGCATGTGAGGCAGAAGACGCTAATTAAAACCAAGCGATCCGTGACTGTCTGGATCTCCCCGCCACGCTCGTTGCCGTGGCCCACGTCGACTCACACAGGCCCCCTCACCCCCCCACCCTCATCCACCCACCCCCAGACAAAGATAACTCTCATCCCGATTCTCATCAAGCCACTTTGAAAAGCAGACCTAATCGCGTTAGGTCTGAGTGTTCAGAACACGTTCGACATGCTTCAGAACATCAGAGAGGGCAGCGAGGTGAGGTCTGGGCGAGGTGAGGTCTGGGCGAGGTGAGGTCTGGGCGAGGTGAGGTCTGGGCCTAGTGGATCTGCAGTTGCCAGCATCACCCTCAACTTCAGCGAGGACAAGAGGAGTGAACATCTAGATCGTTGTAAACAGGCACTCTGATTACTAAGATTTGTTTGTTTCAGTAAAATGACAGCTTTGTACCCAGAGTCTGATTTAAACCCAAATCTCGTTAAACTACAAACCAGTCCCAGAAGTTGGCCACCTACACAACGGAAAAAACGGTATCAAAGACTACCTCTGGTGGCTCTCATTCTTGTTTATCGGATGCTGATTTTAAAGCTCCTTTTTTTATCGGAGCGATTAGTGTTGTTTAGTAGTCAGGCAGAGCTAGACTTCCCCTCCTTCCCAAGTGTAAACACCCCTCCTTACTGAACGCCATCGATTGGATGCAGAGATGTAAGGGGGCAGTTCAACAGTGTCTTAGTGTTGTTTGCCACGGCAACAGCCTATGATGCAATGCAGTGTGGGTTTATGGAGGAAAAGAAAGAACATAATTGCTGTATCAGTTTTAGGCAGAGTCATGACCACTGTACTGAACACACTGACCACCATGATTTGTCCTTTCTAGCTCTCTGAAACATGATCACAGCCTTGAAGCATCCACATACCTCTGTAAATAAATATACATCTATAAACGTCAATTGACTACATGTCTAAATGCTCAAACCTAAGGTGAAACATGACATACAATCTAAGTATTGATTGCTCTCCCCTTTTTTCAAATAACTTCAGAGATTTCCCAAACGATTCTCCACAGTTCCTCCTCCACCGTGAGGGTCACGGTCAGATCCCAGCCCAGCATGGTGCAGTGCAGCAGTAACTAATTTTAACGGTGGATAGGAGGGTTTCCTCGACAGCAGGAAGGAAAGGGTTGGGGGAGGGGCGGACGTGGAGAATGTTCGGGGAGAGAGAGAAAGAGTGTGTGAGGGAGAGAAAGAAGGAGAGAGAGAGAGAGAGAGAGAGAGAGGGAGAGAGAGAGCAGAGAGAGAGAGAGAGAGATAGCGCGAGACGAGCGAGATCTTTTCTTCTACTCTCTCTCTTCTCGTGCTCTCTCTCTCGCTCTCTCTCTCTCTCTCTCTCGTCGCTCGTCTCTCGCGCTCTGCTCTCTCTTTCGCTTTCTCTCTCTCTCTCCTCTTTCGCTCTCTTCTCTCTCTCTCTCTTTCTCTCGCTCTGCTCTGCTCTCTCTCGTCTCGTCTCGCTCTCTCTCTCTCGCTCTCTCTCTCCTCTCGCTCTCTCGCGCTCTAGAGAGAGAGCAGAGAAGCGCGGCAGCGACCCCTACAATGACTTTGCTGGGGTCAGGTGTAAACCCAGACGCAGCTGTTTGCAGATGTAGTCAGATGGGAGCAAGTCACTGTGTCTCTGGTTCCTTCCTCTTCACTCACCTGCATGTTTCAGCTAATTCAGCACTTGTTGTAGTGAGGAGCAACTGGCCGCTTAAACACACACTCGCAAAACCGCACGTACACACATTTATCACACACACTTTTATACACACACACGTTTATACCGCACGCATGCACGCGCACACACACACACACACACAGACACAGACACAGACAGAGGTCTAGTGAGGTACTTGCCTGATCAGGGGAGGTCTTGAAATGCAGACGGTTAGGGAAATCAGAGTGAGGTCAGTTGCACTCCATCAGTGACCTCGACACTTAAGTTAAGAGAGTGTGTGGTCGATGACTAAAAACATGGAACATTACACAGTTCTTCTTTCAATGGAGGAGCCTGTGAGGATAACTAAATAGGATTTTAAAAATAATTCTCCACATAATTATGTTCAAAACAACTCTGAATTCCTTTCACATTCCTTTTTCTGTTTTTACAATTATGCACAATGTGCCAGACCCCAAAAAAAAAGAAAAGAAAAAAGAAATATAACAATACGGAGATGTTGTGATTTTGTTCATTTTCAAGGATTTTCTGAGGCTGGAAACCTTAAGTAACTTTTAAAACAAATTCCGTCCCAGTAATGGTGTGGAAACAAACAAACAATGAGCCCTGCGTCTGAGCAAATACCAACAGCTTAGCCCAGTAAACACACAAGGATTCAGCAAGCACATGAAAAAGTTGAAGAAGATTATCCTAAAATGTCTTATGGTAACCGTGGACAACAAAGATGATGGTTCTCATTCACCCCATATTTTATATTGAGGAACAGAGGCAGCAACACAAAAAAGATTAAAATCTCTTTGTACACAAACTGCCCATTGACTCACAGTCTTCCTGTCGGAAGAAGCAATTAGGTTTCCGAGACAACGATCTCAGACATGTTAAAGGACTTAAGATAAATAAATGGGAGAATATTGCCCGTTAGACTTTAAACCCTGTTTCAAATCCAGCTGAGGGGAGGTCGTGGTCTCTTTCTCTCTCTCGGTTTCTGTCGGGACTTTTAATTGCTGTGTTTTAGCTGAGAGCGATAAAGAGAAAAGGGAAATGTACAGTATCCATCGAGGCCTCCCACTTTGCTCTCTGCCTGCATGCCTGGGGCGAGTTTTCTCTTTAACACTGCATACTGTACTGTACTGTGACGTGCGCTCCTCTACGGACAATAGCTTCATTCTTCACATCGTGAATGGAGATTTTCTTCTCCGTGGACTTTTTCTTCAATTGCCTATCTGGATTGATTTGTGTGACAGTATTTATTATGACCGCTACTTTCAGCTCCATTGTAATTGAGAAGGTGGTGATTTATACTGATATTGCTCAATCAACATACCTTTAAAACTTCAGTGTATATTTGTAATTCATCAGTAGATCCATCCTAACAGCTTTGGCATGAGTGAAACTTTTACATAACAGGCAAAAAAGTTGACAATACTGTTATGTCCAAACTACAGCATCATGTTCCCTTTCAGACATTCCTAACCATCCATTGTAGAGAAATGTCTCCACAATGTAAGATATCAATGAAAACGTTTTATCCTCGTTCAGAGCTGAGGGCAGCCATGCCCCGAACACTACCAGAAAGTTACAACTGAGAATCTCCTGATGACTGATGGTCCACTGAAGATCAGATTCCTTCTTTAATATAACCCCCCCCCCCCCTCCTCTCTCTCTCTCTCTCTCTCTCTCTCCCTCTCACCTCACTCCTCCTCTCTCTCTCCTCTCGCTCTCTCCCTCTCTCTCTCTCTCTCTCCTCTCTCAACACCAACACCCCACCCCCCCCCCCCCACCCCCCCCCCCCCCCCAAAAACACACCCCCCCACCCCCCCCCGCTCCTCTCGGAGCCCGATCGAAACGAAAAAAGACCCACACCCACCCCCCCCCCCCCCCCCCCACCCCACCCACCCCCCCCCCCCCCCCCCCCCCCCCCCCACACAACCGGCGAGAGAAGGCCCAGAGAGGATTCAGAATCGAGAGAATAGGCACGAGAAAAGAGGAGAGAGCGAGAGAGAGAGCAAAGAGAGCAGAGCAGAGAAGCGAGCGAGCGCACCAACCACACCAAACAAAACAACAAAAAAAAAGAACAGAACACAAAAGAACGAGAAAAGCGCAGAAAGAGAGAGAGGTCTGCGAGAGCGAGATCGTCCTCATAGAGGCGACCCTCGCTAGCACCGGGCGATATCGTGCCGCATACGGTCTCTCTCCAGACTACTAGATCTCATCTCTCTCTCCCTCTCTCGTCTGTCTGAGCTTTCAGACATGTAGTCAGAGAGAGAGAGACAGACACTACAGACCGAGAAAGAGAGAGAGAGGAGAGAGTTACCAGTACCACAGACAGAGAGGGAGAGAGAGAGAGAGCGAGAGAGACTTAGACACACAGACAGAGAGAGATTGAGAGAGAGAGACAGACACAGACAGACAGAGAGAGATGTAGAGAGAGAGACAGACCACAGACAGAGAGAGAGAGAGAGAGAGAGAGAGAGACAGACACACAGACAGAGAGAGAGAGAGAGGACAGACACACACACAGACAGAGAGAGAGACAGTGATAGAGAGAAAGGAGAGAGAAAGAAAGAATAGAAAATCACCTTTTCTTAGCACCGCGCACTCAGAATGAACTATCTATGTACAGCATCTCTCCCATTTCATTCTCCTCTCTCACTCTCTCTTCTCGCTCTCTACTCTCTGCTGCTCTCTCTCTCTCTCTCTCTTCTGCCTCTCTAGCTGTCTAGATCCATCGCTCTCCTCTCTCCTCTATCCATCTTCTCTCTCTCTCTCTCTCTCTCTCCTTCTCTCTCTCTCTCTATCTCATCTCTCGCTCTCTCTCTCTCTCCTAGCTTCCGCTATCTCGGGCATCCATCAATACATTCACATTCTAAGCGTCAGATCTTGTCCCGACCCTCAGTCTTCTCCTGCCGTCTCCGCCACGGGTCGGATGGAAACGTTTAAAGGTCCCTTGTCCTTCTGTGAGTGGGAGCCACGGCATCTTCCCCTGTGATGCGATAATATGATGACGGTTCCGCTATTTCGCAGGGACACCGTCAATGGTGCTTCTCTCAAAACACCGTAATAAGCGGCGCGCAGTCTTTGACAGTGATGGTTCTATCACGCTCACCCGCCTCGCTCGGCTCCTCTGTATGCATGGCATCGCGTGATTATGAAGACAGCTGTTCGAGTTTGAGCTCCCTGTCGTGGACTAATATCAGACATGCTTCGAATTATCACGCCTCTTAATGGTCGCCAGAGTATAGACAGACGGTTGCCCACCCTGCTCAAGCCTCATTTATTTACTGGCTGTGAGGAATGAAGAAATTTAGACCAGAGTGAGGAGAAAGATGATAGAAAGAAAAGAAACTCTGCACATAGAAGGGCTCTAGTAGCGTCATGTGATGTAGTAGGACTGTGTATTTTTCAAAAATATTGATGCAAAACTGTTGCATCTCATCTTCTCCTGTTGTTACTCTGGGCCTTGCAAGCCCCTTCAATGAGGTGTGGAGCGTCTAACAACCTCAGGCAAGCTAATTGGATAAAACCATTTAGATCTTCTCTTTCTAGCTCTCTGATTGGTCAGGGTCATTCTGTGATTGATGATGACACTCCCCCAGGCTGTGGCGAAGAAGCTTCTAGTGTCGCTCTCTGTCTGCACTTCCATATCTGTCTCCCCGAGGTCATGGGAAGGCAGATAAATCACTCTAAAGAGTATAGCCATTTAACACCCAATGTCACACAGCCATAATTCATTTCCTAATCTCGCGGACGCCTGAACAATTCGATGCAACGACTCACTTACCAGAGTAACAAGGGTTAGTTTGTGGAGGTGTGTGGTTTCTTTATGCTCCATCACTGAGGGCTGGTCAGTGGCCTCGGAAGTAGATATGAAGGATAATGTTGCTTCAGCATAAAGAGAGTTGCAGAGTGAACAAAGAGTGTTTTATGGAGTACGAGCGGCTGCCAGAAGGGATCTTACACTCTTACTCCAGCCCCAGGAATAGAGCTGAGGGCTGAGTCAGCCTGGAAGGAAAAGACCCACGGACATGGTAGAGAGAGAGAGAGAGAGAGGGGGAGCGAGAGAGAAAGATGGAGAACAGAGAGAGAAGAGAGAGAGAGGGAGAAATGATTGATGGATGGATGGTTGGACGGTGGAGAGCAAGTGCAAGGAAAGTGCCAAACAGACAGAGTCAGTTTAATTTGGGACAAAAAAATCTAGGATATCAAGAGAGAGACGTGGATTGAGAGAGAGCGATAAAGATAGGGAGGAGGCAAGGGAGATGGGGAGAGAGAGAGAGAAAGAGAGAGACAGAAAGAGAGAAAGAGAGAGACTCAAGACCTTGTTAAAGCAGATTGTTTGAAATTCCTTCCGAAGGCTCTACTTTTTGCCGCCCACTGTTTGGCCGTTCCTGACCTCATAACACAGGGACACGAACAGACCTCGGGCCTCCTGTCTGGCACTGTTTACGGGAACAACTGCTCACTAGAGACAATAAACGCTTGTGATACACACTAGGCTCCCGCCGCTCCCTGCTGGGAGAGTGTTCAAGGGAAGCCAGCCAAACACACATACACACACACACACACACCCACACATACACACACACACACACACACACACACCTCTATCACGTAGACATGCAGACGGCAGAGCTGTGGTGAGTGGCAAGCTGGAACCATAGTGAGGGGTCAGCGAGGTGTTGAAGGGGCCACAGAAGTAAACACGTTACTCGAGGAAAGGAGTAGGTGAAAACTCACTCTCTCTCTCTCTCTTTCTCTCTCTGTCTCTGTCTCTGCTCTGTCTCTGTCTCGTCTCTGTCTCTGTCTCTGTCTCTCTCCCTCTCTCTCACTCTCTATCTCTCTCTCTCTCTGCTCTGTCTCTCTGTCTCTCTCTCTCTGTCTCTCTCCTCTCTCACACTCTCTCTCTCTCTCTCTCTCTCTCTCTCTCTCTCACTCACTCACTCACTCACTCACTTTCTCTCACTCACTAACTTTATCTCTCTAAGTAGGAGAGGGTGGGCAGTTAACAGCATGGTATCAATCTACTCATCAATTACCCCTGAGAAAGAGAGGGATTTCCAGATCACTGAGGTCTCACTGTTCAGGAGGCTTCTGTTTAAGCATCAGATTGTTATCTAAGCAACACTTACTATGGTGTGTTAGTGTGTGTGTGTGTGTGTGTGTTGGTGTGTGTGACACTGAGTGTACTGTATTTGTATGTGTGTGTACTGTATGTGTGTTTTCATTTGGAAGCGATCTCCTGTGTTTTTCCTGTTGCAGAGTACAGAAGCGTGTGGTGTGGAAGCTCAAAGCTCTCGCCCACATCAAGAAAACCCATCCGGCCTGGCAGCCACAAGGCCTTCCTCTCCTCCCCCCCCTCTCAGGCGTAATAACAGAGCCATCAAATAGCCGTATTTATAATCTCAAAACGGGCCAATTTTAAAGTGGTCAACTCCAGGGGTATTGGAATTGTTGAGAGCAATTTGTGGTTTTCGTTTTTAAAGAGGCACCATCCTCGTGGCAAATGAAATAAAGTCAATTTTCTCTTTTTTTTCCATTTGGCAATATGAAAGATGCGTCCTATTACATCTTGGACTTGATTGTAAAAATAATTTCAGAGAGATATATTAATTTGATTTAGAGAAAAAAATGATTTAATATTGCAATTTAGCTGTCTGTCTGTGTGCCATACACATTAAGAAGAAGAAAAAATGTAAACATCTTAATTTTGAATGGTGTCATTCAAATAAAACGAAAAATGCCCTTTTAACTTCAATAGCGTGGCAATGTCAAGAATCATCACTACTGTGTAGTTATGCATTGTTAACTTAAAAGAAACAATAATTACAAAATGTAAAAAAAGAAAGCTTGACCATAGACATAATATAGAGTACTATGTACTCTAGAGTACTCTTTATTATGGCTATGAGCTTGACCATAGAATGTCACCATGGTTACCAAACCCAGCCCAGTCAGTTATGTAGCTGGACGTTCAGTGCTGCATCCGATTAGGGCTGAAACAAATTATGGTGATGATACGTTGATCCAGGATACAACATAACGCATATCTAGCACATGACCCTCTGACAAAGAACAGCCTTGACTGAATCAATCAAATACACCCTCCGATGAACGCTGTCAGATGTCTGTTGATTTGCAGCACATTGTGAACAGGCTGGTGGGTCTCTCCATTCATGAATATGTACAGAATATTTCATCTGTTACTTTGCAGTCGTGGAACGGAGCGCTAGCTGCCAGTTTCCACCGCGCCGTCGCTAGCTGGTATCTGACACTGATGATAAATACAGTGTGTTTTGATCCCGCTCGTTTTTTTTCTACGTGTTCAGATCGAATGGCTCCCCGGTGTTTATCTAGAATGATAAATGTAGTGTTGCAGAACACGACGTGCTCTATAAAAGCCTTGCTATTAAAAGGGCAGCTGCCAGATCTGTAATTGTGATAGTTTTGAAGTTCCAGAAACGTTTCTACTGCTGGTTGTCTCCATTTGCCTTGACAGCCTGTGGTGTATTGCTTCTGATATCTAGTGAGAGAGGATGTGTGTGCTCAGGAAATGGGTTTGAATGTGCACCACTGTGTACTAAACAGACTAAACGTAAGCATGTTATGTTAATGAGATTTTGAGCCAAGTTGTAGCCTGGTCTGATGAGCTGTGTTGACTGAGACTTGAGACGCCAAAACGAGCAAAATCAGAGCAAAGAAAAACAGATTTACATGGTTTCAGAAATTGTTCTTCAACAGAACTACTTCGTGCCACAAGGCTGTCAGAGCGAACAAACTTCTAAATAAACTCTAAATTTCATTCAAATGCTACAAAGCAGAGTTGCATTTGATCTAAGGGGCCATTTATAAACAGTTTCTCCTAACTTTGAAAATGACAGACTCAAAGTGTATTTTTAGACGTCTTAATCACTTTGTTTACTGATGCATTCTAAGGCTTTTGGATCCCTCTCCTTGGAGTTTGTGATGTGCAAAGCAGACCCACAACCATTAGCTGGAGCCTGCTTTCATCTTTCTCTCTTCTCTGTTCTACGTTTGCCCCAGAAGGGGGGTGTGCTCACGCATGCCGCCGTTATAATCAACCATTTTGATATTCAAATGAGAAAGGAAATGCTTTATTCGCACATGTGTAGTTGACGACCAGAATACATCAGAGGGACAGCTGGAAAGAAAAAGTATCCCTATAGTTTTTTAAACGTTTTTTTTTCCCCCCTCTCCATTGTCTGGATTACATGGATAAACTATGCAGAGAGCAGAAACAGAGAGAAAAGAAACAAATGGAAGTAGTGAGTCGTGGAACTGTTAATGTGCGGTTTAGATTACGCCACTGTCTGAGGAGGAAGGAAACACTGTTTTATACCCTCCTCTATGACTTCCTGTTTAAGATGTGCAAATCACAAACTCACCAAAGGAGGACCCGGAGTCTGACTAGGGACCCAGTGTCATCTAAACACAGGCTGTGTATTTATGTGACTGTAGGAAGCTGAGCTGTGCCAAGTTCCTCCTGTGTGTGTGTGTGTATCTAGTGTGTGTGTGTGTGTGAGGTGAGAGAGCTGTGTGTGTGTATGTATCTAGTGTGTGTGTGTGTGTGTGAGGTGAGAGAGAGAGCTGTGTGTGTGTATTCAGGAGGATGTGTGTATCACGTAGAGGAGGATGTTATCAACATGGCAGTGATGAGAGATAAATGGTGTCCCACGAGGCGTTCGTAAGCCCCTGCACATGTGCACTGCCCCGCCGCCCACTGAAAATACGACTCCTGGATACTTTTCCGACTTGTGGGTCTGTCCATAAATCACTGGCTGGACTGCAGGGCCTGCGCTTGGCAGGAAATCAGAGGTGTCTCCAGCGACTAGCCCTGTCCATCACACCACTGCTGCCGCCAGGCCTCGCTTAATTAATGTGGCAATTGAACGCTGCATATCATAATGAACAAACAGCTCTCTCCTAACGGCCCCTTCCTAGCTGTGTTATTCTTGGTCGCCCGTGAGGATACGTCCCTGTGTACGTTTGGATATTTATAGTTAATGGATCTATTAAAATGCATGAGAACGAATTAAAAAACAAATAAATGCGAAGGTGTTCAAATGAGCGAGGAATGTTTGTCCGTGGGATTTCGGATTTGATGTGTTTTCTCAGCGAAGCTGGCAAATTTATCACTTTCACTTTTGTTGGCGTTGAGACTTGGGTCTCTTTTCATCAGTGAGGAACACACAGGCTGTTTTGACCTGGTAGATTTTTCATTTTAATTCGAGGTTCCAGCCTGCGGCCGTGGAAGAAATGTCCAAGAACCAGCCCTGAGAAATGCTAACACCTAGCTCCTGCTGAAAGGCCTACCGCTGAGGAGGACACAAACTCTACATCTGAATCTTTCTCAGAAAAGGATCAAAGACACCAAACACCTCTTCAACCACTGACCCCTCAGACTGAGTCGACCTCACTGAACTCTTGGTACTTTGCCTTCGCAGGGAGACTTTTACTGGCCGAAAGAAGGACGTGATCATAGAAACAGGGAGTACATCTCAGCCAATCCCTGCCCTTCCGATGTGACTGGTGCTTGCTTCCTTTCCAAAGCAAGTGTATCATTTTGACAGCAGCAGGTAGAAGGTGATCTCTCCCATTTGTTACTCTTCTCAGTGTGAAATGCCACTCCCTGCGTTATAAAAGCTCCATCAATCACAGAGTTAGATCCTCCGTTTTCTTTTCTCTGGAGAGAGAGGTAGATTTACAGCTGCAACGTCCAGCAGACATCTCATCTTTTATCCTCCTTTATTGCCCCCCCCCTCTCACCACTGCCAAAGCACCTATTCCCTTCCCTCTCCTGGGCCGGTCTGGCTTCTGACTTAAGACAAGTCCAACCCAGCCAACACACACACATGGAATGGACGTCCACTTCCAGAGAGGCCTAATAGGAAGTGACACCCTTTACGGATGACTGCGGCTAATATGTGACTTAACAGGTTTTTTCGAAATAAAGGATTTGTTCAGGAAAGTTATACATTTTACCGTGGGAGATTACAATTGTGAGTAAAATGTTAAAGTAAGGCTTGCATACACCGTGACGCTAACTACAGGAATGGTCGGACACTAATGTCGCCAACAAACTGACAACATTATGGGATGGCCATCCATCTGAACTCCATCTTCTGTTCAGGTGATCTCCTCTCTGTGTGGGGTTGATCCTCGTTACCATGGCTCCCCTCCAGGCGAAGCCTCAGGAGCTTCCCCAGTCACACTCCATGTCTTTTGACGGCCAGGCCGAGCCCAGGAGTGGGATCTGGGGCCTGAACTGGGCCAGAGGCCTGGGGGCTGGGGGCTGGGGGATGGACTGGGGCTGGGGGATGGGGGCTGGACTGGGCCTGGGGACTGGGGGCTGGACTGGGCCTGGGGCCTGGGGGGTGGGCTGGGGCTGGGGGATGGACTGGGGCTGGGGCCTGGACTGGGCCTGGGGGCTGGGGGCTGGGCTGGGGGCTGAACTGGGCCTGGGGGCTGGGGGTTGGGGGCTGGGCCTGGGGGCTGGGGGCTGAACTGGGCCAGGGGCCTGGGGAATGGACTGGGCCTGGGGGCTGGACTGGGGCTGGGGGCTAAACTGGGCCTGGGCCTGGGGGCTGGGGGCTGGGGGCTGGGGCCTGGGGGCTGGGGGCTGGGGGCTGGGGCCTGGGGGCTTGGGGCTGGGGCCTGGGGGCTGGGGGCTGGGGGCTGGGGCTAGGATCCGGGGCAGGGGTCTGTTCAGGCCCCTGCAGCTCTGAGTTATGAGTTATAGTTTTCAGGGTGGGGCTTGCTGATGCACACTGATGCACTTTCCAGACGACTGGAGAGTTCCTGTGGCAGTCGCACAGGACTTAAAGATTCAAGTTAAGATCTAGGATTAATACAGAAGACTTATGGAACTGTAAAATTCAACCAGGAGTTTTGTATTTCTAGCATTTCCCTGAAATCACAGAAATGTACAAATGAACAGCTTTCAAAGTTTACACTAAAATCTGTGTTATTTAATATATAAAACTGTAACAGTCTCCATCGCTCTAACTCGTGAGTTAACTTTTAACCTTTAAACCATAAAGGCATCTTTTTCTCCAGCCTTAACAAGAAATAGACATTTATTCTTGAGGTCTTGGATCTGTTGTTGTGACCTACGTCACGAAGGTGGTGGTGTTTGCCACACTCTTGGATTCTGATCTTTACATATAGTATAGATTAAGTGCATATATGCTCACAATTAACTGTACTAAGCCGTGGAAGATTGTCTTTTCCCTGATCAGCCCAGAGTGGTTCAAACCAGACCAAACCAGACCAAACCAGACCAAACCAGACCAAACCAGACCAGACCAAACCAGACCAAACCAGGCCAAACCAAACCAGACCAGACCAAACCAGACCAAACCAGACCAAACCAAACCAGACCAAACCAGACCAGACCAAACCAGACCAGACCAAACCAAACCAGACCAGACCAAACCAGACCAAACCAGACCAAACCAGACCAAACCAGACCAAACCAGACCAGACCAAACCAGACCAAACCAGACCAAACCAGACCAGACCAAACCAGACCAAACCAGACCAAACCAGACCAGACCAAACCAGACCAGACCAAACCAGACCAAACCAAACCAGACCAAACCAGACCAGACCAGACCAAACCAGACCAAACCAGACCAGACCAAACCAGACCAGACCAAACCAGACCAGGCCAAACCAAACCAGGCCAAACCAGGCCAGGCCAGGGCCCCGCCTGCAGCTCCACCCTGCTAACCACAGCGGTGTGAAAACAAGCCTCAGTGTCAGCGTGACTGAACAACCTGCCGTTCTCAAGGTGTCACATGGGAGAGACCACGGGGAGGCCTGAAGGCACCAGGATTACAGAGACATGGAGACAGTGTTCACTCAGACCTCACACTCGTTTCCCTGGAGCTCAGAGCTTTGTGTTGGGAGCCTCTGCTCGCCTGTGGTCTGTGGTGCCAGGGCTCCTAAAGCCAGCTTCACAGTCCTTTAGTAGACCAGGGATCTCTTTATGACACCTTACTCTAACAGCCAGGGATCTCTTTATGACACCTTACTCTAACAGTCAGGGATCTCTTTATGACACCTTACTCTAACAGCCAGGGATCTCTTTATGACACCTTACTCTAACAGCCAGGGATCTCTTTATGACACCTTACCCTAACAGCCAGGGATCTCTTTATGACACCTTACCCTAACAGCCAGGGATCTCTTTATGACACCTTACCCTAACAGCCAGGGATCTCTTTATGACACCTTACTCTAACAGCCAGGGATCTATTTATGACACCTTACTCTAACAGCCAGGGATCTCTTTATGACACCTTACTCTAACAGCCAGGGATCTCTTTATGACACCTTACTCTAACAGCCAGGGATCTCTTTATGACACCTTACCCTAACAGCCAGGGATCTCTTTATGACACCTTACCCTAACAGCCAGGGATCTCTTTATGACACCTTACTCTAACAGCCAGGGATCTCTTTATGACACCTTACTCTAACAGTCAGGGATCTCTTTATGACACCTTACCCTAACAGCCAGGGATCTCTTTATGACACCTTTTCTAACAGTCAGGGATCTCTTTATGACACCTTACTCTAACAGTCAGGGATCTCTTTATGACACCTTACCCTAACAGCCAGGGATCTCTTTATGACACCTTACTCTAACAGCCAGGGATCTCTTTATGACACCTTACCCTAACAGCCAGGGATCTCTTTATGACACCTTTTCTAACAGTCAGGGATCTCTTTATGACACCTTACTCTAACAGCCAGGGATCTCTTTATGACACCTTACCCTAACAGCCAGGGATCTCTTTATGACACCTTACCCTAACAGCCAGGGATCTCTTTATGACACCTTACTCTAACAGCCAGGGATCTCTTTATGACACCTTACCCTAACAGCCAGGGATCTCTTTATGACACCTTACTCTAACAGCCAGGGATCTCTTTATGACACCTTACTCTAACAGTCTGCTGGAAGAGACGATCTAAAGACCATAATGCTTTCAGCAGCAGTGACCCAGCACACAGTCCAGACCTGTGAACTGCAGAGACTGCGTGTGCGTGCGTGCGTGCGTGCGTGCGTGTGTGTACGTGTAGTGCACCACATTGGATCTACAGGATGTTGTATGAGCCTACCCTCGGGAAAAATCAACTCACTCACACTCTCTCACTGTCTCTTTCTCTCTCTCTCTCTCTCTCTCTCTCTCTCTCTCTCTCTCTCTCTCTCTCCTTCTGTCTCTGTCTCTCACTGTCTCTCTCTCTCTCTCTCCCTCTCTCTCTCCCTCTCTCTCTCACTGTCTCTCTGTCTCTGTCTCTCTCTCTCTCTCTCTCTCTCTCTCTCTCTCTCCCTCTCACTGTCTCTCTTTCACACCCACACATGCTGCGGTTTTTCCTGTGGACGCCTGGCTCACTCAGACCCTGACCACCAGTGTCAGCCCCCTGCCTCACTGGTTCTCCTTCCCCAGAGACCACAGTGCGGTGCTGGGCACTCACATGCCCAACAGTGGGCACAGATCCAACAGCTCCAGTGCCTGGAGGATGCAAGAGGGCCTCAGGAACAGGAGAAGGGAACCTATAGCGGAAGAGGGGAGAGGGGGATAGGGGGAGAGGGGGAGAGGGGGGAGGGGGGAGGCAAAAGGGAGGAGAGGGGGAGAGGCGGGGGGAGAGGGGGAGAGGGGGGAGAGGGGGAGAGGGGGATGAGGGGGAGAGGGGGAGGAGAGGGGGAGAGGGGGGGAGGAAAAGGGAGGGAGAGGGGGAGACGGGGGGAGAGGGGGGAGAGGGGGGGCAGAGGGGGAGACGAGGGGGAGGAGGGGGGAGAGGGGGGAGGAAAAAGGGAGGAGAGGGGGAGAGAGAGGGGGAGAGGGGGAGAGAGGGGGAGCGAGGGGCGGAGAGGGGGGAGGAAGAAGGGAGGAGAGGGGGGAGAGGGGGACGAGGGGAGAGAGGGGGGAGGCACAAGGGAGGAGAGGGGGAGGAGAGGGGGGATGAGGGGGAGAGGGGGAGAGGGGGAGAGGGGAGAGGGGGAGAGGGGCGAGAGGGGGAGAGGGGGAGAGGGGGAGAGGGGGAGAGGGGGAGAGGGGGGAGAGGGGGAGAGGGGGAGAGGGGGAGAGGGGGGAGAGAGGGGGGGGGAGGCATAAGGGAGGAGAGGGGGAGAGGGGGAGAGGGGGGAGGCACAAGGGAGGAGAGGGGGGAGAGGGGGAGAGGGGGGGAGGCATAAGGGAGGAGAGGGGGAGAGGGGGGAGGCATAAGGGAGGACGAGGGGGGAGAGGGGGAGAGGGGGAGAGGGGGGGAGGCATAAGGGAGGAGAGGGGGAGAGGGGGGGGAGAGGGGGGAGGCATAAGGGAGGAGAGGGGGAGAGGGGGGAGGCATAAGGGAGGAGAGGGGGAGAGGGGGGAGGCATAAGGGAGGAGAGGGGGAGAGGGGGGAGAGGGGGAGAGGGGGGAGGCATAAGGGAGGAGAGGGGGAGAGGGGGGAGGCACAAGGGAGGAGAGGGGGAGAGGGGGAGAGGGGGGGAGGGGGGGAGGGGGGAGGCATAAGGGAGGAGAGGAAAGGGGGGAGAGGGGGGAGGCATAAGGGAGGAGAGGAAAGGGGGGAGAGGGGAGCGTATCACATAGTTGATCATGTAGAGCGCGGCCCTCGCCCTGCGTGTCAGCCGTGAGGCCGTGTCAGCCGTGAGGCTGGGGAAGCAGCGAGGCCGTGTCAGCCGTGAGGCTGGGGAAGCAGCGAGTTGAAGAGTTTGTGTGATGCTGGAGGAGATGGGGTATGATGACATCCAGCACAGTACTGCCATTGTGTGGAAGCCTTGGAGAATATGTCTATCAAACGGACTGATCTATCTCCTGTCAATGAAATATATTTAACGGGAATGTTCTGAAGCTGGTAATGGAGCCGTTTATTTATTTCATAAGAAAAGATACGGATCTGGTGTGTTTATTTGTACATACCGAGCATTTTGTGCTGTCATTAAGGAGCGCTTACAGTCTGAGAGCCTGTTTGGAAAGCACCGATCTAAAACTGCTGCTCTGCAAAATAATAAATATACACGTTTAGTATTGTTCTGGGCCTTCATTAGGGGCGAGAGAGGTCCGTGTCATATGTGGGAGAGAGAGGTCCGTGTCGTATGGGGAGAGAGAGGTCCGTGTCGTATGGGAAGAGAGAGGTCCGTGTCATATGGGGAGAGAGAGGTCCATGTCGTATGGGGAGAGAGAGGTCCATGTCGTATGGGGAGAGAGAGGTCCGTGTCATATGGGGAGAGAGAGGTCCGTGTCGTATGGGGAGAGAGAGGTCCGTGTCGTATGGGGAGAGAGAGGTCCGTGTCGTATGGGGAGAGAGAGGGTCCGTGTCGTATGGGGCGAGAGAGGTCTGTGTCGTATGGGGAGAGAGAGGTCCGTGTCGTATGGGGAGAGAGAGGTCCGTGTCGTATGGGGAGAGAGAGGTCCGTGTCGTATGGGGAGAGAGAGGTCCGTGTCGTATGGGGAGAGAGAGGTCCGTGTCGTATGGGGAGAGAGAGGTCCGTGTCGTATGGGGCGAGAGAGGTCCGTGTCGTATGGGGCGAGAGAGGTCCGTGTCGTATGGGGAGAGAGAGGTCCGTGTCGTATGGGGAGAGAGAGGTCCGTGTCGTATGGGGAGAGAGACATGGAATGGGCCGCTTCCCAGGCCTGCTGTCCTGGCGTTCCGCAGCCTCTGCTTCCTGGATACACATCAGCACATCTCGGGTGTGAGAAGAGAGGGGGGGACGTGAGAGGAGAAGGGTGGGATATTTTGTGAGTGAGAGAGGTGGGTAAAGGAAAAGTAGGGTGGACGAGAGAGAGAAAGAGAGAAGGATGGGAAAGAAACAGCAAAGGACTGAGATGAAGATGCAGAGATGGTGTCTGGAGAAAGAAACCCTGACACGGCCAGACAGGAGCGTGAGAGCGTGATGGACAGGTACTGTGGGAAGAGAGACATAACCGAGGAGAGAGTCTTGCTCAGAAACCAGACCGTCATCCTCCTGTGTCCACCCCGGCCCCCTCTGTGTCCCCCTCTGTGTCCCCCTGTGTGTGTCCCCCCGGTCCCCTCTGTGTCCCCCTGTGTGTGTCCACCCCGGCCCCCTCTGTGTCCCCCTCTGTGTCCCCCTGTGTGTGTCCCCCCGGTCCCCTCTGTGTCCCCCTGTGTGTGTCCCCCCGGTCCCCTCTGTGTCCCCCTGTGTGTCCCCCTCTGTGTCCCCCTCTATGTCCCCCTCTATGTCCCCCTCTGTGTCCCCCTCTGTGTCCCCCTGTGTGTCCCCCTCTGTGTCCCCCTGTGTGTCCCCCTCTGTGTCCCCCTCTGTGTCCCCCTCTGTGTCCCCCTGTGTGTCCCCCTCTGTGTCCCCCTCTGTGTCCCCCCCAGTCCCTCTGTATCCCCCCTCCGGCCCCCTCTGTATCCCCCCCCGGCCCTCTCTGTGTCCCCCTCTGTGTCCCCCTCTGTGTCCACCCCCGGCCCCCTCTGTGTCAGCCCCACATAAACACGGGGGAACCTGCGGAAAGTTTCAGTCCTCTCTGGAGGGTCCTCTCCTCTCCTTTTCATTCTGTCTATCCGGCCCTCAGCTCCACTCTCTTGTTTTAGGAAAATTCCGGTGGCAGAGGCCTTGTCCCCCCCGAAGCCCTAACGTGGACCATGTGATCATTACAGAGCCATTTTATTTGTTTTAGGCAAACAGCTCAGTTGCCACTTCATCCATCTAGTTTACCTCTCAATTCTGGAAACAGCCTTTTCTTCCAGAGCCTCCCGTGGTGGAGAGCACATAGTGATGGCCACACCTCCAGCCTCAGGCTCCTCACTTCCTGTCTGAGCGGCAGCTTCCCTCTGACATCAGACACCGGAATATCAGCTCTGGGAGTCTGGAGATGAAGTGGAACTGGGACATTTGTACAGGCTTGTTAAATGTCACTTATTAGGAGAAATCCCCCACACACACACACCGGCTTGTATCGGAGGGGTAGCTTTCGTCTCAAATCAGGACAACGTCGCCATCTATAGGACGCCAGCGGAACCTCGTGCCAGACAAACGGAGTTTCCGTGCCCCAGAGTCCTTAGAACAGTATCAGCCTTCCCCCGTAGTGCTGAGTCTTAGAATTCTGACACCGGTTTTTATTTTTGACCAGACACCCATCGAGAAGAAAAGCTTATATAAGGTGGCTGCTGCTTGACCTCCTCTACAGCAGGGGGCACTCTAGTGTATTTCCTAGCCTCTGTGGGACTGTGGTCAGAGTTGGACCATGATCTTGTTTGTTTGGCCGGGCGTGTTGACGCCCACCCACAGGTGCTAAAGGTAGAGTGGGTACAGGGCCAGCTGTGTGTTGGCCACAGGGCTCCCCGCTCTGCTCTCTGGTCTCTGCTCTGCCTTCCCTGCTACACTACCCCATCTCTCTCACAGGAAAAGAGGAAGTGGTCATGTTATCCTGCAGCAAATTTGAGGTTTATAAAGGGTGAAAGCTCGAAAACGTTTTCTTGGGGGCACATTCACCAACTCAGCAAGTAAGCCTGCTAAGGTCTTTTAGTCTCGAGTCTTTAGCTGTCTGCGCACAAACCAATCAGATGAAAGTATGACAGTTGGCGTGATGAACAGAGACCAGCATAGGCCCAATGGGATATTTTAAGATGTGTCTACTGCATTGTGTTACTTATCAAATGGTTAAACTGAACTTTCAAGTGTAACATGATTATCATGAGAGAGTTGCTACAGTCTCTTGAATTTTGATTCATATTAATTTAGAACGAGAAAATATTATTAGTATGACACAGACATAATTGGGTAAATTATTTTATTCTTACATGTATTAACGTACTAAAAGGATTTTGTGTAAATGTACTCAACAGAGGAACCACATACTCTGGCCACAGCTAGACCACACATAATGCAGTAATACCCCACTCTGCACACTTCTAAATGAACGCAACAAGAACTTTTATTCGGACCACATGAGTACTTCACAGCGGCTGTGATTGTAGTAGAACATACCTGTGCATTCCTCGCCGTTTTGCAAGAGGTGAAATCTGTGAGGCATTTAGAGCATTTAGATTTCATGAATGGGTTACCTTAGTACCATCCTGTCTTTGCCAAGCAGGGGGAGGAGAGGAGGAAGGGATGAAGGGAGAAAAGGAGAGAGAGGGAGAGAGAGCTGGTAGTTTTGCCTCTCTTGTTGTTGCCAACACAACGAACCTCAGTTCGCATTCAGCTGTAGCGTATTTGGAAGCCTGGAAGCGGAGCGGCAAGGAAGGGGGAAAAAAAATGTTTAAATCAGTTCCACTCTCCTGTAAATTACAACCCTGCATTTTTAATTTCCTCTTTCCCCATACAATGTTATTCATTGGTGTCCAAGGCAAACACAGCCCCTGCAGACTGCGCTGTGCTGTAGAACAAACAGTCTTCTTGTCACCGTAGCTACCTGTCAGAGACATGATGGAACACATGCATTCCTGGATGAAGAGCTGACATGTAATAAAGCCCACTGGAAACGCCAGCGACACAAAGATGATCCAGGACGGTTAGATGACATGACGAGGAGGTGAAGGCACTGGATGTCCGACGACAGCAGTTTGTCTAACGTCGGATCGTAAATAGTCCGAGACTGCATGGTGCTGTAGCTCAGATAACATCTAATGACCTGAAATTGTGTTAGATAAAGCGAGTGTCTCAGAGCCAGAGGCTCAGCTAAATGAAGACTGGAACACTGCAAATTACATTTCAATGGGAACCCAAAAGCCTAAACTCTAGCAATGTTGAATGTAAGCATTCACGGAGTTCACATTGCAGTATTTCATGGTTATAATATTGCAATTACACGCTAAGGAGAGAATGTGCATACCCAAACATGCTTACTCCATGCCCCGGGATCAAGCCTTAACCCCTCTACCCACTAGAAAGAGACAGACTTGGTTGCTGAAATAACATTAGAGCTCTGTTACCATAATACTAGAGACTCATTTGTTAGCATTACATATCTAAATGCCATCTGAAAACCATAACCTGCTCTGATTAAGTCAGGTCTTGTAACGGTATAACATTTCCAACAACCCTATACCCACTGTAGGACTGTGTCCTCCTGTAGAAGGCTTTAGGGGAGGCTCAGTACGAAGCTCAGGACCAAATCATCTACAGTACTCGGCTCTGGAACATGAGGGCACCTTGAGGCGGGAGAAAGATTGTGACTTTTATTAAATTACACATTCAACTTCTGTAATGTGTAATCACACAATGTGTGATTGTGGGAGGCTGAGAGAAACTTGACCCACATTGTGAAGAATTCAAACCTTTTCATTCAGTTAGTGGAAAGGCCATTTGATTTAGTTTCTATTTGCGACGACTCTTTATCGGGAAATGTCATTTCCCACTAATTACATTTCGTACCCTCTCGTCTGCCTCCAGTCTGCGCCACACAGGAGGATAAAACGAGTCACCTGGCTTCCCTTTAAGGCCAATCGCATCAGTTTAACCCCGGCTAAGGGCCAGAGCTGAGTTGAAAATACTAATTAGAGTGGTCCCAAGAAAAGCAACAACATAATCACATTGTTATCGTGGCTATTCCTTCACACTGTTGTCTTGTTCAGAGACGTTGGATTTGGTGTCAGCAGTCAGCGTCTTCCCGGTCGGCCTGGCTACCACAGCGGGGGAACTACCACGGGCTGTATTGTACACTGGCACCAAGCCTGCTCAAACATTTTAACTTTTACAGACAAAAACAAAGTCATTTCTCTTTCTTTCTGCTCCGGGTTCAAAAATAATTGTTCCTGAAGCGTGGAAAGGACATGTGTCAACTAACTTTTCGGTGCTTTGCAAAAAAACGCTGTTTTTGCAAATTCGGCCAAAAAAAATCCTCCCAACTCCCCCTCAGTCTTTCTGCTTCAGTGTTGATTATTTAGCTTTTTTGTCTTTTCCTCCCGAAACGTGTTATTCATCCTGTTCCGAGGGTCTCCAGGCACACTTCGGAACTGGATATAAAATAAACAGTGGCGTTTCGGCCCCCTGTCGCGAGGCGTCTACAAGCTATACCTGGAACAATAAACTCCCGTTGCTCCCAGCGTGTTTATACTCATCTCCTGCAGGACCAGGACAGAGACACAACAGGGACCTGGTGAGGTAGACGCTGGCTGGATGTGCTATAGGGCCGACGCCCACCAGGGCCAGAAGGGTGGTGGAGACTACTTCTACTGGACCATGATAGGATCTGAGGCTGCTGGCAGGTACTGGTTCTGTGGCAGAGCAGAGAGATGATCTTGGACCGGCATCAACCATCTGCATGCAACGAGGAGCAAGTCGGCAACGTGACGTCCAGCAAGGAAGACAAATCCTTCTGTGTGTGTGTGTGTGTGTCTGTGTCTTTGTGTGTCTGTGTGTGTGTGTGTGTGTGTGTCTGTGTGTGTGTGTGTTTGTGTGTGTGTGTCTGAGAGCATGGGCAGAATTATGGCCTTTTGAATAGACAAATAATGCATGCTTCAGTGGATCGGTGTTATAAGTGAGACTGAATGAGACATGCAATTTTCCTTCCTGTTGAGCAAAATGATTTTCGATGATGTCACACACCCCCGCTCTCCCAGAGACTAATCTTGCCACCCTGAGAGTACATCAGAGGTCGCTGTAATTATGCAGGGAAAAGCATGCTGTAATGCTGAAACACGGACCTATTTATAACATCCTAACCGAGTAGGAATAACTGTCATTGGTGGTTAGCGTGTTTAATGTTGTGTGTTTGCGTGTGTGTTTAATGTTGTGTGTTTGTGTGTGTTTAATGTTGTGTGTTCTACTTTGTTTTCTCTTTATGCCCCTGGGCCACATGGCTGTGACTTGTTCAACAAGGCTTTTGACCCATACGAGTATCTTCTGGTAACCCACGTCCCCCGTGCCGTGTTGATGCCATTTGGCTGCGCTTACTCCTCACAAAGGATGACTACCAGAGCGGATGACTACCAGAGCGGATGAGTGCTTTGCTCCTCGGCCAGGAACAACAGTATGCTCCAGCCTGTGTTTGGGTTGACTTGTGTTCAAGGCAAATAAGCATAGCATGGTCTAAATCCTGAGAGTAAAGGTTAACGTAAACTGTCCTCAAGTATCCCTCCAGTCTCTCCGACTGCCTCACAGCTCGTACCTGAACCGGACAAGCAGATATTCAGATAGAATTATGAAATACACATACGTCAGTACAGACTTGACTTCAAAAGAGCAGAGTCTCTAACCGTCTCGCTAGGTTTAAGCCAATCAGCCTTGTTTCGTTATTCTTCCGTGGTTCTGTCTGCCTGTTTGACAGCAGAGAGGCTGAGCTTATAGCGGGACCTGGTAGTACTGTATGAGCTATAAAGCACTGTGATAAAGCAGGACTCGTTAAAGCTCACAGGATTATTACCTGGCCCACACACAACCATCACAGATCTGTCAGATATGTGCCAGTGGAGTCATCAATCATCTGCTCAGGCCCCCAGAACACGAGTGACGCCCGACACTCCAGCTTCAGCTTTTGGGAAAATTCAAACCTTTAATTAACCCCCCCGGTTTCATGGGACAGGAGAACTTCTAACAGGTCGGACAACTTCAGCACAAGTCTGAACGAGCCAATCCCACGCCTGCGTTGGGAGTTCTGATGGGTTTTCCAGAAGGATGTGGGACTCAGATGTGTGGCAGCCTTTTAAAATAAAGTGACAATTTTTAATGGGGTTTCAAACCTCACTGAGACTCGACGCATCCTGCCAAGACCTGGACGAGAGCCCCTCTCTCTCTCTCTCTCTCTCTCTCTCTCTCTCTCTCTCTCTCTCTCTCTCTCCCCTCCACGGCCTCTCTCTATCGAACAGGACATGGAGGAGTGAGCGTGTTCTTTTAGATTGCTGCCATTACAGGGTCTGGAGGCAGCCGACCATTTTCTGAGCTGCGTTTGCCGTCGCCGGTAGCCTTTATATGTGCCATGTGTGTGGATATACCACTGCAGTCAGCTTTAAACGATTTTAGAGGTGAATGCTCCCTTGACAATAAAGTGGATTGGAAACCTCTGCCAAGCTCAGTTAATGCTAATAGGGTCAGGTCATTTTATACATTCATCACAAATTCACCACAAGCTCTGATTTAGATGGGCAGGACTGCCGTCATCATTACTGGCGTAATTTAAACAAAAATAGGTTTCTTTGAAGATTTTCTCTTAATATGAGACGTGACTGAAATGGATACACAGTAATGCTCCCTCAACTAGCACTGTCTCCATTGCAGTCTACTCTGCAGCGGGATCGAGCGCGGGCTAGGCCGAGCGATCAGGCTAACCAGCAAGAGACGCTCAGTCTTGGAGAGAAGGAGTCTCACTCGGAGACTAACAGGAAATGCAATTACTGTCTGTCTGGGGCCTGCATTCCTCAACAGTAGGGCCAATTTCACAGCAATTTCAGTGAGTCAACAGCTCGTAAGTAATGGTAATGAGTGTCTTAATGTTTTCACACGACGCAGAGCACCCCTTTGTGGTTTTATCCCGTCGCAATTTGATCCTCTTAATACTCTACAAGCTGTTTATACTGTACACTCGTACTGTGGACTCGCACTAGTCCCAGGAGAAGGCCCCTGCCTCAGTGTTTGTGGAATACTGTCATTTAAATGCTGCATCAACATGGATCAGGTTCCCTGCCTTGGCATCTTTCAGGTTCAAAGGTCGGTAGGAGTCAGTGGTCCCTGGGTGGACCGATGGGGGCGGGGGCTGGGGGGGGCTGGTGGGTTGATCTCTTTCAAGCTGTAGTTGCATGAGCTTAGCTGTGGGGAGGCGATGCACTGTGATACTCCCATCGTTTGTTACAAACTCTGGGGCAATATTAATCCAATGTCAAGATAGGCAGGCAGGCAGGCAGGCAGGCAGGCAGGCAGGCAGGCAGGCAGGCAGGCAGGCAGGACAGGCAGGCAGGCAGGCAGGCAGGCAGACAGACAGACAGGCAGACAGACAGACAGACAGACAGACAGACAGACAGACAGACAGACAGACAGACAGACAGACAGACAGACAGACACGTGGGCAGACAGACAGACAGACAGACAGAAACACACACACACACACACATTAAAAGTAGCTGGTGTGTGAACGAGGTCCAACGTGTCTCTGTATACGACTCTCAGTGCCAAAATGATTAAACAAATGCCTCCTTTGTGAGCAGTAGCCTTGATTAAACTGAGGCAAAAAGAAACGCAGGAGAACGCCTTTGGTGGTGCCAACATTCACTTGCCCTGTTAAAACATTGCTCCTGTCAAAGTTGTTTTTACACTCTCTCTTGGAAACTACATTTATCATGCCCCTCCTGAGATTTCAGATGTTTTTCACTGAATGAGCATGATTATTTATGTGCAAAATAAATATTGAAACTATATATGCGTTAGTGGTCACAGAATGCTGGCACCAATAAATTTCAACAAGAGATTATTTACAGTGTCACAATAAGAGTGAGAAAAGGGCTGTTGTGGCTTTCAAACAGATCCTTAACATATTGACCTGCAGATTTCACCTACTCACAAAAAACTGCTATGAGAATTCTCTTTTCAAACTCCAGGTACTCTTCAGCGCTTCATACCCTGCTGCCTGGTTGTGTGATCAATGCTGAGTTTGTGTGTGAGACCCACAGTTTGGTCATGGACGTTTCATGAGGGTTTTGAATGTGGAGGAAAAGTCACAAGAATGTGTCGTTCAATTTGCCATCATTTAACAGTCAACCTTATAATTTTCCATCAAATTATCAACTGATTCAGTGAGGACTGGTGCATCTACGTATACCATTCATATAGAGATCGTTTAAACCAGTGCTGTGTGTAATCTTGTCTCCCTCTAGACATGACATTGATGATGAAATGTGTCGAAAAGGCTAGCAACACTGCCCCCTGCTGGATGCGTAAAGCACCTGCAGAAGAATGAGCTGCCCTCGTGTCTGTACAGCAGATCGTTCCTACTAAGTAGCCTACATATTATATTTTCATTTTTGGTCACTGTTTTTAATATACTACATATGCTTGAATCATGTTATTTTGTTGTTTCCGGAAATTTGCTATATACTTGCTTTATAAATGTTCTTTTAGCTCTATATTGAGTTTTGACTCTGCATTTCATAGATGCTTATTAAACTTTAAAATACCTCCAGGACTTGCGCAGAGGAGAAAGCTGCTGTGGGCCTTTTCAATTCATAAAAAGTTAATACCTCCAAGTTATATGATCTTATGTTAGTATTAACTCCGAAGGTCTTCAGGGGTTTAGCTTCCGTCGAAACAATGTTTGGCGCAGTTGTACATGCTTATCTGTTAATGTCATAGACCATGAACTAACTTCATCTGGATAATGTAGCCTACTTTTTGTACTTTTTCAGGACTGCAGAGAGGGAGCTTCTCAGCATGGATGTGCCTTAATCTATACAAAGATATCAAACAGATTGGGGAAAGCTGCCTTGGGCTGTTGAATTATTGAAGCATAAGGCTTTTTTTTAAAACAGGTTGGTCTCTCATCTTCTCTCTCGATGCAAACATAATGATGTAGACATCCACAGTTCACCATGTGAAACTCAGTTCTGCTCCTCCTGAAAAGAATACAGCTGCAGTAGCCTACTGTTACATGTATCATTAATGAGAGGTGGCGCGTGTGCGTGAACACGTGCCCTGTTCTACCTGTTATCCCGATGGCCCTGTGGCGCGATTGGTACGCCCCATAGAGGTACATCCTGTTCTTCCATGTGTTCTTCGCCCGCTATGGCCTTACGTGGCCATCTCATTAGGATGGCCGATATGGAATATATTCACGACTCAAAAACTCATTCAGGGCTCACGCATTCACCGTGAGACACCCATTTCTGCCATTTGTACACCTTGGATTTCTGACACATTTCATTTCTGACGCATACCATTTCTCACGCTGAGAAGTAAGGGATAATTTGTCCAGATATATACAATAGGCCTAATGTACGAGGTGCAGGCATACTGAGTAATACAGAGTTAAATGCCATTCAAAAAAACATGTACTAGTGGCCCTAGTGTACTAGTGGCCCTATTGTACGTAATGGAATACGTAATAGAAACCAATCAAGGCGGTTTTGGAAGAAAAAACGGGAAGACGTTTGCGTCCATTTTCTGCATCGTTTGTTACAAACACCGAACATACAAAAAATAATCTGACATTGATTTAAGTAAAATGTAGGCGTAGCTGCGTAGCACCAACTGTAACCACTTAATGGAATTTTGTGCCTAATATCAAACCGTTTTAAATGCGGATGCAGGCCGTGTAGCATTTCATCTCAGATGCCTTAAGATTGAGCGTTTTTATCTGTTGTTTGTTGTACCGTCGTGTCCTATGAAATAATGCTGAAAACTCATTTTCCTACTGTGCGTCAATATTTTGTCTCTGTTATAACTTAAGTAGGCCTAATACTTTTTACGTCAAACGAGGTTGTTGATTTGCTGTAAAAGAATGGTGGTCAGCCATGTTAGTAAACTCAACAGACCCTCTTTATCGTTGATTAGGCTTCAGAGTTCTGCACCACAAGCATGATTTAATGATCTGTTAAAGAGGCAGTGACAGTGACAATTGATTATAATTCAGCTCACAAATGAATGAATTGACTGTATTTCTTTACAGTTATGGATAGCAGTGAACCCAGTGATGTGCACCAGGAAGCCAGATTGTTCCAGATGGTGAGTTACTGAAGGATGTGGGTTACTAATTGGTGTCCTAAAATATGTAATATGTTTGTTCTAATATGTTTGTGTTTCCTAACCTTATAAAATGTCCTTTTTCTCTCTGACTTAAAGAGGACACGGTCTCAAGGAAAGAAAACGCCCAAAAGAAGGCAAACCAAGCAGCAGTGGAGAGGAGAGGGCGACCTCATAGGAGAGGGCGACCTTTCGCTTCCAGCAACGGCCAACTATACATGTGCTCGTACCTTACTCAACACTCGCGCAATCTCACAGTCCATCTGATGGAACACACCGACGAGGAACACACCTGCCGAGGCAAAGCCACCGCAGGCCTTCGGAAATCCTCCCGTCTCCGGAAGCGTCCGTCTGTGCCCGTGCACAGGTGTGACCGGTGTGCCTACTCCACCACTCACCCGTACAATCTCAAAGTGCACATGCGTACACACACAGGCGTGTGGCCCATGTGCCAGCAGGTTCCGTACCCAGAGTCACCTGTACAGGCACATGCTTACCAGGCGACACAAGGCTGCCTCAACTTAGTGATGGACACCTTTGATTTATTATTCAAGTGTTTTCTAGTATTTTAGTTGTTAGATTAACAATGAAGTTCAAGGTTTTGTGACCGTTCGTTTTGTAACCATTCGTGTTATATCGATTTCTATGTTTAGAGAGCGGTTTAGGTTGGTTTGTTCCCAATAATTAACCCATATATTCTATAATAAAGTATATATTTGGACTTGAGATGGAAATGGAGTATTTATGAAATGGTATTTTGCCACTCTGAGCTGGATTTGGAAGAGTGAGTTGTTGCAGTGAGATTCTCCTGTCACTGTTCTATTTGCACCTTTCTTTGTTGAAGAATCACTGAGAGGTTTATTGCTGTGCTAAAATAGGCTGGGGCACCAACAATTATGAAAAGAGGGGGAGCATTTATTACCGTTATTTGTTCACATAAGCTGTCTTCTCCTAGTGCTATTATGTCTGCCTAGCAGGGGGGTGATTGTGGCAAACCAGCATGTTCTTCTCTACTCCTGAATGTCTTTAAAAGACTTGGGAGTCGATGCTAAACAATGCAACAAAGTACCAGCCGTGGAACATCACTTGTGGCAATTACCTTCCTCTTAAACACTATTATCTATCTGATAGAAATCTATTTCTCCTTTAAAACAAATTCCAGGGAACTCATCTTTCAGTGCTCAATATTTCAATGCAATGTCATGCAGGATCAGAAAAAGGTTTATTGGCAAGTAGTTTTCACATCCCATTAATTTCTATGTGAAAAGTCCCTGAGAAGAGTGCAGGTCAGGGAAGACAGGTTGCAGCCTATCTGACATGAGTTGAGCTCTAAATTGTTTTGGCCGCACCAGGACTCTCGATGGTCACCCCCCACCAGAGATGGGGCCCAATTAGGTTGTCTGAAAACTTCAGCAACTTGACTGATGACTGGAGGTGCAGCCGTTTGTGTACAGGGAAAAGAGTAGAGGGGAAGGAAAGGATGCAGACTTGCTTCCTGTCAGACAGGAAGTCAGTGATCCTGTATCAGACGTGTGTTTGTCATTTAAATATTTTAAATAATCCCAATTATCTCCTTTTTTAGCCTTGATATACGCCCACAACGGTTTTAGATGACTGCTTTCTATTAAATCCATACAGAGCCCAGAGCCTCTGCCTTTTTCTTTCACTCACTTTATTTTTTCCCAGTCCTCATTTTTTCCCAGCATTCATTTATTAACTGTCCAACCATGATTTTCCACACCAGACCCTTAGTGTCAGAGCAATCAGTGACAGGATATGGAGTGTCTCTTCTCTTGACTGTATACAGCAAGGAGACAAGCTACTGTTCTTGGCTCGGTTTTAATTTGATTATGCATGCCTGTACTGCGTGAAGAATGTACTGCGTGAAGAAAAATACGAATCTATTTCCTTCACGCTGGTGGTGTGGTATCAAAGGAATATGTTCCATAATGTTTACAATTATAGAAGCAGGTGGGATATCAGATTATTAATATTAAGTCTCTGGTGATGATTCAGATTCATGTGTTTAATAGAAGTCAGTGCAGAACTAAATAGTTCTTTATTTTTCCTCCCACAACAACTAATCAGTTAAGCTGAAGTAATAACGGTAGTCACTGTTTTGTTTTGCAGGCTGTTCTTGCCGAGTCATTTAAGACGCTTGGTCGGCTCAGGTTAGGAAAAGCATCATTTTTTTTTCTTGCTCGAGTTCTAGATTTGGAACCTAGCTGAACCTTGTTATTTGGCGACCCAGCCAGGATTTCCCCTGGTTTGAGGCAAACACAAGGGGGCTCTGTTCAATCACGTTGTCGAGGACAATACGATGATGGGATGTTACACCGAGTCACGTTCAAGTGAATATGAAGTTGCTGGCTTGACACATTGTACCCTAGGCTATGTCAGGTGTGCACTCAAATCCTGATTAGTCTGTTAATTAAGGCTAGGGTTCCCAAATGCTATGGCATTTACAGACCATTATTATGGATACTCTTGGAACAAGAGTTGAATCAAGCTCAATCAAAAAACAGGGGGGCACTGCTGTGGATGTGACATCCAACCCACATTACACAGATCAAGATCGATAATGTAGCACAGCAAAAACACGTACATGATGTGTAGCACGCCGTTTGTAAAAGATAAAAGGTAAACATGCAGAAATCAATCGTCTGTCTCTCATAGCGTTTTCACATTTCTGTTTGTTAAATGACTTCCTGGTCACATCAGTGACAGACCACAAACCAAACACTGCAAATTTTGCCACACTTTGTGAGAAATGCCTTTGTGTCCCTTGACCGTTTAGTCACTTGAAAGCTATGTGTTCATGTCTGTCTCTCTCTGGCATAGATCTGTAATCGACTTCTCTAACCTGAGGGGCAGGCTAAACAAAACATCTATACAAACACTCCCTCTGGCTCATTACTCCCTCGCACGCCCACGCACACACACCAATCTACCTGAAAATGGCTTCATGGTGCAGCCTAAGCCTTTCAATGATTGAACCATTTGGTTGACTGCTCTGGCTCATCGGTTAGCATGTGCTCCATCTCACCGCTGAGCTGAAGGAGAGCTTGTGTGATCGGCCAGCTGATGACATGCGCCAAAGACAATGCAAACCACAGATGCAGAAACGGTTATTTTTTTCACATCACATCCACACAGTAAACATCTAAGGAGAACCCAGAGCATCTTATACAAGACGAGCGGAGGAGGCAGAGCTAACGCATGAAACTGTCACAGTGTAGTTGAGTCGAATGAAAAAACAGGAGACGTATGATGCAGGAGATTGTAGTTTAATGGAATGTCCATCGGCAAAAACAAAAAACAGCAACCAAACTTAGTTAGCCTCATGGGCGTATCTAGCCCTATTTTGGGGGGGCTGGAGCCCCCCCCAAATAAAAAATGTATTTTAAAATAAATATTTTTTAAAATATTTTTTCAATCTAAATGTGTTTATTTCTCTTCCTAAAACCCACTAGAGGACACTATTTAAAACTATATTTTCAAAAATTTCTTCTGGGGGAACATGCCCCCAGACCCCTCTAATTTTGCTGGGTCACAGGAAAAATTATAGGTTTTATCTAGGGGTTTAGCCCCCCCAAAAGTGGGAACCTAGATTCACCCCTGGTTAGCCTATTCTTAGTGCAGAACAACAAATAACGCTCGCATCCAGCAGAGCTCTCAAGAGAAGTCTAACATGCACTAAGAACATAAAACGTGACAATAACCGACAAATGACAAACACAAACCTTAAATACGTAAACATAATTGGCTACAGCCGAGGACAAACAGGTACACACGTGTGCGTCGTTACGCATCCCTAATATTCAGGAGAGAGGGAGTGTCGTGACCTGGATCGCCCCGTAGGCGTAACAGAACCCCACAGACTGATGCACAGCCCACAAGAAAGAGAGCGTTTGTACTTGGGGTAAGGGGGGTTAAGGCTAATGGTAGGGTGTTTGTGTGTGTGTGGTGTGGGGGGGGGGAGGGTGTTATGTGTGTGTGTGTGTGTGGGGGGGAGGGTGTTGTGTGTGTCTGTGGGAGTGGGTTGGGTGTTGGCTCTGAGATGGAGAAATGTTACACACGTTCCATGACCTTTAATGGAACATTTGTTTGTGCAAAGATGCGTTATTGAATATTTTACATTTTCTGTCACCAAGCCCAAATGGTAAATCACTTAACAAAACATGAATCCATCTTTTAAACACAGTTATTGTTTGCTTTCTAACGTGGACTGTGTGACCAACAGACATTTGGGCACTCTTCAGAGTTCCTTTATAAGGAGTTCTGAACATCAATAGCCCCAAGGCAGCAGTGTGCTTATCGATGCAATCATTTACATCCTTTTTTACATAATTGTTTGACTTCACTTGGCCACCATTATTACAATGACCATAAGCTCCTGAGGCATTGATTGTGTGTCAAAAGTGATTACACTCTCAGTCTTTTTTCCCCCCATTCTTCAGCCATTTTCTTTTTCAATTATCTTTCTCTATGGATGACCTCTTTATGCTTTATTTAACTGTATAAATTGAGTTTTCTGAATATGCCTGTAGATTATTGCATAGCTTATTCCTTCACTTGGTCCCAAATGTCCATATAACTTTAGTAGTAGTATTATAGGATTATACTGGAAGGAGTCAACATTAACCATAAGAGAATGAAAAGTTGTCATTGTTTTGGTTCGGACATCCGTCCAGTTACATTTAGTCATTTAGCAGACGCTCTTATCCAAAGCGACTTACAGTAAGTACAGGGACATTCCCCCCGAGGCAGGTAGGGTGAAGTGCCTTGCCCAAGGACACAACGTCATTTGCGCGGCCGGGATTCGATCCGGCAACCTTCTGATTAATAGCCCGATTCCCTAACCGCTCAGCCATCTGACTCCCTAGTTGTTATTGGATCCCTCTAACAGAGCAGCAGTGTCCAGCTCAGTGCTTCCAATGAGCTGTGACCTATTCGGAGCATCACCTCCAATACAATCATTGTATTGAGAATTGAATATAGTGGTAGGCTTTTCTGAACCAACCTCTGATTGTATCAGTTAGTGTGGGGAAAGGAACATGATGGAAAAGCTACATCTGAATAAGAACCTTTCTTCAAGCCCAAGAGAATTTGAATCTGATGATTGTGCTATTAGGCTTCTGTGAGAATGCATTACATTTACATTTTAGTCATTTAGCAGACGCTCTTATCGAGAGCAACTTACATTAAGTACAGGGGCATTCCCCTGAGGCAAGTAGGGTGAAGTGCCTTGCCCAAGGACACAACATAATTTGCACAGCAGGGAATTGAACCGGCAACCTTCTGATTAATAGCCCGATTCCCTAACCGCTCAGCCATCTGACCCCCCATTCCTACTTATTCCTTGAAACAATGCCTCAAGGCTGTGTGATTCTGTCGTTGGTTTGTTGCAAATACTGTGCTTTCACACTTTTCTGATCTGTGCAATTGTAATGATTATACTTTTTGATTGAAGATCCGTATATTGTTATATGTTTATTGTTTGCACCTTCTGGCCCCATTAAATTCTGTTTTTGTGTCAACCTACATGGCGAATAAAACCAAATTCTGATACACTGTAATGATGAACATGGCAGTGGAATGGATTTATGTTATGGATTCATGCAGAGATGGGAAGTAACAGAAAGTACAAATACTTTGTTACTGTACCTAGAGTAAGTAGATTTCTCTGGTAGCAGTACTTCACTATTTATTTTTTAGGCAACTTTTTACTTTCACTCCTTTTATTTTCTACACAAATATCTGTAGTTTCTACTTCTTACATTTTCAAGCCAGGCTCAAATATTTTTTGAACAAAAGGTTTTGAAAAGTAGAACTTTTTTGTGGGATAAAGGTTTCACAAAAAGGTTTTGCGTCATTGATACATACTTGATGAGGACTCTACTGTACTCTACTGCCCCTATTTTGCTCTGCTCTGCTTTACTTACATTTACATTACATTACATGTATTCATTTAGCAGACGCTTTTATCCAAAGCGACTTCCAAGAGAGAGCTTTACAATAGTGCATAGGTCACTGATCATAACAACGAGATATCCCCAACATTGCAAGTAGTCAAACATGGATCGTACATTGTGAAAAAAACAACAATAAGTGCCAAAGGGAAGAATCATAAGAGCATGGAGTTAAACAAGTTACAATTGAACAACATGAACCTTAAAAGTGCACGAGTGTACCTGTGGAAGAGCAAACAACAGTTTAATCAGTTACCGCTAACCAGCAAGAGCAGCAGGTCTCTAAGTAAGAGTCCTTCTGATCCTGGGAGAAACTGACATCATGTCCAGCAGATCTTTCCTAGGTACCGTTGTATCCCGGAACAAGTGTGTCTTGAGCCTATTCTTGAAGGTGGGGAGACAGTCAGTGTCTCTGATGGAGGTGGGGAGTTGATTTCACCACTGGGGGGCCAGACAGGGGAAGAGCTTGTGTTGGGACCGGGCGGTCTTGAGCGGTGGGACCACCAGACGGTTGTCAGAGGAGGACCGAAGGTGGCGGGAGGGGGTGTAGGGCTGGAGGAGAGACTTGATGTAGTCGGGTGCAGTCCCATTCACCGCTCGGAAGGTCAGTACCAGGGTCTTGAATCTGATACGGGCCATGACGGGCAGCCAGTGAAGGGAGACGAGGAGCGGGGTAACATGGGAGCGTCTGGGTAGGTTGAAGACCAGACGGGCCGCTGCGTTCTGAATCTTCTGGAGAGGGCGGGTTGCGCATGCTGGGAGCCCGGCGAGCAGCGAGTTGCAGTAGTCCAACTTGGAGAGGATAAGTGCCTGGACCAGCAGCTGGGTGGAGTGCTCAGACAGGTATCTCCTGATCTTCCGGATGTTGTAAAGGGTGAATCTACACGACCGGGAGACAGCAGTGATGTGGGCTGTGAGGGAGAGCTCGTCATCCATGGTAACCCCGAGGTTCCTGGCAGAGGACGAAGGGGCCACCGTCGCCGATCCCAGGGTGATTGAGAGGTCATGGGAGATGGACGGTTTGGCCGGGATGATGAGGAGTTCGGTTTTGGCGAGGTTCAGCTGGAGGTGGTGCTTGGTCATCCAGGCAGAGATGTCTGTGAGGCAGGCCTCAATCCTGGCTGAGATCCCCGGATCGGTCGGGGGGAACGACAGGTAGAGCTGGGTGTCGTCAGCGTAGCAGTGGTAGGAGAAGCCATGGGAGGTGATGATTGGTCCAAGCGAGGTGGTGTACAGGGAGAAGAGGAGGGGTCCAAGGACGGAGCCCTGTGGGACGCCAGTGGAGAGCTGGCGGGGGTCAGACACATCGCCTCCCCAGGAGACCTGGTAGGATCTTCCCGACAGGTAGGACGAGATCCACTCAGATCTACTTACTTACATTTGTTACTTACATGAACCATACTTTTTAACTATCTGTATATTTACGTTCTTGTTTGTGTGCCTTTGTGTGGGGAAGTTGCAGGCAGCCCTCATTTAGGTGCATATTGTGTTGTACACGGTGTTATGACAATAACATTTTCTTTAATTTATTGAAAACTGCCTGTCAGGCATATTTTCATGGTTCTCTTAAATTCAACAAAATCTAAATGTTCTTGTGCACGGGGTAAAGTGCACCCATCTGGTCCACCATCATGAACAGATGATAACACGGCTGAATCTCAGAGGGTCTTCAGAGCCATTAATGCCAATTTCCTCACCCCTGTTGTGCTTATCCTCTGGAATGCTGCCACTGTCGGTATTCTGCATCTGGACGAGGCATTGACGGCTGGAGCACCCTTTGAATTCCATGTTTACGCTGGCACAGTAACGATTATTCAGTCTGAGCACCACCTCAGTGACAAGCACTAGGACTGGGCTGTGGTTAAAAAGCATTGCATATGGAGGGCACGGGTAATAGTAATAGCCTACACTTCAGCACCACAATCAGCACCCTTTCTTTCAGAGTGGTCTGTATGATGTGTGTTACGTTGTGAGAGACTTTCGCCACCTTTGCAGACATGTCATTTCCATTCAGCTAAATCTTCCCTGCTTCATCGTTTGACGCCGTCTCTAAATACGAGCCTACTTCCTGGGAGCCGTGGCTTTTGATTGGCATAGATGATCGTTTATGATAGAGCATCAAACTGCAGATGCTGTAAGCCAATCAAGAGTCTGAGTCGCTCCATACGTTATTTTGGAAGTTTTTTTGTTTAGGTTAGCTAGCTATCAAAATATTGCCTAGATTTTAAATTTACTAGCTAACATAGCATAGGGCCTACTAGCCGACCCCATGCTCATCAATATAGCAAAATAATGAAAATGTATTCTCAAATTGGTGTCTGAAATCCTATATTTCTTTAATGTACACTCTATGCAAGGCACTAGACTAAGACAGCTTGGTTAGGAAATTGAGAACAGTTTATAATAAGTAGTTCCTGCTTCCTGACAGCGCTTTTACGCACCGCCGCTCTGATTGCTTTTGCCCATACTGTGAGTCTGACAGTGGCTGAGCCATTACAGCTTCTGTGGTGTAAGATTTGCCATCTTCACGGTAGATTGAAGACTTCAAAAACGGATACAATTGCATCTAATCGATTTGTCATTCATTATTATATTTGTGATACAGGCTGTATTAAAACTTGAGCATAGACAAAGCATCTGCGCAGGACTGAACAGGCACTTGATGATTTTGGACATCCCAGCTTTCCAAATGTACATTTTAATCTCACTGCAACATTGGATGGATCAACTTAATTTAAATTTTAAATAGTGCTGGTGGACTTTCTACAGGTTGCCACGGTAATTTTTTGCAGTGACTACCGGTTTCACGGTTGAGGTCCTGAGTAAGGACTAACATGGTGGAACAGCTTTGCCAAGAAGCCTCTCAGATGACCGTCCTAGAAGCGACAGACCCGGGGCTTTCCCTGCACTTACATCAGACTGATGCCATGCCGACCCTGCCCTGCCACAACATGTTAGCTGCTCAACATGAGAAGGACCAGGGAACTTTGGTTGGATACGACACATTTTTCATTTCGGCAACACACACTCCACTGATTCACCGACATGCTCTTCAGCGCTCTGTACTGTTAGTCTCCAGTTGTGAAGACAGGTGCATGTTCTATTGGATTGCAACTGGATTCTTTCTCCAGGGACAGGTCACACACTGTGTGTCTGTGCTGTATGTATGTCAGTTCATTGTGCTGGGTCTCACTGGAGTAATCTTTGCAGCAGATGTAGTGTGTGTGTGTGTACGTGCGGGTTAGAATGTGAGAATATTCATGTGTTGGTGATTATTATGGATATAAACTGCAAGCAAAGAAGAGGACTTTCTAAACTGTCATCAGCTTTGAGACTTCTGCCTGTTTGAGTTGAAGTCTTTTGGGAGATTGTTTTGTGACTGTACATTACTGCTCTGTGGACGAGGATGGAAGACAAATATACATCTAAACTGGCTCCCGCCGTTGACTTTGGAGCAGGGATGTTTTTAGTTGTGGTAGGTGAGTATCAGGTTTCTATTTACCCTTGTGCAGAATACAGCTTTTCTATGTTTAACCTTGAAAACTATTGTTTTGAAACTGCCAGGACGGATGCATTAAGAATAGAAAGTGTTAAAAGAAGAATCATATTCTCCTCGCGGGCTATTTGGATTCAGGATTGCAGATGTACATTTGCATATACAAATCATTACTTTAAAAAAACAAACAAGTAATTAGCTAAAGTTTTAGGCTTTTCAAACGTCTGGGAAAATAAGAGACCAAGAATGTCTGAGAATGTACAGCCTAGGCTATCGCTATTGTAAATTATTTACGCATACATTTTTAGCTTTCTACAAACTGTCTGTGAATTCAAGATTAATTATGAAACACAAAAATATGATATAAGTAATACTTCTGTTCAAAATCAAATTTCTAACATCTATGACGTTATCTATGTTCTAGTGAATGAGTGCAGTTATATATGTATATTGCTATTTAGTAATTACGTGAAATTATCAAATGGTTTGGCTGTTGTCACAGAAATATACTTTATATATTCTGCTAAATAATAAATGTAAATGTAAATGTACGGCTATTACTCACATTGTGAAAATTGCCACAGAGATACAGTAAACCCTTTAATATAATACACAGTATACACTGTAGATGTGGTGACATACTGTCTGTTTTATATTCCTATGTGGTTGATGGTTTCAGATCTAAATTCCAAGTAGTGTTTTGTTGGTTGTTGTTAGCTGAGGTAAAGCTAAAAATGGATTTACATAAACATCTGAGTCAATATTTGGTAGAATAGAATATTGAAGAAATAGACAGGACAAGACAAAAATTATTGTTGAGTTTGGGGCAAGTATCCAAATATGTGAGGTGTGTTTGGAAATACTCAAACCTTTCAATACAGTACATCAACCTATCCATCCATCCAAGCATCTATCAATCTATCTATCCATTAGGCTAGAGACCATTAACTCTCTTGTGAAAGCTGTAAGAACTGAGATAATAAGAGCGATTAACTAATCACAGCTGATCCTGGGGTCTTCCGCCTCTCCCTGTAGGTTTAATCATGAATCCTGTTCCACTGGCTATTTTAAACTTACTATACACTGCTGTGTATTAGCCTGGCCAGAACTATTTGTCCTTGTCCTATTATCATCCGTAATATAATCTGTTTGGACAAAAGGTGACGGATGTTTACTGTTTCAGATGCAAATACAGGTAAACACACGCTTGTACATTCAGTGGCATTCCCACATAAATTACAGTAATATATTATTTAAAAGGTACAGTACCATAATTATTGAAGCTCTGTTATATTGCATTTCAGGGTAAACTATTAAGAGTCTAGTCTCTTGTAAATGTGCTATAATTTTATCTTGAATGATTGCAGTTGGATTATGTGTACATCTCAAAATCTGTCTTTTAGTCTCATTAAAAAGATGAAAAGATCAAATGATTTATATTTTGCAGTGCACTGTGTAGTTCTTTGTTCTAGTCGACCCTTCCAATCTCTGTGTTCAAACAGGAGAAACAAGGGTTTGAAGAGACCACTCGACAAACTAATCAGCTTCTGAAAATGACCATGAATAGTCATGAGAAAGATGTGCTCCAAGATGCTTTGGAAAAACAACCAAACAGCATCTTAAGTCCCCGAAAAATTACCATTTTACAGGCTCTTCAAAAGTGCACTTCTCTTACTAAGAGCATTCACACGCGACATTTGATAACAGCTACAAAAAGCCTCAGAATTCCAAGGAGCAAAGAGGGATTCCTTCTCCCTTCATGTCACACTTAACATCTAAAAACCAAAACAACACTGTACATCACAAGGCAGTTCAATCACACCGTGTCAGCTGATCGAGTGTTACAGAGAACAGCGTCCCTCAGGAGAAGGAAGTGGCGCTTTCCTGATTCCATCCAAAACATGGTATTATCTGCTGGAAGCCTTAGTTATACTGCTTGTTTTCTCTAAGCCCAAGCCAAATGCTTAAGGTGGGAGAAAGGAATATCTATGCCAGGTAACACTGGGTCCTTGGAGCAAAATTTGGGACTTTGCTTCTGCCCAACGACTCGAAACGGTGCTTCACTGAACTGTAAAGGAGGACTCATTCAGATGTCCCTTTTCAGATGCCCTGAGGACCAGCCTTCAGGAAGTGCGGGGGTTCTCCACAATGGACAATATGGTGCAACCTGTGTGGGCCTCCTCAACTGGCCTTTTAGTGGTTTCTCTCTCTCTCTCTCACTCTCTCTCTCTCTCTCCTCACTCTCTCACATTCTCTCTCTCTCTCTCTCTCTCTCTCTCTCTCTCACATTCTCTCTCTCTCTCTCTCTCTCTCTCTCTCTCACTCTCTCTCTCTCTCTCTCTCTCTCTCTCACATTCTCTCACTCTCTCTCTGTACATACACAGGCAAATTAGATCTTTAACGAGGCAGATATCAAAATCTATATCACACTCATTCACTCTATATCATTCACTGCAAATCTCTCTTCCTCAAAATGGTATGCCAAAGCTTCAACTGCAGCAATGCAAAAAAAGCTGTGTACGGATTGTGTTCTGTAAAGGCATTTTGATTCAAGTGTTTGTGTGAGTAACATTACAAAACATAAACACTGTAAGACCAGCATATGAACCTCACATCATACATATCATATGTCATACATAAGTCAGACATATGTCATACATTGTTGTCAATGATGGTAGTCAGTGAAGAACCATACTGTCTTTGGGCTCTTTCAGTGATTAATCCGCAGATTATTTTGATTCTCAAATGGAAATTGATTTAGAAATAGCACAACAACATGGTTTAATTAATTTCCCATCAGCCAATAGGGTTGGGAGGATAAATATTATATAAAATTGATTTAACCCCGAGTTCATCACTCAAATCTTAGTAATGGAAGAAACATGGATGGCAATCAAATTTCTAATTATGTTCCGTTCTTGTGTTTGATTGGATCCATGTTTGTCAATTACTGAAGTCAACATTGGCTCCACTAACAGGATATCAAACAACGTCAAATAAAATCTACTGTTAAAGTAAAACACTGAATAATTGAGGACTGACTGACAGCTTCATGACTGTCTGATGTTTATGAAACACTCCCAGTTCCGATCCCGTTATAACTGGACAAAGGTTAGGTAAACAACCTTTTCTGATTGGTGTAAACTGTTGTTGCAGAATTCTGAGCCAACAAATGCAGAATAACCTGAGGAGAATTCACACCACATGTTACCCACGAGACTATAACTACCACCCTCATAAAATGCCCCTTTCTCTCCCTCAATTGAAAACAAAGCCTTGTTTTCTCAAAGAGAAAATATATTTCAGTGGCTAAAACGATGTAGGAAACAACAGTGTTATGAAACAAAGCAGTCAATTGAGTAATACAACTGGGACATTTCAGGCCTCAAGTCTTGCACCAAACTATGAGGTCTATTATAATAATTGACACTGGTGTTTACCTGTGTCAATTACTACAATAGTTCCATGACACAATGTTCCATCTTTCCCGATCAATCAGAATCAGGACATGCAGAAATAGTTGCTTTGGGTCATTTCAGAAAAAGCACTATTACCGTAAATATTGAAGAGAGGAACAATTTATTAGTCATGTGAGATGAGCATATGTAGGCCTACACGCATGCAGGAAGTGGTAACGGAATTTACATTTAGTCATTTAGTCAACAAGCAAATTATGGATATTGGAATATTTGATCACACCGTCACACATTCTTTATCACATACTGGCACACAGTTATTTAAAGGGTTTTTAACATGTATGGTGTTAGATTAATAAAAAATGTTGGATTGGAGTGGATTTAATGGAATGCTTATGGTATGAAATCTCACCCTCAATCCTTCTCTCCTGCAGTGTGTGGGTGTGCAACAGTTCTATTAGTGTCTGCACGGCTTGTCAGATATGCTATCGGTTCCACAACCCCATCAAATTAATGAATCACTAATTTTTCCACTTAAAAGGGGTTAAACAAAGGTAAACTCACTAATCTTAATCTCAATTTACAAGGAAATCTGTCAAGTAATGGAAAACTAATCGTTTAAAATAAATGGTTATTATACTAGAGTATTAGTCTACCAAGGGATACTCTTCATAACCTGGTCCAGCTAAAATCAAACAATCGGACAGATTCATAGTTGTAACATATTGTATCACTCAGTTTCTGACAACAAATATTTTGCTTAACAAACAATAGGCTGGTAAATTTGTTATCAAAGTTGATTAGCTAACAACATGTCAAAAAATAAAGAAAAGAATAATGCTAGCTGCTTGTGTGAGGGTTTAGGTGGGTTGAGGGGCAGCTCTATGGGCGTATGTGAAGCCCTCTGTGACATGCTTGCGTGTAAAAAGGGCTATACAAATACATTTTGATTTGATTTGTGTGCACGATGCATAGCAACCGCCTCTCACTCGGCGTGGGAAGTCAGAACAGCCAACGTTATAAACAGTATTATTCATGAATAAAAACTATTAAACTTGCAGTGTCGATTACTTTTAAATTGCCATACTTGGTGACCGTTTTATAAAAGAAAACTGTCACTGTGAGGTGAAAGGGGCTTTGCATCAGGCTGATAACGCTAGCTTATATGGATACCTTCAGATCTAAATGGTCTATATGGCCATAGACCTGGTCAGAATGTCTGTTGTAAATACCCTGACAATACTTGTCTCATTTCTATGGACGGGTCTTACTTCAATTAACTTTAGCCTACTTGTATAGCGACTTTTATATATATTATATCACAAAGCGTGGTTACCTTTGTTAACTTATGTTGCAAGTGAAAGAGTTTTATCCTTCATAAATACACACACTGATAGATGCTGTGGAACTGGATAATACGTTTTCATAATTTTTTCCATGGTCAATGGGAATTTGATGTGACATTATATAAGGAGAATGTCATAGAAACAGGATGACTGAAAGTGGTAGAAAGGTAATAGAAGCTTGGTGTGTCCAGTTCAAATTGTGTTTTTAACCTGCATAAATACCTTCAATTCATCGACATAACCCTACCTATAGTTACCTATAGGGTTATGTGAGGAGCAAACATGCTGTACAGCTAGTTCCTTTTGTAACAAGAGGCTATAAATAAGGAATTTCTTTTAACGGTTGAAAGGATGTTGGGTGTCGAAGCATCTTGAAATGAATGAAATCATTCATTGCACGGATGTGATATTTTAAAGTGTTTTATGTACCCGACTGCTCGTTGATAGGAGAATGACGGGTTTGGATACGTAAGATGCCAGAGTCTCTAAAAAGACCTTAAGGGCATGTTCCATTGTGTTCTGCTACAATACTGTACAACACAGAACTAAAGATAATCTGAACTGCCATCCAAACATGCCGAACATAGTTAACTGTAAGGGTTAGATTCAGGGAGAAATCAGTGGTTGTGTAATATTTACATTTAGTCATTTAGCAAACGCTCTTATCCAGAGCGACGTACAGTAAGTACAGGGACATTCCCCCAAGGCAAGTAGGGTGAACTGCCTTGCCCAAGGACACAACATAATTTTTTCGCACAGCCAAGAATCAAACCGGCAACCTTCTGATTACATTTAGTCATTTAGCAGACACTCTTATCCAGAGCGACTTACAGTAAGTATTAGTTGCCCGATTCCCTAACCGCTCAGCCATCTGACTCCCGTAATATGCCTGAAAGCATTAGAGACACGCTGAATACATGTTTTCACTTGCATGACCATAAACCACAGACTGTGCTCTACCCTGCTTTATAATCCACTGTTGGTCAGTGGAGGGAGCTGTTCGTTTCCAATGAATCTAGCTCTGGTCTCTCTCTCTCTTTCTCACCCCTCCCTCTCCCTCTCGCTCTCACTCTCGACTCTCACGCGTCGCTAGCTCCCTCGATAGCGACCCTCTCGCTATCGACTATCGCTCTCACGCTCCCTCGATCACGCTCACCCTCTCCCTCTCCCTCTCCCTCTCCCTCTCCCTCTCTCCCTCTCCCTCTCCCTCTCCCTCTCCCTCTCCCTCTCCCTCTCCCTCTCCCTCTCCCTCTCCCTCTCCTCTCCCTCTCCCTCTCTGCCCTGCAGCGATTCTGTCTATCCTGGGGAACTCTGCGGTGTTGGTGACGTCTGTCCGCCGCCAGACCCTCCTTAAGGCCCCGGAGCTTCTGACGGTGAACCTGGCGGTGACGGACATCGGCATGGCCCTCAGCATGTACCCTCTGTCCATCGCCTCTGCTTTCAACCACGCGTGGATCGGAGGAGACCCGTCCTGCCTCTACTATGGCCTGATGGGAATGATCTTCAGCGTGGCCAGCATCATGACCCTGACTGTCATGGGCCTCATCAGGTACCTGGTGACAGGAAGCACGCCCAAAACAGGTAACTTGACTTCCTGCTACACTGTGGGGGCGGGAAATCTTTTCCGGAAGGTCCAGCAGTCTTCTGGTTTGATTGGCTGTTGAGTTGTTACAGAGAGTTGTTTGAGAATGTCTTATTCCAGAAATTCAGTGCTAAAATATTTTTTGACAGATTTTTTACTAACATGATTCCAGTATTATGTTCAAATCCAAATGCGTCAGATTGAATTGACTTGACTCTCACTGTAGTTTGCTGACTGGTAGTAAATGAGAAATGATATCAACAAAGCTAGTTGATAGCTTTGAAGTCTTGCACTGTCCATTTCCATATCTTATGTCAAGAGAACATATGCTCAACAGGGGATTTTAATATGCTGACGTATTATCAAGAAGTGCTGCGGATAAATCAAGCTTGGGATTGATGTCAGACAGGAGGTGCAGTGATTAAAGTCATACATCACTGTCCTCAGATAAGCAGCTGTCCAATGCATGGAGAGCCCCAGGCAGTGCCAGCAGGAAACCTTCCCTTCTTGTTTATACTAAAAGGAGGTTTACTCCAATAACATTCCATGACAATAACAATGATGTGATTGAGATGATGATGACATTGACGATGAAACTATGAAATATCACAACACTTTAGTGCATAGATGAAGGCTGAAGCACAGAGAGCTGCATTCTTTTCTCCAGATGTTAACTTCTCTAAATTGATGAGTATGTCTGAGATTATGTCTCACATTATTGTAATTGGGGTAAGTGGCACTTTCAATCAAACAAGATAAATGATAATTTAAAAAAGCGGTAGTCAGGCATTGTAAAGTTATGATGTCTGCTTCAATGCAGTTTGGCTTCACCTCGGTGCCAGACATAACCACCCTATCCAGAACCTCAGGAGTGATGGTTGCCATACGACCATTTACATTTAGTCATTTAGCAGATGCTCTTATCCAGAGCGACTTACAGTAAGTACCTTGTGCCTTGCCCAAGGACACATCGCAATTTGTCATGCCCGGGAATCAAACCGGCAACCTTCCGATTAATAGCCCGATTCCCTAACCGCTCAGCCATCTGACTCCCCCACTTCAGCATCTCTTTCTGTCTGTTGCTCAGGTAACAAGTTCCAACGACGGACCATCACGGTGGTGATCGGTGCGATCTGGCTTTACGCTGCCCTATGGGCTGTGTTGCCTTTGCTGGGCTGGGGCGGATACGGGCCGGAGCCGTTTGGACTGGCCTGTTCTGTGGACTGGGGTGGTTACCAGCAGTCTATAAACCGCTCCACCTTCATCATGTCGCTGGCCGTGCTGTGCACCTTCATCCCCTGCCTGGTCATCCTCTTCTCCTACTCCGGGATCGCCTGGAAGCTTCACAAGGCGTACCAAGCCATTCAGAACAGCGACTTGAACTACGGCAACATAGAGAAGAAGGTCACTCTGGTGGGTTGGGCTTCATTTATGATCATACCAGGGTATCTACAGCGTAGAAGATGGATAGAATCCTTTGCAGACGCATTCCAAAAGGCTATGAGTGACTTTCATAATATTTAGTTGATGTTTTCTTCTTGATGGATTGAAGCTTTCCCAGTTGATTATCTATCACACACACTTGAAAGGGAAACGTAGCAAACGATGCATGGTGCACTTGGGACCCAATATGCAGACTTAATTCCATCTTCCCTTCATCTCCAATCTGATGAACTACTGATCCAATATTGTGTGGTATGTGGGAGCAACGTAGAGGTACATATCTTGTCACCTCCAGTAAATAATAACATTGGCCAGGTGTGTGCCGGTCTGTGTGTGTGTGTTTGTGTGTGTGTGTTTGTGTGTGTGTGTGTGTGTGTGCTTACATGTCTTGAGATAAGATAAACCTTCAGCCCATACTTAAGATTCAGGTCAACAGCTCCCACAATGTACAAGCTGCCAAGACAGATGTAGTGTTTCTGAAGCAGGAGCTTCACACTAAGCAAGACTTTTGTGACGCCAAGGCAACTGTCGTGTAGCAGTCTCAAATTTACATACCACCATTGACCCATTGAAAAAATGATTTCAGAGCAGAAATCACGAAATAGCCTTGACCTGAGTGAAAAGAATATGAATCCTGTGTGTCAGGAGGTAGACTGTTAGACGGAACATCTGTGATTCTTTACTCCATTCTCACCACTAAGATTTCCAGTGATATAAGTGACATAAGTGACAGTTTGTGGATGTGGCTGATAATACTGTTTCTCCTCTCACATCTTCTCACATGAATAGACAGTCTGGAGGTCAATCTGGACTTGGGCACAACTTGCAGCTTTGAAACATATATCTTCTGGCTCAGTGGATACGTTGAAAGGATTCTCAAAACATTTGAGAGACAATGTCATGCCATTCTATCTCTTTTCTCTTTTTTTTACTCCCCCCTCCCTTCCCTCCCTCCCTCTCCCTCAGATGGCAGTGTTGATCAGCTCGGGGTTCATAGTAGCCTGGGCCCCCTATGTGACCGTCAGCCTGTGGACTATATTCCACACCCCAGGAAGTAACAGCGTGACGCCCGTAGTGAGCCTGCTGCCCTGCCTCTTTGCCAAATGCTCCACGGCGTACAACCCTTTCATCTACTACATCTTCCGGCGTTCCTTCAGGCGGGAAGTCAGTCAGCTCCGCAGGTTGCTGTGCCCCTGCTCGCCCCGGCCCTCTCTTGGAGAGAGGAACGAGACCCTGCCGGGGTACAGCCCGGACCGACGCAGGAACCTCCGGAATGACACGACCGTCACCTCCCTAGTAGGGGAGACGAGAACCGCAGCCACGGAGAGACAATCTGAGAACGAGATGATGAGCGCGTTTTAACAGGTGTGATAGCGCATCCAGCTGGTTCTATACAGTATGAATACTTTTCCAGTAGCTCCTCCCTTTGCTCTCTCCTTGGTGTTGGATCAGTCATGTCTAGAGGGTGGGAGACATGCAGGGGGGAGGGGAATGCAGTGAAGCCCGGGAGCAGATCCTGCCTCTGAGGTAAGACGAGAAGAGGGAGTTCATCTGTTTGCCTACAATGAAACACACCAGCTGTAAGTGTCCACCTTTTCTTTGTGTCCTGGTATAGTACCATCCTTTTACACCAATTTTACACTAACTGAACACCAATGTTACACTACGCAGACCTGAAGAAAAGGCCATGGGAGGGTGGTTCAGCAGCTATTTTGAATGTCTTAGCCTGATGCTTGGGAACTCAGGAAAGTTAAAACAGTGGATAGTACTGTCTCTTGTCATTCTGTGTTTTAAATAGGACCTTTTTTTGTGGCCACACTGTGATTGTAAGAACATGTGAGAGTGTATTAAAAGACCTTGATAATAACGTGATTCTCGCTTTTTCTCTTTCTCTCTGTCCCTCTCTCTCTCCCCTGTAAAGTATTCACTTGCCTCAAAAGCACAAACAACAGTAGTGATTTATGCATATACTGCTGACGGCCACTCTCCATCTCTCTGCTTCCCACTCCCTCTCTCACACATCTGTGATTATGACTCTGTGATTATCTGCTCACCTCCCCCTGTCCAGAGAGAACATGTGTGTGTGGAGACTAAGGACAGGTTCTTTTCTCAAGGGGCCCTAAAATTGAAAGAAAATGTGCATTCAGGTACGAGAATGTACAAGAACGTCCACCTGATTCATGTTGTTTATGTGGATTATGTCAGTTATCATCAGGAGCTTATGTCAGTTATCTATCCTGAGCACATGGAGCTGGAGTTTGGGTTTCATAGACTCCAGAAGATTGACAAGACATGTAAGATTCAACAAGCAGTGTAAATAATTGAGGTGGAGTGAGAAAAAGAATTTTCGAACCGAACGATAAAGGAAATCCCTGTTATATAATATAAAACTAGTCGTTTCTTACCTTCCTTGATTTTTTATTTGATTAAGGTCCCAATTGAAATGTTCCCGCACTTTGTAAAGTAGTATACAAAACATGTTAAGACCATAAAAGAAAGTATAGGTCCAGACCATATGTTATACCAATATGGATAATTCAAAATAGGTTATGTAGAAAAACCTTACGTCACTTACTGTCACCTCCAAATCATGTGAATAAGATGTTTAAAGAGAATCATTAAAGAGAATGTTCATCTCTGGCATCATCACGGCAGATTCCATTCAGGTGTAATTTTTACCAAGATTGACTCAAATTGCTTCCAAGAGATTATGCTTTTAAGACTAGGAATACCAGGAAGGCTTTAAGAATTTCATGAATGTCATTTCAAGGGACCATTAGACAGGCTAACAAATCAATGAACGCATCGCTGCATTCAAATGTAACAAGTTGAACTCTGACCTGTAGACCTAATCTGCTCTCATAATGAGGTAGCTAGAATAGCCATGTGCTTTCAACGAGCTCTCAATAATTAGCTTAATTTGTCAGTGATGGTTTTAGTACAGACTGGACAAAACCCTTCCAAAAAGTAAATGTTATATTGATTGCACTGATTTAGAAGAACCTGCAGAGCTAATGATGCCTGTCAGAACTGAGATTATATTTTAGTCATCTCTGTATTTGTTGTTTTGATGTTTAGATAGTGATATAATTCTGCAGTTTGTCTTGGGTTTACCTCATCACAGTCAGGGACATGCTGGAGATGCAGTGTAAACAGACCATAGCTACAGAATTCCAACTAAGAGCCCCTGCAAATAGAACCGGGCTCCTTTCATCCTTTACACGCCAAGATAGAGAGCTACTGAGGAGCAAAGGAGAAAAAGAGAACGGCAGTCACATGACATGCGTCTTATCTCGCACGCAGTTCCATCTGAAATGGTTTGATCTGGATTTAGCTTTACTTTCTCCATCTAGTATCTCATCAAACATTTAAGAGACATGACATCTGCGACCACTTGCATGTCCTTGATTGTCTCTGCAAATCAATACGTTCTCATTTAAATTATCGATATGCACACTATTGATAAATCTGTCGTTACCAATCTAATTATATTAATCAATCTAGTACATGATGGTCCAGGTGAGAACCAGCTCCTTTGTGTGTCGTGTAAACTGGTCACTGGTTGCATTGACAGTAAAACTCTCTATTGAAACATTACATTATCCATTATGTCTGCCTTTCATTTGTTTCTGCTGATGTTGTGTTCTAGTTTCAAAGCCCACAGCGCCCATGTCAACCCCCAAAGTGCCAACTACCATCTCTGTGTTCTCTCGGGAGTGTTGACTCCCTGTAATGCAACAGCAATCACACTTCCCTCCGCCAGCTCTCTGCTATCCTGCAGGACAGCCTCAGCCCCATCCTCGTAGATTACCGTCTGGATCAGTGTGATGGGTGATGATAGGAGCCCAGCAGCGGGCCTTACTGTCGCCCTTCTCCCTCTCCTCTCCAATCAAGGAGTCTTCTCCTTGTCTCTTTCTCTCTCTGCCTTATCTTCTCTGACCTCTGCAGCCATTGGAGCAAAACCCAGAGGCCCAGAACGAGGGATTAGATAGGGGGGAAAAGGGATGTGAAGAGAGTAGAAGAAAGGAAAATAAAGAGAGAGGTGGGATTACGAAGAAGATGGTGATGATGACAATGACACAGGTGCAGGAAGACGACGACGTCCTCGAGTAAATGTCCCCAAGATCATCACTCACAGTCATCAGCCACACATTGCTTTAATTGCTTACAATTGCAGGCATGTGCTATATGACGTGCGCAATTAACTAGTGTGAAAGGAGTCATTATATTAGCCCATTATATTAGCAAACCCATCAGAGGGAGAGAAATCTATTCCATATAATTTATGAAATAATAATAGCTTTTTGTTGTTGTCTTACATTACAACATGCATAAAGCACGTTAAGGGCACATGTAATTACGTTAATTTTAAGTAGTCTACAAGTCTGGCATTCCAATTAAGTTCACATGCAACTATGACATTGCTGAGCAACCTTCCCTCCTTTTGGTCTCTACACCTCTTCTCTCTTCTTTTGGTCTCTACACCTCTTCTGTCTTCTCTCCTTTTGGTCTCTACACCTCTTCTCTCTCCTTTTGGTCTCTACACCTCCTCTCTCTTCCCTCCTTTTGGTCTCTACACCTCTTCTGTCTTCCTCCTTTTGGTCTGTACACCTCCTCTCTCTTCTCTTCTTTTGGTCTCTACAACCTCTTCTCTCTTCTCTCCTTTTGGTCTCTAAACCTCTTCTCTCTTCCCTCCTTTTGGTCTCTACACCTCTTCTCTCTTCCCTCCTTTTGGTCTCTAAACCTCCTCTCTCTTCTCTTCTTTTGGTCTCTACACCTCCTCTCTCTTCTGTTCTTTGGTCTCTACACCTCTTCTGTCTTCCCTTCTTTTGGTCTCTACACCTCCTCTCTCTTCTCTTCTTTTGGTCTCTAAACCTCTTCTCTCTTCCCTCCTTTTGGTCTCTAAACCTCTTCTCTCTTCCCTCCTTTTGGTCTCTAAACCTCTTCTCTCTTCTCTCCTTTTGGTCTCTACACCTGTTCTCTCTTCTCTCCTTTTGGTCTCTACACCTGTTCTCTCTTCTGTTCTTTGGTCTCTACACCTCTTCTGTCTTCCTCTTTTGGTCTCTACACCTCTCTCTCTTCTCTTCTTTTGGTCTCTACACCTCTTCTGTCTTCCCTCCTTTTGGTCTCTAAACCTCTTCTCTCTTCTCTCCTTTTGGTCTCTACACCTCCTCTCTCTTCTCTCTTTTGGTCTCTAAACCTCTTCTCTCTTCCCTCCTTTTGGTCTCTAAACCTCTTCTCTCTTCTCTCCTTTTGGTCTCTACACCTCTTCTCTCTTCTCTCCTTTATGGTCTCTACACCTCTCTCTTTCCTTATGGTCTCTAAACCTCTTCTCTCTTCTCTTCTTTTGGTCTCTAAACCTCTTCTCTCTTCTCTCCTTTTGGTCTCTAAACCTCTTCTCTCTTCCCTCCTTTTGGTCTCTAAACCTCTTCTCTCTTCCCTCCTTTTGGTCTCTACACCTGTTCTCTCTTCTCTCCTTTTGGTCTCTACACCTCTTCTGTCTTCCCTCCTTTTGGTCTCTACACCTCCTCTCTCTTCTCTTCTTTTGGTCTCTACACCTCTTCTCGTCTTCCCTCCTTTTGGTCTCTACACCTCCTCTCTCTTCTCTTCTTTTGGTCTCTACACCTCCTCTCTCTTCTCTTCTTTTGGTCTCTAAACCTCTTCTCTCTTCCCTCCTTTTGGTCTCTAAACCTCTTCTCTCTTCCCTCCTTTTGGTCTCTACACCTCTTCTCTCTTCTCTCCTTATGGTCTCTACACCTCTCCTCTTCCTTATGGTCTCTAAACCTCTTCTCTCTTCTCTTCTTTTGGTCTCTAAACCTCTTCTCTCTTCCTCCTTTTGGTCTCTACACCTCTTCTCTCTTCTCTCCTTATGGTCTCTACACCTCTCTCTCTTTCCTTATGGTCTCTAAACCTCTTCTCTCTTCCCTCCTTATGGTCTCTACACCTCTCCTCTTTCCTTATGGTCTCTAAACCTCTTCTCTCTTCTCTTCTTTTGGTCTCTACACCTCTTCTCTCTTCTCTCCTTATGGTCTCTAAACCTCTTCTCTCTTCTCTTCTTTTGGTCTCTACACCTCTTCTCTCTTCTCTCCTTATGGTCTCTACACCTCTCCTCTTTCCTTATGGTCTCTCTTCTGTTCTTTGGTCTCCACGTCTCTCCTCTCCACTCTAATGACGTCCTCTTCTATTCGACCATGTTCACAGTGTATCTTCTCAGAGGGGTGTGTTTCCAGAGGGGATCCGCTCCAGTTGAATCAGGCCTGAGAGAGCTGTGATCTATATGGAGGCTGTGTGAGGGGATGGCAGTGTGGGGGAACATCATGGTGCTGTTACAAATCAGAAGTAACAGCTCAAATCAGCAGCTGGAACAGTCTTGCACGATGTAGACTCCAAATCTCGACCACAGTTTCTTCAGCTGAACACACATATCTCATTACTGTAACTTAATGTGTCTTATCTTAGATTCTTGATACAATGGGGGGGATTAGTTTGACCTAAGGGGGAAGTTCTTGAAAGGGTCAGTTGGAGACTTGCATTATGTACTATTGACCTTTTTCTGTTTAGACCTTTTGTTATTTACAATCCATTATGGAGAAGAATCTGTTCATGTATTGATTAACAGTTATTTAGAATGAACAGATGTTGTGAGTCTATATAAGACCCGATGTGTTTTGGAGTCGTCATCACTCAGCTGAATGACATTAGCGCTGCGTGTCCTCCAGTGAATCGATCGCAGAGTACTCTGTTAAGTTATTTATGGTACAGAATAAATCATTTGTATCTAGGGAGTAGGGGTTAGGGTCCAAGTCACGACCCTTAGGGGTTTTAGCAATGACTTAAGTTGGTCAATGTACATGGCTTACACCACAACATAAAAAAGTTGGCGTTTGTACATAACATGTTTCTCATGATAATGGTGTACAGTGCATAAAACACAACACTACTTAAAATCACACCTACTGATAAACAGCTAATTAGAAAAATAATTTTCTCATTTGTTTTGCTAGGTAAACACAGGGTTTTGTGTGCAATGGCTGTGTGAATGTACTGTGTTGCTAACCTACACACCAAAGGCCTTTCCAATGCTAATTAAAGTAGGCCTATCTGCGATTTGGCTGTGCATGAACATGCACATACTTTGTTTTCCAATTCTGACTGATCAAACACATGTTCTAGGGAAACTAATTTAGAGTGTAATCAGTGTGTAGATAATCAGAAATTACTGTGTTTTTGCTTCCAGTGATTAAAAGCATTATCTTTAACATTCGTAGACTAATTTTCAAGAATTACCCACAGTTTAATTGATAGACTTCATTGGAGAGACTTGGGAGTTTGGGGGACACCCGAGAGCAAAACTGTTCACAGGGTTTCAATTTGAGTAGCGTTGAATGGTGACATCCCAGACAGACGAAGAGTCTCTTTGTGTTCACTCAAACAATCAAGCTCTCGTTAGCACTATGTACAGTCAGTTCACACACAATTATTTTTGAAATTGTAACGCCGATAGGTGGTGGACTCAAAAGCACGACTCAGAATGTTCACAAAAAAAGGTTTACTTGATACAGAAGTCAAGGCAGAGACTGACATGAGGTACAAAAGACAAACTAGCTATGAGACATTGAAACACAAGGGATAAATCCACTGGGGCTAGATTGAAAACCGGTGCTGTCAATCAGGGCTGGGGAGGTCAATCACAGGCAGGATAGGAGACACTGAAATAAGGAGAGGTGAGTACACACACAGAACCAAGACATGACCTATAGGGAGTTGGGTGCACGTGACAGAAAACACAGGAAAGGATATAGTATCACCTCAGAAATGTACACTATCTGTAATGTTTTAGCACTCCGTTTGAACAGATGGAAGTGTACCCTTCCATGAAATAATTAATTAATCCATCAGTCAAGTAGCGATTGTGATGTTTCATGCAAGCATTGTTGTATTATGTTTTGCCGACTCAAGTCAGATGGATAGAGCCAGAAGCTCTAACATTGGTAAACATCAGACCATCAGGCTACAGTTGGACCTAACCTGAAGTGCATCGGTATGACGGTTATAAATCTAATGTAATCTGCTGCAGCCTGTCAGCTTGTTAGTGCGGGTCACTAGACCAGACCCAGCTCTGGAAAGTCATCACTCATGCCAAATGATTTTTTTTTACGAGAGTTGTTGAAATAGATAGATATAGATGCGATTATACTTCCTATATTTTATGTATAATAGCTTTGTTGATCCAATAAAGGAAGTAAAGAGAGAGAAATAAGAAAGATAATAATTAGGTCTTCATCTCATGAAGAAATCTGATTTGTTGTGAATCTCAGTGCTTTTCCCTTAATGATGCAATATCTACAGAATGGTTGCTACATTAGATGTTTATTTATGTCAACATTTAAAAACGATAGAATTAATGAAGAGACTAAATCAAATCGACTTAAACCTGGAAAAAGAACATAAAGGATGACCATTACAAAGTGCTTTATTTTTTTATTTTTTTTACTATGTAATGGTCATCTTTTTTAAGGTCTGTTTATAAAAACTGTCTGAAACGGCCTGCCCAGTCACGCCCTCTGCCAAGTTTCCAAGCAAAACAGCGACAACGAAATGCGTGTACAATAATTTCCCAGCTGATTCTGGTTTGAGCTTTTCCCCGGCAACGCACAGACACGCGCAGCTTGTACGTTTGTGGAACCCAACACTTGGGCAGTAGCCTACTTCGTTTAAGCTTCTTGCGCACCAGTGAATCTCAAACGGAGCAATGTTGGCTAGTTTTAAACCTGGGACACGGGAATAGACGTTATCATTTTGTCCAATAGTTTATCAAGTGATGGACGCTAGCAGACGCATTCTTTTAATTAGATAACATAAAATACTTCCAAAATGGACATCTATTCATCCAAGTTATCACCTGCTGTTGACATCGGTGCTGGGATATTTCTCTTAATCATAGGTACGTTTTTGTTTACTTGTGGTAGAAATATTAGAAATGTTATTTACCGGACTTTAAAATAACACAATTTACTAATCTTATGGGACGCATTTTGCAAACAAAATACTTAAAATCCTGTTTCCTATGATTCTGAAAAGTCAGCGGAAGTGATGCACGTTATACTGCAGGGCATTCCCCAGCATTTAGTCAAAGCTATATCAGATAAGAACAGAAGAAGAAAATATGTTTTACATTTTTATAAGGACTCAGTTAGAGATCTAGAGTCAGAGAAATGTAGCTTTAAAACGTGTCTCTAAACTGTATTCCTTTCGATAGGCAACTGTGTTTGACGTGAAATGATACCGAGGTGACCAGTTTTTGATGTGTGTCTAGGTACACACACACACACACACTGTTATTAGGTCAGAAGACTATGGCTGAGGTCTGTAGTATGTGCTTGGCTGACAAGAGGTTGCAACACCCCCATCCCCTCTCCACACACTGTTTCTCTCACACACAAACACCTACACACTTACACACACACACACACACACTAATCCCAAACACTGCACACATCACATGCAGGTTACTTGTTGCCTAGATACTTGTTCCTATGTCCATCTGTGTGAATGAACTCCCATTTGCCTTGCCACCGATGAAGAAACCTCTTCCTTTACAGGACATCGGTCATGCCATCATCCACTTCACAAACCAATTTAGGAAGAGAAAGTGGAAGAGAGGGAGAGATGCAGAAGAGAGCTAGAAAGAAAAAAAAGGAAAGGGAGAGGGTGAGAAACAGATTCAAACATGCATAGACAAAAGGGAGTACTGTAATCTACCTGCTTCTACTGTCCAAATCAGGGTGAAATGTTGCTGAAACGTGTGAAACGTGCTGAAACGTTGCTTAGAGATTAGAGGCCTGTGGTTATTAGGATGCTGACATCTGCATAACATGGCACGTTTTTTTTACGTCAAAACCAAGACTGAACGGTGATGTTATCTTGATTTAGCCAAATAATACGTTTTCCAGGATATGGCCTGTTTTCAGTCAACCTTTAGTTTTCAAAGTAGTGGATGACTGGTGATTGCGCTGGAATACTTCAGTTTAATACTTTACTCAGGCATTCAGAAATGAAAGATCTCCTGAAAGTTAACTGTTCAGTGTCATGTCCTGTTCAGTTTTTCTTCAAAAGGGACACTCATGAATGTAGAGAAAATCCATTCCCTGATGACTTTTCCTTCATTGAACAGTTTGGATCTTCCTTGTTAAACATCCTCTGTTTCACGGTCAGCATGTAGGGTATTAGCTGTGCTTGTTTTTCCCCTCTGACAGAATGAAGGGCTTTATGAGAACAAACAACAATTTCAAGTGCACACATTTCCTTGTCAGAATGATTAGAACCAATCATCAACATATCTCTGCTCACCAGAATAATATAGTTTTGTTGATAACCTCGTTCATTTTGTCATTTCATATACAACATTTCTTGAATATACTCATCATCTCACGATATAAATATATATTAATTCCTGCCTTGCTTTGCAGCTCTCTGGTCTGACTCTCAAATGTTTACAGATCCTTTCAACCTGACACCCTGTTCACCATACCCATCTAGCATGTCCACCTGAAGAGGGGTTCCATTCAGATAAACCCTCTCGAGAGAATGTCTCATTGACCATTAACCTTCAATCATTAACAGTACAGCATGAAGGGTAGAGAGACACTATGAAGGGTCTGTAGAGAGGCAGAGGATGGGGGGGCTTGTGATTGGTTCCCTGGACCTGAGGGGTAGTCTCTTGCATGAAGCTCATGATGGGGAAGGTTCGCAGGAGGAAGTCACAGTGAGAGAAGGGGGCGGTGCTGCCGGGCATACGAGGCAGGAAGTTGCCTCTAGTGCTGCCTCTAGTGATGCCTCTAGTGATGCCTCTAGTGATGCCTCTAATGATGTCTCTAGTGATGCCTCTAGTGCTGCCTCTAGTGATGCCTCTAGTGATGCCTCTAGTGATGCCTCTAGTGATGCCTCTAGTGATGTCTCTAGTGATGCCTCTAATGATGCCTCTAGTGATGTCTCTAGTGATGCCTCTAGTGATGCCTCTAGTGATGCCTCTAGTGATGCCTCTAGTGATGTCTCTAGTGATGCCTCTAATGATGCCTCTAGTGATGTCTCTAGTGATGCCTCTACTGATGCCTCTAGTGATGCCTCTAGTGATGCCTCTAGTGATGCCTCTAGTGATGCCTCTAGTGATGCCTCTAGTGATGCCTCTAGTGATGCCTCTAGTGATGCCTCTAATGATGCCTCTAGTGATGCCTCTAATGATGCCTCTAGTGATGCCTCTAGTGATGCCTCTAGTGATGCCTCTAGTGATGCCTCTAGTGATGCCTCTAGTGATGTCTCTAGTCATGCCTCTAGTGATGCCTCTACTGATGTCTCTAGTGGTCTCTAGTGATGCCTCTAGTGATGCCTCTATGTCTCTAGTGATGCCTCTATGTCTCTAGTGATGCCTCTAGTGATGCCTCTAGTGATGCCTCTAGTGATGTCTCTAGTCATGCCTCTAGTGATGCCTCTACTGATGTCTCTAGTGGTCTCTAGTGATGCCTCTAGTGATGCCTCTATGTCTCTAGTGATGCCTCTAGTGATGCCTCTAGTGATGCCTCTAGTGATGCCTCTAGTGCTGCCTCTACTGATGTCTCTAGTGATGCCTCTAGTGATGTCTCTAGTCATGCCTCTAGTGATGCCTCTACTGATGTCTCTAGTGGTCTCTAGTGATGCCTCTAGTGATGCCTCTATGTCTCTAGTGATGCCTCTAGTGATGCCTCTAGTGATGCCTCTAGTGCTGCCTCTACTGATGTCTCTAGTGATGCCTCTAGTGCTGCCTCTAATGATGCCTCTAGTGATGCCTCTAGTGATGCCTCTAGTGATGTGCGTCTGTCAGTTTGACTTAGACTTTGTTTATACCATAACGTGAGTAAATACCTTTGAGGGTGTGTAGTTTGTGAGTTTGTACACAGTAAATGCAGTTAGGCTGAACAGAGTTTAGAGTAATTGAACTGAGATACATAGTTAAGTCTAATAACGGATGAGAAATAGCTCATAGATATCCACTGCAAGTTGTGCAACAAATTGCCCCCCGGTGATAGTAAAGATTACCTTCCGAGGAGACAGGACTGGTGTAGACAGCTCCTTTTATAGCCGACTCCCTAAACCTCAGGTGTTGTTGACATGTACTGAGTGAGACAGCCTGTGAGTAATGCATCCATCATGTACACTGCTCAAAATCATTTTTATCAGGGTATGGCATATCAGTAGATATCCACCATAATATTTATTCACATTGACATCTGATGTGTTTTCAAAGTGTTCCATCATTTTTTTTTGAGCAGTATATTTCTAGTCTATTTCCTACTTCTGCCTCTTATCTTTGATATGAATTCTTGGCAAATCCATTGAAACACGTCTACTGACTGAGAATTAATTAAAGTCTGTTTAGTCCCGTATCTCACTCATCCACATCAGTTATGTTTCTTCCTGAAAAGAGTGGAATACCACAGTGGTCACATGACCTGGGAGTTCATAAAGGGATTTGAGGAGACTCGGATACCTCGTGTTTTTGGTATCACATTCCTGAGAAGATGGAGCTAAAAGCTGACAAACAGATCTCAAACAGCACGGAGGTGGAGATGTTGCTCCTGTCTGTCACAGCATGTGCCTTAACACAGCCAAAGCTAACAAACTCATCTGTCTCAGAGCACTGAAAGAAAAAGAGAGCTGTCTGCAAAACATTTTCCTCATGTGCTCTTTAACCTTTGTGGTCTTAATCCCCATGCCCCCCCCCACCACCTCTCTTCCTCTCACTCCTCATGTCCACCTCTCTTCCTCTCACTCCTCATGTCTCCCCCACATCTCTTCCTCTCACTCCTCATGTCCACCACCTCTCTTCCTCTCACTCCTCATGTCTCCCCCACATCTCTTCCTCTCACTCCTCATGTCCCAGCTGTGTTGTCCTTCGTGGGGAACCTGTTGGTCCTCATCATGGCCTTTAGGAGATCGCCCAGAATGAAGCCACCGGAGATGCTGAGTGTCAACCTGGCGGTGACAGACTTGGGGGCCGCTGTCACCATGTACCCCCTGGCGGTGGCTTCGGCCTGGAACCACCACTGGCTGGGGAGTGATGCCAGCTGCGTCTACTACGCCTTCATGGGCTTCTTCTTTGGCACAGCCAGCGTCATGACCCTGACGGTGATGGCCATGGTGCGCTTCATGGTGTCCCTCAGCCTGCTGTCTCCTAGTAAGTACTGAGGTCTCCCTCTCCCTCCCCCTCCCCCTCACCCCCTCCCCCTCCCCCACTCGCCACCCTGCCCCCTCCCCCTCCCCCTCCCACCCTCCCCCTCCCCCTCCCACGCCCTCCCCCCACTCCGCCCATCCCCCTCCCCCTCCCCCTCCCCCTCCCCCTCCCCCCTCCCACCCTCCCCCTCCCCCTCCCCCTCCCCCTCCCCCTCCCCCTCCCCCTCCCTCTCCCTCTCCCTCCCTCTCCCTCTCCCTCTCTTGACCTCAATGGATGAATTCAATAAAGGCACCTGCTCTGTCTCTATGGTATTACACAGCTACTTACAGAAATGGAATGCTGTTTAATTGAGCTAAATCGTCTATTTACATTGTGTACTGAAGATAATCGAAACAAAACATCCTGTTTGATTCACTGGTGTCTACTTGAGGAGAGTCCATTGAATTACTAATGAAGAGCACAAATCGGACATCTGAAATCACTCGAACTACCGTATATACAAATGTTTCAAATCCTGCCAGGTCCTGTGAAACTGCGTAATAGTTTCGAGTTATACTTCCTGCCACTTTTGCCTTTGACAAACCGTTGTTGTCACACATGTAGCTTTATTTAGAACCCTGTGAGGACTGGGTTGACCCTGTAGCACTAGCCAGAGAACACAGCAGCGCTTAGCACGTAGGAAGTCTCGCGGGACTTGTGCAGACATTCTGAGGAGAAAATGTGGGGTAAAATGTGTGAAAAGCTTTCGGAATTTAGAGCAGCTATTTCAGCCCTTCCACATGCTGTGCAGGGTGGGTCATCTGTCTCTAATCTGTCTGTCTCCTTTCTGCCGTATGTTCCCCCAGAAGAGAAGATCAGTCAGAGGAACGTGAAGCTGCTGTGTCTGTGGTGCTGGCTGTATGCTCTTCTCTGGGCCCTTCTGCCCTTGCTGGGCTGGGGGAAATACGGACCCGAGCCCTTTGGGCTGTCCTGCACCCTGTCCTGGTTGGAGATAAAAGCACAGAGCTTCTCTTTTGTCATCGCTATTTTTATCTGCAACCTGTTGCTCCCCTCCGTTGTCATCACAGGCTGCTACTCTGTCATAGCCCTCAAGCTTTATGTCACTTACAAATCCATCGACAACATCAACCAGGTCCCCAACATTGTGAAGATGAACAGAAGACTCATGTTGGTGAGTAAGAACGACCCCCCCCAACACACACACACACACACACACACACACACACACACACACACACACACACACACACAGACACACACACACACACACACACACACACACACACACACACACACACACAGACACACACAGACACACACGCACACACACACACAGACACACACACTTACACACAGACACACACACACACACACAGACACACACACTTACACACAGACACACACAGACACACACACTTACACACAGACACACACACACACACACATACACAGACACACACACACACACACACACACATACACAGACACACACACTTACACACAGACACACACACTTACACACTTACACACACACACACAGACACACACACACACACACACAGACACACACACTTACACACAGACACACACACATACACTCATGACAACAACTTTCCTTCATCAGCACAATACTGGACTGTGTGATTGTAGTTGAACACTTCTTAATAAGGATTCATTACACCTTTATGAAACGATATAGCTATAACAGCTATAACCCCCTTTTCACAAGTCTTTATGTCACAGTCATTACAACCTTCATAAGATATCCTTTAATTATTTCTAGTTTGGACTCTGTTTTCTATTTTGTTATGTTTTTCTTAATTTAGCGCAAACGTGTAGCTTGTAGCTTGAAACTCTATGCTGCTCATTGCAGATCGGTGTGCTGATCAGTGCTGGATTCATCGGCTGCTGGACACCCTACGGGGTTGTCAATCTCTGGTCTGTTGTCAACGACGGTTCGCGCATCTCTCCCGGCCTGTCCATGTTGCCCTGCCTGTTTGCCAAGACCTCCACAGTCTACAACCCTTTCATCTACTACACCTTCAGCAACAGCTTCAAGAAGGAGGTGAAGCAGCTGTGTCTCACCACGGTCTGCGCTGTGGTCCGTAGGCGTTCCAATGCCTGTGACGTCTCGGAGGCTCACGTGACCAACGCCGTCTTCACGGTGTGTGAGAGGTCTAATGTGCCCGAGGAGTCCATAAGGATGTGTACCAGGGACACCAGAGACATTCCTAAACTCTAGGAACCGTCAGCAGCAACTGTGTGTCCGCTCCCCTAGCAGTGAGTCAACACCCGTGTGTCTCAGTGGAGCGGGGTCTTTTTTTCTGGGCTGAAGACAGCGGCAACTTGCGCTTTCTTCAACGTGAGTGGTGCATGTGTGCCTAAGGATGCTATAGCAACAGGAGGAAGCATGGCCGTGCTTTTATCACTCCTGCCACGATCTGAGACGACGAATCGATACCTTCATACGTACCACTGGTGTGTACAGTGTAGAGAGCAGTATTATTGTCTGACCCTGCACAGGTGGCTGAATGAGAAAGGGCACAGCTGTGTCGTTCTTAGTCGATCAGACACTGACAGCTGATGAATACTTTGAGTTGAATAGAGGAACCAGGAACGCGAACATAAACAAAGGCTGCTGGGAAAAAAGAATCCTTCTGTGGGTTTGCAATTTCAGGTGAAAGGTGAACTTTGATGTATGACAACTATCTTTGACTTTTAATCGTGATTTGTGTGTAGTTGATTTGTGTGTAGTTGTGTAGACGTTTTTGGTTTGTATGTGTCGAGTCTCCAAATCTAGTGTCCAGAAAAAAAGTATGATAAAAGTATGAACCATACTAAGTGTAAACACATACATAAACGGAGAGCATAAACACATGTGTAAGACGGCTAGGTAACTTCTCTGACAAAGATATCCCTAATATACAATGCAGGAATTGTACTGTCTGTGCATAGTTGCATTTCAGAAGCTTTGAATAAGGTTTCTTGGTAATGAAGTCACTGTGATAGGAGTGGCATGACACTGGCTAGCACTTTGAGTAAAGAGGGCATTGATAAATATTCATAACCTTCATAATACATTTATCATTATTTTCAAGTTCTTTTTCCATATTTGAATGGCATCAAAACCTTCAAACTAAGATTCAGAGCAGAAGTGAGTCGCCATGTGAGTGGTAGGTTGGATTTTCTCAACTTGAAAATGTTTCGTGAAAACGGAATCAGTATGAATTTTGTAATGTTAGTGTCATACATGGTAGACTTTACACTGTTAATTGTACATTTATAATCATAGCTCCTAATTGTTTAAGCATTAAACATCAAAATAAATTGATAAGCCAGTGACTCTTGAGTAGACATACATATATAAAGACTATGAAACTGAAGATATGTATCTCAGATGCACAATAGAGATACAAAATGTAATATGTACTCAGTTCTAGAAAATTAGTAGTTTAGAATAGACATATAACTATAGATATAGTTTCAGTTGTTGTTCAGGAAATAGAGAGCAGTTATGGAAAACAATATCCTAGTGAAAACATCTGAATATATCATATTTAAACCATACCACTACCTCCTCCACTGCATTTCCCTCCATGCCCCTTGCTTGTCAGCACTGAGTGAGTTAGTCTGTATTTCCCCTCATTCTGGAGTTTGCAGGAAGACCCTGTGTTTTCGTCAGGCTCAATCAGACTCAGCTGGTCTAAGATCTTGTTTTACTGTTTTAGATGTGAATATTCTTATACGTGCTGTGTTTGAACAAAACATTCAGTTGCTGTTGCCCTGAATTTTTTCCCAGTATCTCAGGTGTTGTGTTTGGCTTAGTGCCCATTCCATACTACAATAATAAAACATGCACAGTCAGCCTCTTTATTATTCCATAGTGTTTCTTAATTTCGAAAGGATTCAGTTTCAGTGATGTTATGGTTGACTGAGTTCCAGATGTTCCACATTAATTAAGAAATTCGATATGTTACTGTGTTAATCTTAAAGCCACTATGTTCTTAACAGTCACAGTGAAGATGCACTTTTTTTGTGTTACCTTATTTCGAACAGCTTAGAAATTGTGTACACCTTTTATTGATGACAAATCTTTCTGTTCTTAAATGCCCTCATCATATTTTTTAACCGCTGGTAACACTTTAATACAACCATACTTTAAAAGCTAACAGCAAATGGTTAGTAAATGCTTTGTAAAATGATCAGTAAGATAATAAAATATTTAATTAATTTTCTAACCATCTATGACATCTTCCACTTGGTTGTTTAATTATCTGCACATCATTTTTACATGACCTCTAAAGAATAGTTGTAAAAGTGAACCCAACCTGACTTTAGACGTTAACAAGAGAAGTGCGTGGTATGGGGATCAGATGGCTGAGCGGTTAGGGAATCGGGCTACCAATCAGAAGGTTGCCGGTTCGATTCCTGGCTGTGACAAATTACGTTGTGTCCCTGGGTAATTAGTTGTGTCCCTGGGGGAATGTCCCTGTACTTACTGTAAGTCGCTCTGGATAAGAGCGTCTGCTAAATGACTAAATGTAACTGTAAAGTGTCAGCAGTACTTTACATTTCAGACTGATTATTCATGACATTTTAAAAGGTATAGAATGTCCAGGATTGGAGAGCCATTGATGACACTGATGATACTGACACAACGTTGACGAACAGGCTCAGAGTGTGTCAGAGATAAATGGCCGTTGGGTTTGAGCGTTAGCAGGGTGAGTGGGCTGTCTGGATAATGGTTTGGTTGTTGTGGTTACAGCCAAGAGCCACAGTCTGCAGTTCCTCTAGCTGTGCTAAGTGCTAGCGTAATACACCTCTATTCAGAGAACGGGTTGATATTTCTATAAATACAATGCAAAAATTCAAGCAAATAATGTATGCAAATGTGTTATGTATGCTATGCATTATTTACAACATCAAAAACAAAAATGTTCACCATAAAAAAAAAGACTTTGCAGAGGTTGATGGTTGTTCAGTAAAGTTTTCTTTTTGTGTGACATCCAAGATGTGTGATCACATTTTTGAGGTTTTGCTAGTTTTATTTTGTGCAATGTTTTGGGGCATAGAAGCCAATTATAAGGAAGAAACTGAACATTTCAGTGTAGTTGCCCGTAGGAACTAATGTGGTGCATAAGCAATTATTTTCCTGTTTTTCAGGATATTCTTATCTGTCCGTGGGTCCTCTGCCTAGGACCTGACAATGCATTCATTGTCCTTTGCCTCTTATTCTGTTTAGTTATGTAATGTACTATATCAGCTGGAAGCTATATCGGCTCTTCCCCCAAGCTGTGCCCTCTGATTATATACCAGAGAGCACAGATCTGATTACCTGTACCAGAGAGCACAGATCTGATTACCTGTACCAGAGGGCACAGATCTGATTACCTGTACCAGAGGGCACAGATCTGATTACCTGTACCAGAGGGCACAGATCTGATTACCTGTACCAGAGGGTACAGATCTGATTACCTGTACCAGAGAGCACAGATCTGATTACCTGTACCAGAGGGCACAGATCTGATTACCTGTACCAGAGGGCACAGATCTGATTACCTGTACCAGAGAGCACAGATCTGATTACCTGTACCAGAGGGCACAGATCTGATTACCTGTACCAGAGAGCACAGATCTGATTACCTGTACCAGAGAGCACAGATCTGATTACCTGTACCAGAGGGCACAGATCTGATTACCTGTACCAGAGAGCACAGATCTGATCACCTGTACCAGAGAGCACAGATCTGATTACCTGTACCAGAGAGCACAGATCTGATTACCTGTAGAGCACAGATCTCATTACCTGTACCAGAGGGCACAGATCTGATTACCTGTACCAGAGGGCACAGATCTGATTACCTGTACCAGAGGGCAAAATTATGTTGTGTCCTTGGGCAAGGCACTTCACCCATCTTGCCTCAGGGGAATATCCCTGTACTTACTGTAAGTCCCTCTGGATAAGAGCGTCTGCTAAATGATTAAATGTAAATGTAATGTTTCAATCAACAAAAAGTAAAGAGTACGTCTGTGTTTATATTTGTGTGTGAGGAAACAAATGTTTTTTTCCATCTAAAATGGACACATCAGATGTCCTTTTGTAAAGAGCTATCCTGTATAAATGTATTTAGTTTTTCCAGCGTTTTTTTGTTGTTGTATAGGGAGACATGTTTGTCATTGAACAGACGCTCTGGATAAGAGCGTTTGCTAAATGACTAAATGTAATTAGCATGAGGAAGCTAATGAGATATCTGATTAGGGATCAAAGTGATAGAAAGGAATCTCAGGCATGTTATCAATTCAAGCTTAACTGTAAATTAGTATGTTTGAGATGAACCTCTGGGCATTCAGACAGGTTTTGCCAGGCTTCTTCCATCCAGCTGTTGTTATTTTTATCTTATTTTAAGTACAGTATGGCCATCTTGCTTAAAACACCATCAATTATTTAGTGACCTGGATATGTCCAAGAAATGACAAGGCCAGCTTTCACACCACTAGGGAGGTGGTTGTTATAATTCGCATAGTCGTGGCTGCCACACCAGGAACATCAATCCTTTTTCCTCCTCTCAGCCCTGAGGCTGTTAAAACCACTTAAAGGTGGGGTGTCCTGGTGACACGTGTCCCATGTAGGCTGAGGTCTTGAAGCAGAGGCACGGGTCCCATTCAGGCCTGGGCTGTGTCTCCTCCCTCTCCCTCCTACGTTTCCTGTTTATTATCTACCTGTCTGTGCAATACATAAGTATATACGTATAGCTCTAATAAAGATTTTATCACCAAATAACACCGTACTGAGGAGTCGATCTGATCCTGTGACAAAAAAGGAAATGTTCCCTGAATCCAATTTACAACTTGGCAGTACATCGTCTATGATTAAAAACAAAAAATGACGCTCATTAAAGTTACTGAGGATTGAAAGCAGTTTGACAGTTGACTGTTAAAAGTCAACAGAATAAGATTGAGACAACGTGTAGACCACACTGGGCAGATCGCTCAGGCCTCGTTATCAATATAAATGATCCCCATGACGATGACATATTGGACTCTTAATATTACACAATTTTTGTGTGTAATAATAAAGAAGAACCCATTTCCTCTCCTGACTTCCCCACGCCCCTGATTAGTCTGTGTCTCCTTCACAGTCCTTGGGGATATGCCTCTACCTGGAAAGGACAGATTTAGCATGAAGAGATGGATCAATAGGAAGATAGCATCAAAAACGTGGAACTGAACAGCAGGTTTAGAGGTATTGACTTTGGGGCGTTGGAAGCTTTTGAAAGCCGTGCTTCACTAGGGGCTTAGTGGGCGGATTTGGCCTCAGTGACTTCTTCAACTGACTTTAACAGGGTTCTAACCTATCAAAGTAAGAAAACACATTTGCCCCAGAGAGAGAGACAAGGACAGAGCAAGTGAGGGAGAGAGCAAAGGAGGCTAAGTGCTTGGGGGATAAGATCACATAAACATCTACCCTTGAATGAGACTACACACAGTTACATGTATAATGGTGTTAAACATGGCCTACTATGCCTTTACTCGTTCATCAATATGACTGTCCTTGAAGACAATCACAGGAGAACGTGAAAAAAAACTGCATTTATTGGAGTACATGATCCGTGTTCATGTTGCGGTGAAGATCAATGTTTTTCACCCTGCATGAACTGTACTGAACTCTCGTGGGACACGAGATATGGGAGAAAGTAGACTGTCTCGTTCAGGGGCGAATCTAGGTTCCCACTTTTGGGGGGGGCTAAGCCCCTAGATAAAACCTATTATTTGGGGGGCTAATGACACTTTTGGGCTAGATACGCCCATGCTCCAGGATCCACATGTTTGCTCTGAGATCGCAAGAAGGTTGGGTTTAGGTCCGAAGTCCCTGGGTTAAGTTGAGGCATTAGTCCTAAGTTTTAGGTTTAGGTGTAGGTTCAGAGTTTTAGGTTTAGGGATGGATTCCTGTCTATGGTCAGTATTAATCCAATGGTCCAGTGGAGCTCTGGTGGGAAAGGTCCAGGACCTTTTTACTCCATCTATAATAGATGTCAGTCTGAGAATCACTGCCCCTCCGGGGTTAAGAGATAATCGGTGTCCGGAGACTTTAAGACTGAAGGTTGTGAGAGGAACGATGTAGAGCAGGACTAATTGGGTAGGGCAATATATGGGTTGAATAACTTATCTGAACTTAAATTAATTGACTGCCAGGTCATGGTTCAAGTTAGGTCGGTCAGGTTGAAGTCAACATGTCCAAGAGAATACGTTTCTCATGGGGGGTAGCAATGCTAAGAACCAGGGAGGCAAAAGCGTATCCTGGGGTATGGGTTTGATCACACCCCTCAGGCTAAAGGGTGATGATCAGGATCAGTCAAAGGTGCAGTGGTGCATGAGTGGGGTTAACCCCCGTAAAAGACTGGGCTACGATCAAGGTCCTGAGCCCTGGACCACCACATCCTGCGTGCTGTCCCGAGTGGGACGCAAGAGGGCCGCATACTTACCGCCCACCCAAACAGACTGCTTGTTAACACCGCAAGGTTACCACAGCCTGCCCGGAGAGGGCCTGAAGAACCACTTACCCAGACAGACTGCTTTGTGATCACAGCCTGCCCAGAGTGGGTCAAAAACCTCCCACCCACTTAGACAAGCTGCCCCTGTCACAGCTTGCCCAGAGAGGGCTGAGGAGGGTGCTGGCGGAAGGGAGGCAAGATTCTAAATCTTGGAACACCCTACAAGCTTCTACCAGCGGCTACGGCCTAGGTTTGTCGGCGGGTGAGACCTGGGAATATGTCCCATTGTGCTAAACCACTGGACCCACCAATCTTCTACCAACGCTAACTATACATCAGCAAAGAAGCATACTCACCAAAGCCGCGGAAAACCCGGTCTAGCACCGTTATGTCAGGAGTCTGCTGAGGGATCCGGATGAGGTCCTGAATCGTTTCAGGGAGAGCCCATCAACTGAGGTAGCAAATCTTTCAACGGTGAGAGCGGCAAGCGGCATCGGCGGCGGGTAGGGAGACCCCATCAACTGAGGTAGCAAATCTTTGACAAACGGTGAGAGCGGCAGAAAAGCGGCGGAAAAAAAGAAAAAAAAGCTGTCAGCCCCAAAGGATCATGGGAACTCAAATAAATTGAGAAACCAAAGGTAGGACTGGAAGCCCCGAAGAGGGGTATCGGCCTGAGTATTAGTGTCGATTAAATTGGTTGACTGGCACTAAAGGTGTCACGGCCAGGGCCACCCCCCCAGAGATGGGGAGAGGCCCCTGTGAAACTTAATGGGTCCCCTGACCTGTCAATCCGAGGGACATGGCAGTGTAAGGCGGAAACAAGGCACTCAAGGTGTCAGGGACTCCCCCCAGAAAAGTGTTTTTGATGTGCTTTTGATTTAAAATATGAAAAAAAAGTTTTTTTTAATTAATTTGGGGGGGGCTAATTAATCTTTTGTGGGGGCTCCAGCCCGTGGTCTCGTTTGTCCACAGTCGAGCATGAAGCTTCTTTATGCAAGGCAGGGCCAGGACGCCATCCCCATTCCACTAAGACAAATACGTCCAAAATGATGGGATTTAACAAGATCAAGATAATACAAATAGTTTTGTGTAAGGTAAATGCCATTTAGCATAGAACGTCTTTTCGGTTTTGCACGTTTAAGCTCTGTCATGTGGGACTTAAAGCCAAATCTAAAGCAGTCTAATGTGTTTTTTTTTACACAAATCTCCCTTTGACAAAACAAATTGATGACGCATTACTCATAAATCAAGTAGGTATTCATGGTGTTTCCTGCTTCAATGAACTGTGTTATACAGATAACAATGATTCATCTTTTCCCTCAGATGTTCTTTTTAATACAAACACATACTGGTTAAATATTGACCTGTTTAAATCTGACTGAAATAAATGTAATGCAAGATTAAAGTGTCATCTATCGTATCAAAAAGTGCAGGAATTAGAAGTCCAAACAGTCGGGTTGTTATGACACATTTTTTTTTATCAGCGGTCTTGGAAGCATTGGAGGCCACACATGGTTACATAATACAAATCAAGGTACAATTCCGTTAATCACAACTTTATTACATTATGCATCTATGAGAATCTAAACTGATTCATAAAACACATTATGTATACCATCACGTTTTATTCAACAGCCCAATGGCTCTAGTTAAACAGTCAGATTATCACACTTTCCAACAGTAGCATCTTTCCCACACGGTGAAGACAGAGGCTGAAGTGTAGATGGTCATGTGGTGTGGGGTCGTGTTGTGGGGTCGTGGGGTCGTGAGGTCGTGGGGCGGGCTCTTGTTCACATGGCCTGGCGGATCTTCTCCAAGCTCTTCTCGATGTTGTCGATGACCTCCACAGCTGCCTTGGGGATGCGGGTGCCCGGGCCGAAGATGCAACACACACCGCTCTGGAAGAGGAATCGTATCTGCAGGGGGGGGTACACATCACACCGCTCTGGAAGAGGAACTCGTAGTCCTGCACAGGGAACAGAACATCTCAGATCTACTGGGGATTTGGAGTTGGAAAGAGACGATAGATAAGTAAGACGTGTACATCCAGAATAGGCTGGCTACCGTACATCCTGTCCTGAATCTTATATCACAACCAGCCCCTCGAAATATCCACAAGGATATAATTCATCGACCAGATCAGACAAAAAACTACAGGGGTGCTAAAAACCTACGAATACAAATCTTGTTCTGTAACACCATTCTCTTCTCATAAAAAAAAACTGAAAAAAACTATGACTAACAATGACTAGAACTAGGATTATTAATGCAGCCTTCTAAACAAAAGAACATCCAACAAGTTGTTTACACTTTTCCATTTTTAGAAGACAAATAGATGTGTTCTAGGTACAGCCCAGTCGCATGTTCTACTGACGAGAGCTAGAACAACAAAAGGAACATAAATTAAAGTAACATTGTTACTTTACTTTTTGGTCAACCATTGACATCTATGACAACATGACATTTCTAGGAAACTCCATTTCCCCTTTCAGAAGCTAAGTATTCATCATGTTATGAAATGGTTTGCACTACGTCCATCTAACTATGACAAGTCTATAATTGACACATCGGTGTATTTTATATAACGGTTACAGGAGTGTAGCTAACGAAAGGACTGTGGAAAAAACATGTAATTGTGGTTGCCCTCCCAGCACCCCCAACGGACTTGACCGAGGCTGTGTGTGACGTGAACCGGACTGTGGCGAGAGGATCACTACAAACAGACAGCCCGAGACAGAGCTATAGATTTATATGTCAATTCAGATCAACGTAATCTGCAACTTGTTTTGATTCACACTCACTACTCGAGGGCTCTCCGTCCGAAATCACTCGATACGGTTGTTATGACAACCCGCACGGACTCCTCGCGAAAGGTCATGGACATGGTAAATGACGATGCCTTTCGTGGCCTTCACCCGGCCTTCCCCCTGCTACGGTTTGTCCTGAGCTTTGCTGGACTGTGCCGTGTTACTGTGTGCTAGACTGGGGACTGTATTCTGCAGCCAATTAGGAGAAAGCTGCTCTGTCCTGCAGCCAATCAGGAGAAAGCTGCTCTGTCCTGCAGCCAATCAGGAGAAAGCTGCTCTGTCCTGCAGCCAATCAGGAGAAAGCTGCTCTGTCCTGCAGCCAATCAGGAGAAAGCTGCTCTGTCCTGCAGCCAATCAGGAGAAAGCTGCTCTGTCCTGCAGCCAATCAGGAGAAAGCTGCTCTGTCCTGCAGCCAATCAGGAGAAAGGTGCTCTGTCCTGCAGCCAATCAGGAGAAAGCTGCTCTGTCCTGCAGCCAATCAGGAGAAAGCTGCTCTGTCCTACAGCCAATCAGGAGAAAGCTGCTCTGTCCTGCAGCCAATCAGGAGAAAGGTGCTCTGTCCTGCAGCCAATCAGGAGAAAGCTGCTCTGTCCTGCAGCCAATTAGGAGAAAGCTGCTCTGTCCTGCAGCCAATCAGGAGAAAGCTGCTCTGTCCTGCAGCCAATCAGGAGAAAGCTGCTCTGTCCTGCAGCCAATCAGGCCTCCAACCCTCTAAATACCGTCTTCTTCTTCTTCTTATGACGCCTGTGATCGTCTGCTGCTGCCCTCTCCCATTCAGAGAAGACCAGGCTGGAACAGCGTGTGATGTCATTGTATGATAACCACTTATGAACAAGGAGGAAATGACTGCTTTCAGCATCGACACACTCCTGCAGACGGAGAGACCCGTCGCCAGGCATCACCCTTTTTATTCTGGCACAAACAAGTTTCATGCTGGCAACATGTAACATCCATCCACCTCCTATCCAGGAATCAGAAGGATTATGTAGGAGGGAAGCAGAGTGGAGCCCGAGCCTCGCAAGGCGCTCTGGGAATAATGACAGGGGATTCTGGTTCTCTGAACCATCCACCCTTTCTCACCAAATCTAAAGCTGACATCTATTACTGTAACACTATCCATCCTCAGATCCTGATTATAGATCTAGTCTGTGGGAGAGTAAGAGAGAGAGAGAGAGAGAGAGTGAGTGAAAGGGAGAGAGAGAGACGAACTGGGGGAATTCAATTAATTCTGTAAATCAGAGATGAAAGCATTCTTCCAGGGTGTGCACTCACAGCTTCTGCTTAAGTTTATCATCTGGATTGGTGATAAGTGTGAGGCTTGGGGAAAGACCCTCTCCTACTTATTTAACCTTCCTTGGCACACACTTCAGTTAAATGTTTCCTGTCAAAAAACACTCCTGAGACTAAAACCACCATTCCACGGCTTTAACTGCGAGAGGACGCTGTGTTGGAGAGGGTTATCCAGCCTCCCCCTAGAGAAACAGACGGAATGGAAGACTAATCCCAAGCTGGCAAAATATTGTTTCTGTTAAGGTAAGAGGACATCAGACAGGGAGAGAGAGGGAAAAAGAGAGGAGGGGGGGGGAAGAGAGAGAGAGAGATGACAGAGAGAGAGAGAGAGAGAGAGAGATGACAGAGAGAGAGAGAGAGAGAGAGAGATGACAGAGAGAGAGAGAGAGATGACAGAGAGACCAGAAATACATCCGTCAGCGGGGAGACAGGAACTGACACATGTCGATCCTCCGGAGGTCTGAGGTTACCTGTGGTGGAATGACGCCCCCGCAGATGACCAGGATGTCGGGGCGGTTCAGGTTCCTCAGCTCCTTGATGAGCTCTGGGACCAGCGTCTTGTGCCCCGCGGCCAGGGTACTGACGCCCACGCAGTGTACGTCCGCATCTACCGCCTGCTGGGCCACCTCCAGCGGAGTCTGCTCCACCAAGGGAACACGGGACAAAACGTGACTGGGACTCACGCACAGGGTTTAAGGAAAAACTGTTCATGAAATTCAGGTCATTTTTTTATTCTGGTCAGGGAGAAGACAAAGTTAAGCCCGGATCCTCCGACCAACACAGTACGGTCCTTTACCAAGGACAGACCCTTAATCTGACAGCCGCCTTGACAACTACTAGAGAAAGAGATCTGTGAAGCTACAAATAAATGAGATTCCACTTAACAGTGATCAATACCTTAAGAAAAGCCTGTTTACATGTAGGTTCACCTGGAATAACATGTATTAGCCATAACATAGCACCCCAGGCCTTAACCTACAGGGAAGCTGTCCTAAGGGCAGGTAGAGGACACAGGTTAGTGAGCGCTGGATGATGTGTGATGATGCCTTTTTATCAAGGATCCCAAAAGGTTTAACAACAGGAGGAGAACGCATCAACATGGGGGTCAGATGGCTGAGCGGTTAGGGAGTTGGGATATTAATCAGAAGGTTGTTGGTTCGATTCCCGGCCGTGCCAAATGACGTTTGTGTCCTTGGGCAAGGCACTTCACCCTACTTGCCTCGGGGAGAATGTCCCTGTACTTACTGTAAGTCTCTCTGGATAAGAGCGTCTGCTAAATGACTAAATGTAAATGTAACATGTAAGTACTGCCAGGTGAAGTCTTCACTTCACTGACGTCTCAGAGGAGTGATGACGTACACATGATGATGACGTACACATGATGATGACGTACAGATGATGATGAAGTACACACGTGACAGTTATGAAACACAGGTTCATGTCATGTAAGAGACGCACGCGGCTCACGCTCTCACCCATCTGAACAATCGTCTGACATTTCCTTTGGTCACGTACTCGCAATTTTGATGGTTTTTATGATTGATGGATTTTTTTTTACTGTGTCTGTACAAAAATAAATAATGACCTGGCCAGAGAAAGTTTAATCTTTGTCTGTGGTGGGAACAAAAAACAATGTTGATGGATGACAGCAAGAGATTTGATTTAGAAAATAGTTGAGACTTATCTTGGCGACACAGGGTCACACACATCTCAACTCTGAATGTAAAGTCATTACACACTAGATTTGACACTACAAAGACATAGTGCTGTCACTAACGTCAGCTAAGAGATAAGAACCCAACAGTCTGTCCGTATCGTACGTCCTGCTTTCAACTTCATACAAGACGCGAACCATTTCTATCAAAGTCGTTTAATGAAACGTCTGTATCGAAACTTTCGCTTTAACTGAATCTCTTCGATTTGCTGACCACGTTATCGCTCTGTCACAGGCATGATACTGTCTCACCCGAGTGTACGGCGCACACACTACCGTACTGGCAGCCCCACACACACACCATCAACTTGGTGGGGTTTCGGTTGGCTGAGCGGTGAGTGAATCGGGCTATTAATCAGAAGGTTGCCGGTTCTAATCCAGGCCGTGCCAAATTATGTTGTGTCCTTGGGCAAGGCACTTCACCCTACTTGCCTCGGGGGAATGTCCCTGTACTTACTGTAAGTCGCTCTGGATAAGTGTGTCTGCTAAATGACTAAATGTAAAATGTAAATGTAACTTGTCACCCCACTCTGTAAGGAGAGTAATTATCTCGAGCATTGTTCTAGAACACTGCAAGGGTCAATGTAAATATGAGTGGAGAACCTTAAAAGCTGGCTGAGAGAGGGGAAAGCAGTTAGACTGGGCGCTCTGGGGGAAACAGCAAGAGATAAATTGCCATACTTCACTGCATGGAAGGTTTTCCCTGGTGGTCCAGCTAATTGTCAGTCTCTCTGTCTCTCTCTCTCCCCTCTCTCTCTGAAGAGGAGGAGGTTTGGGAGGCAGAGAATGTTAATGATACCAAGCCAGTAGACAAAAGGAAATGGGCACTTTTGCATGAAGAGAAGGGAGGGATTAGTGATATTTTCCAAACAGTATCTTAACTCCAAGGTATTCTCCTTTGATCTTCAGAGCAGCAGTGTTCTTCATTTGTGGGGAATGTTTTGGTCTAAAGAGGACTTCACCCCTATCGATACAACACTACTTTAGGCTATTTGATCTCGTTAAATGAGTATGGCTCTTTTATCATCTCTACAGCTGCTCTCTGTAATACAGAGTGATAAACAACCCTGGAATAAATGTAACCTAGGAAACCTCAGCACCACAGATTATACAGGCCATCGACGGCTACAACATCACACAACATCTCACAAGGGATAGGTATATATACCTATTCCTATACCTTGTGTGTCCCTAGGTATACATATATAAGGAATGGGTATAGCTCAGTAGTGTAGCTTCAGATCGGTCTAGATGTTGCAAGCAGGGCTAGAAATGAACGGCGTCCCGTCGAAAATATATTTTTTCTCCCCAAAAAAATCTTAAAACCTTTTTTTACTACAGCCACACCAATAATTGTGTATTATCTTGTGTCTGTATTCACATTGAAATTCAGACATTGATTTGAGCCCCACGACTGTATTGACTACTTAAATAGTGTTGCAAATAACCTAGACCTATGTCAGGATATCGAAATGCAAAAACACAAGAATGTCCATTTAGGGACGGATCAAGTTCAGTTTGGAAGGGTTAATTTCACACTTCAGGACGGCACTGGGACAGCGAGGAGAAAGGTTTCTTCCATTTTTTTCTCTTGCATTGAGTTTTTCTGGGAGTTTTTCCTTGTCTTCCTTGAGGGTTTAGGTTGGTTGAGGGGCAGTTTTTATGGGCGTATGTGAAGCCCTCTGTGACATGCTTGCGTGTAAAAAGGGCTATACAAATACATTTTGATTTGATTTGATTTGGTTAGTTGGGAGCCCTGGTTCCAGGTTCACATCCTAGTCTGGACAACCCACTTTGGACCAACTGAATCCATGATTATTAGCATTATTTAAATCAAAACCCATCACACACCATCCCCAACCCATCACACCCAACACCATCAGCACTATACACTCACCTGGAAGAGAGGTCCAATGTCCACATCGAAGCCCAGGTCAGCGAAGCCAGTGGCGATGACCTTTGCACCCCTGTCATGACCATCCTGGCCCATCTTCGCCACCAATAGACGAGGGTTTCTCCCCTCGAGTTTTTTAAACTCAATAACCCTGGAAACGCCAGGCAGGAAATGACACGGGACACTTTATTAGCACATACACGGACGTCTGTCGTCAAGTGTCCCACCACGAAATGTCTGAATGATCACTCATTACAGGACATCATTATTACAGAACGTCATTGTACCGTAAAAACGAATGCGACACACTCTGCTTTGCTGTTCCCAGCAGGATGAGGACTATGATGTGCATGATTATCTAAACACCTCACACAGCATCACTCAAAGGGCTGCAGTTTAGTTTGAAATATAAAACCTTGTTTACAAACTGTTGGAAAAATTAAAGATGTAACAAATTTATCCTGTATAAGAATGATTCTGTGTTCCAGTATTCCTTCGACTGACTGTGCAATGCTTGATAGATTAATATTTCTGACACAAACACCTTCATGATCAGACTAAAGAGAGGCTTCGTGAAGCCTTGTCACAGTCCTAGTCTCACAGGTAGTCGTCCATCTTACCGGTTGTTGGTCAGCGTGATTTCGTCGTTTTCTCCGTACTCGCTGCGGTAGGCTCCGCTCACCATCCTGGTGCTGGCTTTGTGCTCTCCGAACACGGTCTTCATGGCGTCTGTGATCTCCCCGACTGAACACCTGTTGAAGAGAACATGTCCCCTCGCAAGGATTATAAAGACAAACCAGTGGAAAAGGACCCGACTAGAACCATCTCAAAACCATTCTAGAGCCAAGCTAGGAGCATTCTAGAACCCGACTACAACCATCCCAAAACCATTCTAGAGCCAAGCTAGGAGCATTCTAGAACCCGACTAGAACCATCCCAAAACCATTCTAGAGCCAAGCTAGGAGCATTCTAGAACCCGGCTACAACCATCCCAAAACCATTCTAGAGCCAAGCTAGGAGCATTCTAGAACCCGACTAGAACCCTCCCAAAACCATTCTAGAGCCAAGCTAGGAGCATTCTAGAACCCGACTAGAGCGGGAGGGGTCTGGGGTCTGGGGGCGTACCTGGCACGTGCTGCCTCCACAGCCAGGCCCAGGAGGTTCCCCTCCCGCGTGCGAGCGCACTCCTCGATGGCCGCCAGACACGACGTGGCCTTCTCTGCATCACGGCTCGCTCTGACCTGTGGGAAGAACCAAGACACAACATCAGCTGTGGGAGGACATGGCCGGTGTCACATACTGAGACTGGATCCATCTCACAGTACACTATGAAGTGTGTAACTTTGTGTGTGAGAAGTGTGTGTTTCTAATTACGGGAATCGAACCAGTAACCTTCTGATTACTAGCCCGATTCCCTAACCGCTCAGCCACCTGACTCACTTATTAACCCCTGTGGCACAACAGCTGAAACAACATCAGTTATTGGGCAATTAGGCTTGGCTGTAGATCTCTTTATTAAAGGGCTGTGCTACATGTGTACGCCACCAGTTTCTATAAATCAATGTCCACACAGACCCTGCTGAAAACAGACAGGCAGGCAGGCAGACAGAGAGACAGATGGACGTTCAGAGAACAGACAGGTAGACACACAGAATGAGAGACAGACGGGAAGGTTTATCCCTATATAAGGAGGTTAGGTTACCTCAGGCTGAAGCTAACAGATGGGTTCATGTTGATCAGGCATTTAAAACCAATCTTTCCATTTCAAATCTCAACGACTAGTTCCTCAACCCTCCCGCCTCTGCCTTCATTAACAGAACCTCCACTTGTCTGAGAGAGTCTGAACAGCCGTATCCCTGAGAGACGGAGAAGCGTGAAGAGGGAGTGAAGTGAACATGATCTGTGCTGCTCTTCTCTCAGGCCCGTTTGATGCTAAGTGACTTTTCAGGAGAGCCAGACACACAGACGTGGCCTTGTGGCCAGCAGCGTTACCGTGGTAGAACCCGTCTTCCCAGGCACTAGTGCTCGAGCGCCAGTGTGTACAGCTCCTAATGCTAATCAAATGGATTCGATTCTTAACTGCCTGATCCCTTTGTGCTCAACAAATTGAACAAGACGATGCGCAAAAATAAAAATAGCTACTCCAAAGTTCATCGAATTTGGCCTGGGGGAGATAATCCTTCTGCTCATCCTGTCTGCCTCTCATCCCGTCTGCCTCTCATCCCGTCTGCCTCTCATCCTGTCTGCCTCTCATCCTGTCTGCCTCTCATCCTGTCTGCCTCTCATCCTGTCTGCCTCTCATCCTGTCTGCCTCTCATCCTCGTCTGCCTCTCATCCTCTCTGCCTCTCATCCTCTCTGCCTCTCATCCTCTCTGCCTCTCATCCTCTCTGCCTCTCATCCTGTCTGCCTCTCATCCCTGTCTGCCTCTCATCCTGTCTGCCTCTCATCCTGTCTGCCTCTCATCCTGTCTGCCTCTCATCCTGTCTGCCTCTCATCCTGCCTGCCTCTCATCCTGTCTGCCTCTCATCCTGCCTGCCTCTCATCCTGTCTGCCTCTCATCCTGTCTGCCTCTCATCCTGTCTGCCTCTCATCCTGTCTGCCTCTCATCCTGTCTGCCTCTCATCCTGTCTGCCTCTCATCCTGTCTGCCTCTCATCCTGTCTGCCTCTCATCCTGTCTGCCTCTCATCCTGCCTCTCATCCTGTCTGCCTCTCATCCAGGCAGACATCATGTCAAGGAGATCACAACTTTGGAAATATGTGAAGCCTGCAGCTCATAAGAGCATCAAATCATACTAGCTGTGTGCCGTGGAGCAGATGTTGGCTGACAGACGCATTCAGAATCACAGCGGTGGAGGAATGAAAAGGATATCATGATGCTCAGGATGATGTTATGTACAATAAGCATTTAGCAGACGCTCTTATCCAGAGCGACTTACAGTAAGTACAGGGACATTCCCCCAGAGGCAAGTAGGGTGAGGTGCCTTGCCCAGGAACACAACTGGGCCCCCCCCAGTTGCCGCCCCACCACCACCACGAAAATGATCTCATGCACAATAATAGGTCAGTGTGGATGAAGCCATCTGCTAGCGGTCCAAATCCATGTTTCTGACACCAGATAGAAGGAAACAAAGTATTCTACCAAGGATAAACAGGTCAATGATGCAACACAAGAGGAGTAACCTTTCCTTCAGTGGATCAGATGTACACACATGTTGGACCACAGATTGGATGATTGTTATCTAAGCTGGGCCAAACAATAGCGTCGCTTTCCTAGGGCAGATAAAGGACGTCATTAAAAGTCACACAAACTAGTTTATCTCTAGAGAGGCGTTCCTTCTCATGAGAAAACAGCACACCATCATCAGGTCTTATGACCCAAATTTATGAGTGAACAGACAGAGTGCCATTTAGAAGACAGCATCAAGTAGTACATTGCATTTGCTATGGAGGGTTATGGTTAAATGGAATTAAGGCTGAAAACATTTGGAGGGGTGCGGATTAGGTGAAAAATAATCAAATTATCCAAATGATTTATTTCAGTTGCATTGCAGAGACACAAAGTCCCTATTTTGTGTGTATGTGTGAGTCCTTTGTATTGCTGATAATAACATAACCTCAATGTTATAACTCAGCACAGATAATAGTATTATCTTTGTCGAGTTAAAAACGTCTTTAATTTTTTTCCAACGTCTCTATGAATATTTGGTTGCGGTAACTTGAGTTTAGGAGAAGACGGCAGTTTGTTGAAAAACGTTTGGCTAGAGAGCCGAGCACTATATTGTAGAGCACAGCAGACGTTGTCACAGCAACTCAATCTAAACCACAATTCACCTTTCCACAGATAACCATCTGTAGCAAGGTCGAGTCCTCAATCGCCCTGAACCCTGATACAGCTGATTATTTTTGGGCAACATTCCTTTGCTGTTCTAATACCACAGATGGAACATATGATCGAGCTTGTTGGTTTGAACTCTTAACATGAGTTCAAACCACGTCACATAGTTGTGTTTGTGAGCAAAATGGACAAGACTATGGCTGGAGACGTGATGTGATCTAAGAAGACAGCCAGACAGCCAGACACAGACCCCTGTAAGCGAACAATGTTACTCACATTCTTCAGCTTGTCGATCTGTTTGTTGCGCACGCTGGTGTTGTCTATAGCCAGCACTTCCACAGTCTCCTCCGTCTCCAGACGATACTTGTTCACACCGACGATGACCTCACTTCCTGTGGGGGCCAATTATGAGGAGACACGTTCTGGATCAATGAGAGGACCAAGAACACACACACACAACACACACACTAACACACACACACATCTGCTACCTGAGCAGCACCAGCTACTGCCAGCTGAAAGCATCGGAACATCTGTGTTTGTTTTCGTCACAAGAGACTAAATCCCTATTGTACACACAAAAACACACTGAGGTGAATTGGGGGGTCACTTTCAAAGCTCGACAGTAGCCAGTTTGCTACCAATGTTTTCACTCGGCAAGGAACACTGACAGATCCCAAGTCACCTAATTTCTTCCCCTCCCCCTACACCTCCCTCTCCCTCCCTCTCTCCCCCTACACCTCCCTCTCCCTCTCTCTCTCTCTCTCTCTCCCCCTCCCCCTCCCCCTCTCCCTCCCTCTCCCTTCACAGGCCTGGCTCTGTGAAGAGGGCAGCAGCAGAGAGCTCCCTTGCGTGCCACACGCTGGCTAACCCCTGCCATGTTCACAAGGTCAATCGTCTGGCATCTGATATGACAGCCTGGGGTCCTCGCTAGGATGAAAGGCCCAGATGAGGGAGATCGAGCCTGGAGTGCAGGCCTCCTGTGTGTGGGGTGTGGGGGGTAGGTATGCACATGTGTGATCAAACAGGTGTCAATACTGAGCCAAACCCAATGCAACCCCATGAAATAGTGAAGTGATATGATATTAAAGTGATGAGAGAGAGAGAGAGAGAGAGAGAGAGAGAGAGAGAGAGAGAGAGAGGTGTATACTATATTGACAGCACTGGGCAGTGCTGTCAGTGAGACAGAAAGAAGAGCATGGTTCTTGTTGCTATGGTGTTTGGATCTGGGATGTAATTCCTAGGCTGGTTAAGACAACATCTCGACAAGGCACAGCCTGGGCCCAATAAAGCTTCAGCCTTTGGTCCAGGCAGGTTCTCCACAGAGAGCCACAGAAGATGAAGAGATCGACAACTGAAATCCAACCAAATCCCTGAATTAACATGCACACACACTTTAGATGAACCATTCCCTTATCATTAGCCTTCAAATCCCAGACACTTCACACCATCTGTGTAAACACGCCCCCTCAACACACACACACACACCACACACACACACACCACACACACACACACACCACACACACGCCCCCCTCAACACACACACCACACCACACACACACACACCACACACACACACACCACACACACACACACACACGCCCCCCCTCAACACACACACACACACCACACACACACACACACGCAGGTCTTTGTAAGGCCAATGATGAACGTGTGAGACCAGGGAACGGAGTGTGCAGTAGGCAGAGCAGATAGATCGCTTCTGCTTGGTTCCCCAGAGAGACCCCTGAAGATGCAGACCCTCAAGCCATCTTGCAGCTAGCCCGCGGCAACCAAGTGCGGAGAATTGCGGTTAAAATTCATATATGCAAACTGTGTACAGAGGACTATGAGGAATTCATATGGGAATGGAGAGTTTTACAGTCCACTTTAATACATATGTCCGCTTCGCCACATTCAGGATGTGATTGAGAGCTGCTGTGGAATTTAATGGGAATCGGAACATTTGAGTTGAGGGGGAGGAAGACTCCGGGTCAGATCGCACGCAGAGAAATGTGTGAGTAGCCTGACGACACCTCTACCGCCCCCCCCCCATCCCCCCTTCCAGTATCTGGGGACAGATGTGAGGCGAGTCCCAGAGGGGGTGCCAGCTCTCATCAGGCTCGTGTGCTCCGGAGATGACAGACACTGTTGGGCCGCCGCAGCCTGCCTGGTCAGGGACACTGCTGACGCCATCTGCTGAACGGGAAGACCACAACAGCTGGCAGCGCTGCCATCCAACTCCACTCTAAACGCATGGGACTAATTGGTGCCGTTTTGTATGGGTCTGGGTGTATAGGTCTGGAGGTTCTCTGAGGGCGAGAACAGAGTTTTGGGTGCACTTTAGGGCCTTATGGATGAATACACATCCACACGACTGACTGAAGAGCACTCTACATACACTAAGTCACGACTTTCTTCTGAATGTATTCCGTGGACAAAGTGTGAAGGTCCTTTCGAGGTGTTCTGTTGTCCGATCTAAAGAAAGACATTGTGTTCTGAAAGAGCATGAAATATTGTTGGAAAGTGTCTGGTAAATACAGACATGGTTGGTGGGAACTAACCAGTAAACGTCTGTGCACTTCTGGTTCTTGACTGATCTATTGTGCTTACTGTAGGAGATGATTGTTTGTCGCATGTGCTGAATAAAGATAAATCCCCCCCCTCCCCTTTCCCCCCCAAAAGGTTTAATTAAATATTGAGTGGATGCCTTCTGCCTGACTGGGCCCAGATTCTGCCTGTGGGGAAACACTTACCTTAAAGGGTTGTGGAGGGGAGGGAGAGCAGGAGGGAGAGAGCAGGTGGGAGAGAGCAGGAGGGAGAGAGCAGGAGGGAGAGAGCAGGAGGGAGAGAGCAGGTGGGAGAGAGCAGGAGGGAGAGAGCAGGAGGGAGAGAGCAGGTGGGAGAGAGCAGGAGGGAGAGAGCAGGAGGGAGAGAGCAGGAGGGAGAGAGCAGGTGGGAGAGAGCAGGAGGGAGAGAGCAGGGGGAGAGAGCAGAGGGAGAGAGCAGGAGGGAGAGAGCAGGAGGAGAGAGAGCAGAGGGAGAGAGCAGGGGGAGAGAGCAGGAGGGAGAGAGCAGGTGGGAGAGAGCAGAGGGGAGAGAGCAGGTGGGAGAGAGCAGAGGGAGAGAGCAGGAGGGAGAGAGCAGGAGGGAGAGAGCAGGAGGGAGAGAGCAGAGGGGAGAGAGCAGGAGGGAGAGAGCAGAGGGGAGAGAGCAGGTGGGAGAGAGCAGAGGGAGAGAGCAGGTGGGGAGAGAGCAGGAGGGAGAGAGTCAGGAGGGAGAGAGCAGGAGGGAGAGAGCAGGAGGGAGAGAGCAGGAGGGAGAGAGCAGGTGGGAGAGAGCAGGTGGGAGAGAGCAGGAGGGAGAGAGCAGGAGGGAGAGAGCAGGTGGGAGAGAGCAGGAGGGAGAGAGCAGAGGGGAGAGAGCAGGAGGGAGAGAGCATGAGGGAGAGAGCAGAGGGGAGAGAGCAGAGGGGAGAGAGCAGGTGGGAGAGAGCAGGAGGGAGAGAGCAGGTGGGAGAGAGCAGGAGGGAGAGAGCAGGTGGGAGAGAGCAGGTGGGAGAGAGCAGGTGGGAGAGAGCAGGAGGGAGAGAGCAGGTGGGAGAGAGCAGGAGGGAGAGAGCATGGGGAGAGAGCAGGTGGGGAGAGAGCATGTGGGAGAGAGCAGGAGGGAGAGAGCAGAGGGGAGAGAGCAGAGGGAGAGAGCAGGAGGGAGAGAGCAGGAGGGAGAGAGCAGTAAGACCAGGGTCAGGGTGGTTCAGTGTTCAGTACCTGAGTCTATGCGAGCCTGTCTGCGGGCAGCACACTCCTCTATGCGTAGTTTAGGAATGCCTTCAGCCACAGCTCTGGCCATGCCCCCCACCTCCTCAATCTCATTGATGAACTACACAGGAGAGGACAACACACACACACACACACCGCACGCACGCACGCACCACACACACACACACACGTATTAACATGGAGCAAAACTCTTCTAGGCAAATTGGGGAAAAACTATCTGGACAAGTTCTAAGCAGTGGAGCGCTGGCTCCTGACCCCCTGACCCCTGACCTTCAGGGCGGTGTTGTAGACGTCATCCGTCAGGGACTCCATCATGTAGGATCCCCCCCAGGGGTCGGCCACGTTGGGTATCCCCGACTCCTCCTGGAGGATGATCTGGGTGTTGCGGGCGATGCGGGCGCTCTTGACCGTGGGCAGACCCAGAGCCTCGTCAAAAGAGTTGGTGTGGAGCGACTGGGTCCCCCCGAACACGGCCGCCATGCCCTCGATCACCGTCCGCACCACGTTGTTGTAGGGGTCCTGGAGAGGGGCGCAGACAGAGCCCGCGGGGTCTAACACAGACACTCAGGACAGACATGGAAGTGGCTCTCCATACAACATCCACATTCAGATCCGTCTGAATTCACTGATGCTGAAGACAATCGTGTCTGTTAGAACAGCTAATCGGAATGAGAGTCTACGAGAGAGAGATTCCCAGGGGCACAAGCCCTTTAGCGTTCAGAACCTAAAGTCCAACTTGGATGGGAGTCTATGAGATGTTCTACGTCCCATGCAGGCTCCCATGGTGCCAGTGTTGGGAGTGCAGGTACCTGTTCAGTGAGAGACCATCCTGACGTCTGGCAGTGCGTCCTGAGGAGGAGGGACTTGGGCATCTTGGGCTGGAAGTTCTTCTGGATCAGCGTGGCCCAGAGTCGACGCCCAGCCCGCAGTTTGGCTATCTCCATGTAGAAGTTCATGCCAATGCCCCAGAAGAACGACAGCCTGACGGGACGGAGAGAGGGAGGGAGGGGGGGGAGGGAGGGAGTGAGGGAGGGGGGGAGGGAGTGTGCGTGTGAGAGAGATTTGTCTAATGACATGCATCTTCATGTCAGAGAGGAATCATTCCGTCAAAACACTCCAAAGAACCAAATAAATGAATTCAGGATTGAGCCAGTCTCCAACTTTAGAAGATACTTTTCTCTGTGAATGACCTACGCCTGCTTCAATCAATGCCATTCAAGTTAAGGCCCTATCACTGTAGACTGGATGATGAAGACGTTTCAAGATCACCGCACGCCCACAAACCAGGAAGTGTCTGTTTGAGTGGCAGGTTAGTTCCTGTGTGCTGCGGAGAGCCAATGGAAGGAGGATAAAGAGAGAAAGAGGGCGGGATGATGAGGGAGGGAGGATGAGGGCTGGCATGTAGCTTAGGACACATAACAGAACACTGGGAACAAAAGGGCCCAGGTGAGATGGTAAGGTGAGATGGTAAGGTCAGTGATGAATATTCCCGATCCTCTTCAGCACCTTGGGAGAGAGACAGATCTTACAGAGCTCTCCCCCCCCCGGAGGTCTGCAGTGCACTATCTGATCTGGAGGAGTGTCACATGGCTCCACAGGACACAGTGGAGAGGGCCGAACAGAGGGAGAGACTGTGGGAACATAACTGAGACTTCGTGACTGCTCTGGGCCTTTAGAAGCCCATCCATTACTTTCACACATGGGTTTTTTGTGAAGTTTTGATCTTGATACAGATCTTATGACCAGTCCTGCGGGAAGTAGGGATGCTGGGAGCGAGTAAATAAATTAAATAAAGTAAGTTTTAGACAACAAAAAATGTAGCTGAATATTTGTTTGGCATATCTTGGCAATGAGTACCACGGACAGCGTAGAAGCATTCCACACAGTCAAGCCACAGCGCTTTATTTGATCAGTGCTGGTAGTTAAGCATCTATATGCTTAATGGCTGAGCGGTTAGGGAGTAACCCTAGTAATCCGAAGGTTGCTGGTTCGATTCCAGGCTGTACCAAATGACATTGTGTCCTTGGGCAAGGCACTTCACCCTACTTGCCTCGGGGGAGAATGTCCCTGTACTTACTGTAAGTCGCTCTGGATAAGAGCGTCTGCTAAATGACTAAATGTAAATATGCATCATTGTCATTCCCGCCAGGCCCAATTCTTTGAAGTTGCGGTCCCCAGCCCCCACCCCCAGCCCCACCCCCAGCCCCCAGCACCCAGCCCCAGCGCCAACACCCCTTGTCACAAATGACCGTGCGAGAAGGTCCCGTAACTTTTTTTCCTACCTGGGAGCGAACTCGTCGATGGTGAGGCCAGCTTTCAGCCCTGTGCGGCAGTACTCCAAGCCGTTGGCGATGGTGTAGGCCACCTCCAAGATGGCGTCCGCACCAGCTTCTTGAAGGTGGTAGCCACTGATGGAGATGGAGTTGAACTTGGGCATGTTCTGTTAGGGTTGGAAGGTAAACGCAAACCGAATCTGTCATTTGATTTGCGGAACTCAATCGGAACTTCTACTGGGTACTGAATCAAGTTGGGCAGTAAAAGTTACACAAATAAACTGAAGTGGAAACAGTGGATGCTTCTGTAACTGGTATGCAACAGACGTGGTCTTGCAAGCTCCGTCAGAGGTATCTGGCACTGTTCACTCCCACCGGGAGATCGCTCCCACCGGGAGTTGAACTTGCCACCTCTGGCTTCCCAAGCACCACCACAGTACCAACTACGCCAAAGAAAAGCTAGCTCTTCATTAACGTGGGTGGCCCATTACATACCTGAGGAGTGAGTTTCACCATTCACTTCTGTTACACTTACTTGGGATGTGTAGGCGAAGATATCGGCGATGGCGTGCATGGAAGGTTCCGGAGGGAAGATATAGGTGTTGCGCACCATGAACTCTTTGAGGATGTCGTTCTGGATGGTTCCGGTCAGCTTGGCTTTGGACACGCCCTGCTCCTCTCCCGTCACTATGAACATGGCCAGGACGGGGATCACCGCCCCGTTCATCGTCATGGAAACGGACATGCGTTCCAGCGGGATTCCGTCGAACAGCATCTTCATGTCTTCCACGGTGTCTATGGCAACCCCGGCCATTCCCACGTCTCCGTGGACGCGGGGGTTGTCCGAGTCGTAGCCTCTGTGAGTGGGGAGGTCAAAGGCGACGGACAGACCTTGCTGTCCAGCTTGAGAGAGAGAGAGAGAGATGGGGGAGAGAGAGAGAGAGAGAGAGAGAGAGAGAGAGAGAGAGAGATAGAGAGAGAGAGAGAGAGTAGAGAGAGAGAGGGAGAGGAGAGAGAGAGAGAGAGAGAGAGAGAGACGAGAGAGAGAGAGAGAGAGAGTTAGATGGAGGTGATACAACCATAAACTAGACCTGAGGAGATTACTTTAAGAGTCTTTGCGTTTTACATCAGGCGCTTAAAATGATTGAATTTATCTTTCATTGGATTAAGTTTATTTTATTCAACTGACCTTAAGAACAGAAAATTGTATAACAAGGCCTTTTCATTGCTGCACGAATATTTACACAATTTTTAGAGCTAATAACATAAAAAAAGAACTGTCATTACTGGTTTAGAGGGTGACCACAAACACTGAAGGATGTTTACAGTCCTGGCGCTAGACTGCGTGCGTGTGTCCATTTGGATATTTACCTTTGATATTATCTCTGTAAAACTTGTTGCTTTCCTCTACTGTACTGAAGCCAGCATACTGTCTGATGGTCCAGGGTCGAGATGTGTACATGGTAGGATAGGGCCCCCTAGTGTAGGGGAAGACTCCCGGAAGTTCATCTGGGATCGCAGCAGAGTCTGACTTTGTATAAACGGGCTTGATGTTGATGCCTTCGGGCGTGCGCCAGATCAGGTCCTCTGGGTTCTTCCCTTTGAGCTGCTTCTTGGCCAGGTTTACCCATTCTGGGTTGAGCTCCAGCTCGTCGCGATTGCGAGCGGCGGTGCGGAACTTTGCGGGAGCGTGTGTCTGTGCCAGAGACGGAGGTTCCAACAAGTCGCCGAGCTGTCAGAGCTGCACATGCTCTCTGTGCTGTCAGCATGCTGTCGGCTGTCTGGAGGACTCAGTCACACACGAGACACCTGTCTAGACAGAGAGGAAGAGTTGGTGATTAGTCAAATAAATTAAAAAGTTGAAAATGATTCACTGAAAACTGTCTATCTAATCTCAATATAACAGCACAGTTATGCAGTCTTCAGGCATGTAACACACACGGTTAGAGGCCGATTACATATGCGATTACGTATACCACCCCACTAGTAGCTATAGCTACTATCTCTGTAAGTGTTGGTGTACTTCAAGAATGGCTGAAAACCTGGTATTAGTCATTTGGGCAACGTTAAGTGACATACAATAAGATAAACGTTGTGCTTGCAAAAACGCTATAACTTAAGTGACTTGCATGTTGCCAAACTGACTGTCAATTTCATGACAATAGTTCTGTTCCTGCTTTAGCTAGCTATGCTAGCTAACTACCTACGTTAGCTATAGCTAGCCTGCACTAGCTGTAAATGCATTATTCAGCTTGAGTGGTGAAGAAACATGAAACATCCTACAATTGGATACGATAGAAGACTTTCACAGCAAGAGAGTATGTTTTCAGCTAACGCAATTGTATTAGTAAGCACACATTCTGACCTTGTATTTGTTTTGTTGTTGAGTGGCGTTGAAGTAAAGGCGTGTGTTTGACTGACCAATAACGTTTCACAACATCAAAACTGACCAATCACAAAGAAGTAGTGCTTGTTACACTCTGAACTAAGGCACCGGATGTAAAAAATAAGCATCAAGAGTTTAGAATCTTAACAAGATGTATCACGCTCGCCGCTGTTCGTCTAAAACCCAGACACACGTTTTTCACCTCACATTACACTCTGCGGTTTACATGCTATCATCCAATGGAACAATTTTTTTTTACCACTTATGATTTCAGCTTAGCGTCTCCAACGTCGTTTTTTAATAACCCGTAATGCAATGTTCAGATCTGGCCAGATGAGGGAGGTGTTGCTTCCACCATTTATCAAACTGGAACCCTTTTAACCCAAAGTTACATTAGTTTAGTTCACCATCTTACTTATTTTGACAACCATCCTTGGAACCATGTATACTTAATGTTACTGCTATATTTGCTAGTGGAAGATTTGGCCATATATTAATTCATTGTGCCATATAGGGTTAGCTAACCTGCTTTTCTTCTCATACAAACACACAGAAATGAGTCAGAAGTCAATTTCAACAAACGCAGTTCTCACCATTTTTTATTAAGTTGATCGATCAAATGGTTAGAAGCCGTGGCCGGTAGAAGTTCTGTACAGTACTGGATTTGAATGACCTCTGTTGTGCACTTGCATTAAATGTTTAGAAGGGATACAAAATATGCTAAACACAGCAATGTCATTTATAGCATACAGCAAGATATATATTTTTGTTATCAAAGTGGCAATGCAGACAGTGGTTTTCTTAATGCCCAGTTAAGATACAGAATATTGTCCTTCTATAGTGTACCCTACGTTTTTTAAACAGTAAGGCAGTATGTTTTGTTTGCAGTGCATAACGGCTTTCATCAGATAACTCTTTTGTAATTCGTTGATTCAATAAAATATACAACCTAAAAGTGAAAGAAATAAACATTAAAAGCCTAAAGACATAAAACATTAAGACAAAGAAGCCAAAGAAATGGTATCTTGAGTGTAAAACATCTAAAAAGCCGCATCTACGTTAACAGAAGTTGGCAACAAAGCAGTAGATTTGTTTAAGTGTTGAGTGGAAGAAGCTTTCAATTCAAGGAGGGGACAGTTGTTCCGTGGTGGGGTGGCCCAGTCCATTGTAAATCCCTCTTGTTGAGAGTAAGAAGCGGCATACATAGCCCCTGTGACCTTTCAACCACATGACCCCTTTGACCTTTGAACCACACGGCCCCTGAACATGAGACATCGTCACCATCACTCTAGTTTGAGCAACTCCACGTCGAAAATGAGAGTGGCGTTAGGAGGGATGACCCCTGGGTGGCCCGTGGCTCCGTACGCCATGTCCGGCGTACAGGTGATCTTAGCCCGTTGGCCCAGGCTCATCTGCAGGGTGTGGAGAGAGGAGGGAGAGGGGGTTATAAAGGTGAGGCCACTGTGCTGTGTGACACGGGTGTGTCAGGGTGTGGAGAGAGGAGGGAGAGGGGGTTATAAAGGTGAGGCCACTGTGCTGTGTGACGCGTGTGTGTCAGGGTGTGGAGAGAGGAGGGAGAGGGGGTTACGAAGGTGAGGCCACTGTGCTGTGTGACGCGTGTGTGCTCTACTACAGCTGTGTCTTGTCTCACCTGTGCGACTCCCTCCTCCCAGCCCTTGATCACTTCCTGCCGTCCGATCTTGAACTTGAAGGGCTTGTTTCTGTCTCGAGATGAGTCGAACTTCTTCCCATTCTGGAGCATCCCTGACGCGGAGAGAGAGAGCACAGAGTCTCATTCATCTTAACCGTCGACAATATAAAAGACCTCTCATTGTACTGTCTAAACACCACAAACAGGAAATGCTCACACACACGTCATTGTTACACACACTAGTTAGATGTTTCTATAGTTCTTCAAATAAAGCTTTGTGTGTGTTCCTGCTTCTCGTTTCCAAGACCAAACAATGCTTATCCTTCATGTCGGAAAAAGCATTTCAACATCAAAGCAAAGATGAAGGCAGCTTTTAATAATTCAGGGATGTCCTAAAACCATGGACTGATTCCACTGGTCCTCCTTATTCCGGTCTTGCACTTGTTTCAGTGGTTTCAATGGACAAATAAATGTGGAATATGAGGCATTGGCCTGATTCAGTAGATTATTTCTGAAGTTAAGTAGGCCACTGCTAGCCTGCATCTGGACCACAGGGGAGCATGTGCTGTGTGTGTGTGCTGTGTGTGTGTGTGTGTGTGTGTGCGTGCGTGAACTTTGCTGACCATTCAGGCATTCTAACACAATCAACCTCATTGGACATTTTTCCACAACAGAAAGTATGCTTTTAGCCACGGCAATGCATGACGAACTTGAGATATTGATGTGTTTTGTAAGCACACAAAAAAGAAGTGTGTTAAGGGAGAGGAACCAAGTGCCATCCCTTCAGAGGAGTATCCTGTTATAGACCCAGCAGAAACCCTCACCTTACCCACCGTATCACATATCACCCTGAACCTAGATACCCCAAAATATCCCGCTGGGTAAGAAAATATGAATAATCAACACCAGCCTATAAATCGTCGCCGTGTATTATGGTGGCGAGGGTATTTTAGTGTCAGGTGGATCACCTCTTAATGTAGCCGTCCTTGGTCATCTACATAGTCACACACCGAGATAGACCGATGATTCCACCACACGCAGACATAACATCAGCGTAAATAGTTGCCATTAAAACCAGCCAATTAGAGGGATGAATCTTGTACTGTACTGGCTGCTTCTCCCCTTACAGTCCCTCCCTAAACTTAGCCTAGCAGGAGCAGGGGCTTCCAGGAAACCCTGTTACACAGATATCAGTGGGCTCCTGAACTGGAGTCACAAGGGACATGCCTGCACGGGTCTTATAGAAACTCCCTGGTTCAGGTCTGGGTCTGGGTGATTACCATCTGTTAATACTCTCCCACTGGCAAACCACAAGCCCTCTGTTGCAGCCTATTCCTTTCTTAAATCTGTCTGAGCTCTTTCATAAAAAAAAACAAAAAAACTGGCTTTTCTGCCTGAAACCAAAACAAATGTTCAGTGTTGTGATCATGTTCAGTGGATTCCTGTTCCACTAGTCTCTGAAGGTCCAAACTGTACAGATTAAAGGGAAAAACAGTCCCGTCGGTGATCAGGAGACGAACAGAGAGCTCAGTGAAACTAGCCAAACAAGCCCAGGAGTCGAATTGAACCGGAGCTGTGTTGGGGTGAGGTCCCTGCAAATGAGCTGTTTTGAAACAAGGCAGGGCCATTCCTTTCCTGCAGCTCAGCCCCAGTCCCAGACAGACTGTCTTAAGCAGCGTGAGAGCTCAGGAGGACTCCGGCTCGATCTGCTAAAAGCTGGTGTGAAGGGGGGGGGCTATTTTTACCCTGTTTACTGTATCCCTGTCTTAGCCCCTGTCTAGCAGGCTGACCGGACAGCCTTCCCAGCCGAGGCCCGATGAAACCAGATAGCGCACGTATGCCATCTGCTTACGACACACTATCGTAGGCACGTTGGCACATCTCAGGGCTGCAAACGCAAATGTGTCGACGTAAAGAAAACCTGTTCGTGCGTCGTTTATCTTTCAGGAGAGGGAAGATAAGGAGGGTGGAGGGTTACATTTCTTCAGCGTTTAATTAGGCAACATGGTCACGGCTAACGTAGGTTATGAGCTCCAAAGATGTGCCTGGTTTAAACCTGAGCCATGACGCACAGCTTTTAACTGTGAAGAAAAGGATCATAAAAAGTATGTGTGTGTGAGAGTCCACCTCTAAGGCTGTTTATCATATGTGGGATGGAGTGGGCAACAACTGCTTACATTTTTGTCTAACTATTCTAGCTGTTCTGCTAATAGATAAAACCCACCATACATGATTCCCTGTGCGTACGTAAACTCACCGCCCTAACACAGCACTAACACAGCTCTGCATTGCACCAATAATCCCCCATTAAAACATTCCACAGAAGACACGTTCGATCCTTGAAATGTTTGTTTCTATTTCAGTGCGACACCCTGACCAGAAGTGACCGAGTGGCAAAGTTGTCACGTTTCACGGGAGCAGCGCTCGACTAAAACGTGGAGAGAGAGAGAGACGCCTCATTTATCTTTATGACATCAGGGCGGCGAGGGCCACGGGAAGATCCTCGAGGAGAAGGCCCGGCGTCATCCACAATACTACCATCACAAGTCGTCACCTCGGCCTTCCTCCATCCATCACACCAGTGTTTAGGGATCTTACCTCAACTAAACTCCCAACTGTCTGTCAGAAAGGCAGGAAGTACCCACACTAAACCTCGTTCAGGGTTCCTCCCACCGGCCTCTCTCTCTCTATCTCTCTATCTCTCTCTCTCTCTCTCCTCTCTCTCTCCTCTCCTCTCTCTCTCTCTCTCTCTCCACTTAACGTTGTTAATGTTGTACCTAGCTGTGATGACAGGCGAGTGAAAGCAGAACCTCCAGGCACAAGCCAGTGTTTCCATGAATAGACCACCGGGCACTAGAGGGAGAGATAATTGATTTGTTCTGCCTGTTAGGACTGGGTGGGCCCCTTCTGAAGGGCCTGTGTTTGACAGAGTGACCTACAGGCTAATTTAGGTTCCCAACACTGTAGATGAAATGCTGTCTAACAGACCACAAGGCCCTCCAAGTGCACGTTTGTATAAGCACTGAATATCTTGGCACGAAAGTAAAGTTAAAAACTCTGAAAAACACTATGAAGTGGATCTGGCTGTTTCACATCTAACCAACCATTTGCTTAGTTGCTCAGGAAGGTTATGATGTTAGAACTGTGCTTGGTTTAGGATTTGAAGGATTCTGTCCAGGACTTTAGTTATGTTTTTAGACATAATGTGAGTTGTGAATGAAACCACCTCCTCCATAACACCCGAGGCTAACTCAAAGAGTTTGCAGCAAAAAAAGGTAGCTGTGTTAGGCTAATAAATCTACTTCCAGTTGGCTTGACACGGAAGCTTCATTATTCCCTGGATCTGGCACAAACAGCTGAGCTGGGTAGAGCACTGAGAGAGAGGCAGGGAGAGAGGGAAGAGGGAGAGAGGCAGGGAGAGAGGGAGGAGGGAGAGAGGCAGGGAGAGGGGGAGGAGGGAGAGAGGCATGGAGAGGGGGAGGAGGGAGAGAGGCAGGGAGAGGGGGAGGAGGGAGAGAGGCAGGGATATAAGAGGTAGAGTCAGGCGAAGGGGAATGGAGAGATCATGAGATTTGTCATATGTGCCGTAGTTCTGAGAGGTATAGCTTTTTCTTCTTTACTCTTCGTCTCATCTCTTTCGCAGTTTCGCCTTTTCTTATGTTTCGTCATTGTCATCTTTCTCCCTTCCTCTATGTCCGTATATCCTCTTTTTCTTACTTTTCTTCTATTTCCTTGTTGTCAGGCGGGGTGAGAGCCAGACCTAGAGGGTATATAGAGACAGGATGATTATAGAGAGAGACAAGGGAGAGGAGACGACGAAAGCACAGACAGCATTAGCGCTCGTCTAATAGGGTCAACTTCCCTGCAGACATCAACACAGCAGCTCCATGGGCCTTAATATAGCCTGGTGCTGCAGTGGAGGGCCTCCGAGCCCACAGACATAGCTCTGCAGCTGACCCGCTGAGAAGAGAGGAGCACTGCACGACAACCTCAACTAACCAAGACAATGTTTCAATCTATTATCTTAAGCAGAAACCCTTTTAGGTGATGTTTGGTGGGCTCTAGTTTTCTCCCTGTGTGACACTTAACGAGATCAAGTTTGGCCAAAGTGGAGTTCTACATTTTCGAACATATTTGTCAGCACTCGTAATAACTCATGTGGAGAGAGATCTGTCTGGCGCCAACACATATTATAAATAAAAGATAATCTCCTGGAAGTAAGATGATAAAACATCCGCTATTCAATTATGTCTTTTTGCATGTTCAGCCTTTAATCCAGATTTCATTCAGTCAGCTCCTTATGGAACACAGTCATGTAGAGTATCCTCTGTGTCAGTACCATGATCAGATTGTAACCATGGCTACGGTAAAACCGTTATTGCACATTTCTACTAATCAGAGTTTAGAATTCTTAAAAAGGTTGACTGGAGAGAAACAGTATCTGTGTTAACTTGTTATATGGACACTATAAAATCATCCTGTTTCACTGTAGGAGTCATCCTTATCTAGAAGTCCTCTGTTCTAAGATGAATTGTGCTGATCATTCCTTTACATAAGTCGATTAAAGAGTCTGAACTTGTGTAAGTGTGGCTTTTGAATTACTGTCCAGATTTTGAAGTGAAACAAGTTATTGGGGATAAATCTAAACATTATAAACGGATGGAATCCACAGAGGAGTCTTGCTTGCTTTGCTTTACCTGTGTAATGTACCACACATGTCTGGCCCTTCTTTGGAAAAGTCCTTCCTGTCAAGAAAAAAGCACAGAAATAATTTGTGTCCAAGAAGGTTCTCGACCTGAATAAAAAAAGATTGTTAATTCCCCCTAAATACCGACACTCCTCCACAGTCTAGTCGAGTAAAAAAAAACTGATTTTCAGAAAATAATATAGCAATGTGTTTAAATAAAAATAAAACGTTACGGAGGTACAAGTATTTATATAAAGGCTATCTTTCTCGAGCGTTAGGTGAAGGTTTTGCTGGAGGCAGCATCTTGCAGAATATGGTTTTCGAGAGTTCTGGAAAGATTGTTCTGGGCTAGGAGGACAAGCCACCGCCGATCACAACCGTCTAAAAATTGTACAAGCTGTTACAGTGTGTTATTAGGCTGTAATTCCTTGCACCGCCGTCACTTGCACAAAACGCAAATTCAGAACATGAATATCGCATTATCAAGATAATCTGAAAACAATCAAACAAAAAATTGCTGCAGAACAATCCCTATATTACCTTTTCATGACGAAACAGAAGGAAAGATAAACCAACTCACCATCTCCTGGAGATATTGTCTCGACGTCCACACCCATTTTGAAAAATATATAAACAATGGTATTTAAAGCAAACTAAAAGCAGGTTATATAGCTATACTGGTGGCTACTGTGCAAGCTACAGTAAGACCATTCATGCACAGATCCACCTCGGTCTGCGTCTGCGAGATTGTATTACACCCACTAGGTGAAGATATCCCCTACTATGAGATGTTAAACGTCCGCACAATGTCGTCGTAAACCGTACAATTTTGAGCCAAATATTGGACAATCATTTTGTAAATAGCAAATGATCTCCAGATGAATATAAATACTTACGTATGGAATTGTAAAATGTACCTTATTGATTTTTTTGATTTTTTTTATATATCCATTACCTCAAGCGTCATACCTTCAACAAAATACGATTTTCCTATCCTACAGCACCATCTTGTGGTTAACAAATGAATAACGTAGACAAGTTATAAAACGTCAAATCCCACAATTCTCAGTTTTATCAAACTGTTCAGTTCCAGGTCCATCGAGAAACTTTTCAAGCCGGGAAAAGAGTAAACTGAACGTGGGAAACTGGTTAATGATTTGTTTTAGAAAGTTGGTGTTATCTCACAAATACTTTTATCACATTAATAAGAACACGTTGACAGGTCGCAAGCTTCTGTCAAGTGTCAACGTCGTAAGTGCAATCTTTCTCCGTGTTCATGCATGGCTGTCTGCTAGCCGTTCGTTGCTGTCACGATGCTATGTTTATTAGATACGATCAATGTTAACTTCCTAGAACTTTTTAAATAAACTTGGTATTATTGCATTTGACTTCTAAACAACAAAGTGAAGCCTTTATATTCAAGAACATCAACAGGAAGCTTGGCTACGTCATACGGCACAGGTATTAGCAATCCCGTTTGCTGTAGCCTACTGCACCGCCCACTATGTGAGACACCTCGATCCTATACAGGTAATGTGAGGTTACTCCACAGTGGTTCCCAGGGCACTGATCTGCGTAGCTAAGGTCACACAGGCCTAAGCAGCTCAGTCCATTTCTCATGTAGTGGGGGGGATTAAGGATTTCACTCTGACAGAGACACAGGGAAGAGGCTTTTCCTATTCTTAGTGTGTGATGGCAGCCGGGGTGACTAGTTACAGCTAGTTAGTCTCCATGACAACCTCACCTACGGGTTGGATCCTCTTTTCTCTTTCATCAATGTTACAGATTGAGTGATATTTTTTTTCTTCTTCTCGTTCGTCGGGTTAACCTGTGCTCCCCTCTCTTGTCAGTATGGATCTGGGCAAAGCCAAGCTGTTAAGGACAGGACTGAACACTCTCCACCAGGCTATCCACCCCGTCCACGGGCTAGCGTGGACGGACGGCAAACAGGTCTGCCTCACCTCTCTCTGCTGCGTCAACGGGGAAGTGAAGTTCGGAGACACCAACGTCATCGGGCAGTTTGAGCACGTGCTGGCTCTCTTCTGGGGACCGCTGTGTTGCTCCGGCTCCGCCGCCCTGCTGGCCGTCCAGCACAAGAAGCATGTGACCGTGTGGCAGCTGCAGCTGAGCTCCCTGGAGCAGAACAAGCTGCTGTGCACCCAGACCTGCGAGATGAGCGAGCCCTTCCCCCTGCTCTCCCAGGGCTGCGTGTGGCACCCCAAGATGGACATCCTGGCGGTGCTGACCAAGAAGGACGCCTCGGTGCTCTTCTCCGTCAGGGTGGACAACCGGCGGGTGAAGGCGGAGATCCGAGCCAGCGGTCTGATCCACTGTGCCTGCTGGACCCAGGACGGCACGCGCCTGGTCATCGCTATAGGCAGCGCCCTGCACTCCTACATCTGGAACGACGTGCAGAAGAGTCTGGTGCCGTGCTCTTTCTGCCCCGTGTTCGACGTGGCCGGATACATCTGCGCCATCGAGTCCACGGGGGACGCCCAGGTGGCCGTGGCGACAGAGCTGCCCCTGGACAGGCTCTGCGGGCTGAACGCGGGGATGGCTTTCGACCTGCCCGCAGACGGCGAGCACCAATCAGAGGAGAGCTCTCCGCTGGTCATGCTGGATGAGGACGGCTGTCTGGAACGGAGGAGGTCCTTTAACTTTGAGAGGTCCTGCATCTCCTCCAACTCAGGCCCCATGGACCTCACTCACATCCTGGCCAGACACCGACGCTCAGACCCCAGCCCCCTCATCCACCTCCGCCGCAAGGACCACCTGACGGGCTCAGGACAGGACACGTCACACCTGATCCTGGTCACCTACGAACGGAAGGTCACCACCACCCGTAAGGTCAGCATTCCTGGCATCCTCGTCCCGGACATCGTAGCCTTTGACCCCCGGGGTGGTACGGTTGCCGTGGCGTCTAACACCTGTAACATGGTGCTGGTCTACTGCATCATGCCCTCGGCCATGCCCAATGTCCAGCAGATCTCCCTGCAGAAGAACGAGAGGCCCAAGGGAGTGTGCTTCCTCACTGACAAGATGCTGCTGATGATGGTGGGAAAGCAGAAGTCTAACGACCCAGCCTTCCTCCCCTCCTCCAACACGGACAAGTACCTCCTGAGAATCACCTACAAGGAGCTCGTGTACGACGGAGACGCCCCCAAACCCTGCTCCCCGAACCCAGGAAACCCCGATTCCCCCGTCGGCTTCCACCACGGGATTAGGAGACACTCGGAGTACTCCCCCAGCAAGGAGGAGCGAGAGCGTGCGGGGGGGATAAAGGAGCTGGTACTGCCTAGCGGGGCTGTAATCTCGTCTGCGTCACCCAGGAACAGCCGCAGGCTGGTGGAGGAGGTCAGGAGCCCTGAGCCAAGCCCCTTCGCCACCTCCACCGACTCCTTCTCCGACCGCGCCACCTCCAGTGCCTCCTCCGTCACGGTGGAGAACTTCGACATGGATCACGTCCACCGCATGTCCTCGCTGGCCGTGACCGGCCAGGCCAGCCGCGAGTCCAGCCGTCCCTGCTCCCCGCGCTTCGACCCGGCCGACAGGTTCCACAGCGACCCCACCCTGCCCAAGACCTCCAGCCTCCCCAAGGAGAGGCCGGGGGACCAGCTCAGCCACAACATGGAGAGGATCTTTACACGCTTCGCGGACATGCAGCAGTGCCTGGTGGAGATCAGAGAGTTTACCCAGAACGGGAGGAAGGCACAGGGGGGATACCCCAGCGCTGGAGAGCCACCCTACGTCAACGTCACATGCCAGGTAGGCGCTTACGGACTTTCAGTTGATACTGTAGGCCAGGGGTGTCAAACCCTGGTCCTCGAGGGCCGCTGTCCTGCATGTTTTAGATGTTTACCTGATCCAGCTCACCTGATTTGAATGAATGGTCGTTATAACAACCCTTTTAATTGAATCAGGTTTGTTGGAGCAGGGAAACATCTAAAACATGCAGGACAGCGGCCCTCGAGGACCAGGGTTTGACACCCCTGCTGTAGGCTAAAGACATCCTCTGTTTGTATTCGAGACAAAATGGCTAAATGGATGTCACTGTATGAGGGTTTCGTTAGAGTCTATTTGAGGTGAGAGACTGATGGGAAAAGGTTTTTTAAGGTGACGGTTTTATGTCATCGGATTACTAAGTGACTTCTGCTGTCTGGATAACACGACACTATGGAAAGACCTCTTATAGAAATACCTCAGATAATGGGATTATACACTGGCCTATGAGTGAATTGGTGTTTTGTCACGTGTGCAAAGCTTGTGTACATGCAGACCCCACAGTGTTTATAATGTGACACCCATTGTCAGCAGGTGCCAGATTATTATTCGTTAGCCAGATTAAGACATCGTTTGTGTTACAAGGATAGTCTTTACCACAGGGTCAAGCAAAGGATCTGAACACCCGCCCCCCCCTGTCCTTCTCCTCCTCCTCCGTCTCCCTCTCTCCCTCTCTCCCTCTCCCCCACTCCCTCTCCCCCCTCTCCCCCTCCCTGTCTCTCCTTCTCCCCCACTCCTTCTCCCCCTCTCCGTCTCCCCCTCCCCGTCTCTCCTTCTCCCTTGTCTCTCCCCCGTCTCTCCTTCTCCCTTGTCTCTCCCCCTCTCCCCCTCCCCCTCCCTGTCTCCCCTTCTCCCTTGTCTCTCCCCCTCCCTGTCTCTCCGTCTCCCCCTCTCCCCTCCCCCTCCCCGTCTCTCCTTCTCCCTTGTCTCTCCCCCTCTCCCCCCTCCCTGTCTCTCCTTCTCCCTTGTCTCTCCCCCTCTCCCCCTCTCCCTCCCCCTCTCCTTCTCCCCCTCCCCGTCTCTCCTTCTCCCTTGTCTCCCCCTCTCTCTGTCTCCCCGTCTCCCCGTCTCTCCTTCTCCCTTGTCTCTCCCCCGTCTGCAGAAGCAGCTGTCTGAGAACGTGTTTTATAGACGAGAGGAGGCCGGTCCTGCTGTGCGAGGGGAAGCTGTCCCTAAGAGTCCTGCAGGAGCTCTTCAACATCTCCATAGTGGAGATGATGTACGGTACGTACAGCCAATCAGGGCTCACAGTACTCCATAGTGGAGATGATGTACGGTACGTACAGCCAATCAGGGCTCACAGTACTCCATAGTGGAGATGATGTACGGTACGTACAGCCAATCAGGGCTCACAGCACACCATAGTGGAGATGATGTACGGTACGTACAGCCAATCAGGGCTCACAGCACACCATAGTGGAGATGATGTATGGTACGTACAGCCAATCAGGGCTCACAGCACACCATAGTGGAGATGATGTACGGTACGTACAGCCAATCAGGGCTCACAGCACACCATAGTGGAGATGATGTACGGTACGTACAGCCAATCAGGGCTCACCTCCACAGCACACCATAGTGGAGATGATGTACGGTACGTACAGCCAATCAGGGCTCACCTCCACAGCACACACTCTCCCAGCGCATAGATGTACTTTTTTCAACAGAAAAGTTTGACAGCAGAAATTGTTCTTCAGCCGAGGGAGGAATTGAATGCAGGCTATTACTGGAAGTGATTAACAGCCTTGATGGGATTACAAAGCCTTAAAAGCAAGCTGCTTACAGATCCACGCCAGAAGTGTGTGTCTAGCTAATAGAACTCTAAAATACTCCGAGTCGGTATAATCCCATCGGTCAACTGAGCGGTTTTGTTTTCTGGTCGACCCGTTGGGGGTCCCGGTCAACGGCATGGTCATACTTAGTCATCGTACAGCGAGACACAGACACATGAGTGGACTGAGTCATCTCTCCCGCCTGCAGGTCCGCTCTGGGTGGTGTTGGTGGCCTGTGTTCCTCTCTGGGTGGTGTTGGTGGCCTGTGTTCCTCTCTGGGTGGTGTTGGTGGCCTGTGTTCCTCTCTGGGTGGTGTTGGTGGCCTGTGTTCCTCTCTGGGTGGTGTTGGTGGCCTGTGTTCTGCTCTGGGTGGTGTTGGTGGCCTGTGTTCCTCTCTGGGTGGTGTTGGTGGCCTGTGTTACGTAGAGGGTGGTGTTGACTGAGCCATCTCTCCCGCCTGCAGGTCCGCTCTGGGTGGTGTTGGTGGCCGACGCGGAAGGCTTCGTGCCGCTGACGTTCAAGCCCAAGGAAGAGCTCACGGTCCGGAACGGGAAGAGGAAATCTCCCCTGAGGTCTCCTGGAAGTCCAGAGGGGTCGTGTCCGTCCAGTCCCGTCCAGCCCAGCTCCAGTAACCACACCTCAGCCTCCATGTAGATACCCCAACCTCGATATAGACACCTCAGCCTCCATGTAGACACCCCAGCTCCAGTAACCACACCTCAGCCTCCATGTAGATACCCCCAGCCTCGATATTGACACCTCAGCCTCGATATAGACACCTCAGCCTCCATGTAGATACCCCAGCCTCGATATTGACACCTCAGCCTCGATATAGACACCCCAACCTCGATATAGACACCTCAGCCTCGATATAGACACCTCAGCCTCGATATTGACACCTCAGCCTCGATATTGACACCTCAGCCTCCATGTAGATACCCCAGCCTCGATATTGACACCTCAGCCTCGATATAGACACCTCAGCCTCCATGTAGATACCCCAGCCTCGATATTGACACCTCAGCCTCGATATAGACACCCCAACCTCGATATAGACACCTCAGCCTCGATATAGACACCTCAGCCTCGATATAGACACCTCAGCCTCGATATAGACACCCCAACCTCGATATAGACACCCCAACCTCGATATAGACACCTCAGCCTCGATATAGACACCTCAGCCTCGATATAGACACCTCAGCCTCTCCACTGTAGGGCGTCGTCATATATCACTGAGAACCCATCATCCTCCCATCCTAACAGGACTCTTTAACTTCACACACCGATGATCTCTGCATTTCGACACAAAAACAAGGCATGGCTGCATTCAAGGACTAGATTTTTATTTTTTTCCGTTCACCTGAGGATATATATTTTTTTACTGTTCTGTTTAAGATGATAATTGTGCTTTTGAAATACCCACCTTTCAATCAGAATGTTTACATATGTATTTCTGAAAGGCAGTAATGACATTATTGGCTGTGAGCAGTTAGGATGAATACAGTCATGTTTTTGCTGCTATAGCTAAACTTTGCAACTCTGAAAGATGTTTTGTGTGTTATATGAATATTTTAAATTAAAGTCTTTACATGTTTAAAAGGCATATCATTTATAAACTAGATACTGTTCTACGCAAGGAGTACTACCAGTATAGGTGGCTAGGAAGGTGTGCTAAAGTGCCACTAGGGGGTGCAAGAGATTTAGAAATCAACCAATAATAAACAACTCTGGTGCAGTTTACATTATGTCTTAATTGTTTGAATGCCCACAAAATTATGAACCCATGAAGAAGTCCATCTTCTAACCAAGTTAAATAGCATTTATTTTGGTATTATCATTAAATTTGATACCATTCACAGACACCAGCAATGTTGGCTTAAACACAGCAAATAGTGATATACATTCATTGATATAAATTAGGTAATCTTATATAATATAATATTCATGATGGCTATACATTACAGGCTCATGTGAAAACACAGAAACAAACTCAAATGTTTACATTAAAACAGGATTCTTCTTGTTCTCAGTGTAACATACACTAGTAGAAATCATTCCAGCTCCACACTGGAATCTGATGAGGTTGGTCCAGACTTAGGTCATGCATTACTCAGGTCCTCCAGTGTCCTGGATCGTAGGCCTTGCTTCCTGTGAGGAACAATGATATTACATTTCAGATTGTCAGTATATGAGAGCTATCTCTGTGGCGCGTCCAAAGCCCTGCCTTCTCAAACGTTAGGAAATGAAAGCGGAGAGCCATTTTGACATGGTTACAGCCGTGCGCTGCGAAACAGGCGTCCGGGGGCCTAGGGAGGTTTGGAGGCTAGGGAGGCCCTGAGGCTAGGGAGGCCCTGAGTCTAGGGAGGCCTGGAGTCTAGGGAGGCCTGGAGTCTAGGGAGGCCCTGAGGCTAGGGAGGCCTGGAGTCTAGGGAGGTCTGGAGTCTAGGGAGACCTGGAGTCTAGGGAGGTCTGGAGACTAGGGAGGCCTGGAGTCTAGGGAGGTCTGGAGGCTAGGGAGGTCTGGAGGCTAGAGAGGCCTGGAGTCTAGGGAGACCTGGAGGCTAGGGAGGTCTGGAGACTAGGGAGGTCTGGAAACTAGGGAGGTCTGGAGGCTAGGGAGGTCTGGAGGCTAGGGAGGCCTGGAGTCTAGGGAGGTCTGGAGTCTAGGGAGACCTGGAGTCTAGGGAGGTCTGGAGTCTAGGGAGGCCTGGAGTCTAGGGAGGTCTGGAGTCTAGGGAGGCCTGGAGTCTAGGGAGACCTGGAGTCTAGGGAGGTCTGGAGCCTAGGGAGGCCTGGAGACTAGGGAGGTCTGGAAACTAGGGAGGTCTGGAGGCTAGGGAGGTCTGGAGGCTAGGGAGGCCTGGAGTCTAGGGAGGCCTGGAGGCTAGGGAGGCCTGGAGACTAGGGAGGCCTGGAGTCTAGGGAGGTCTGGAGTCTAGGGAGGTCTGGAGTCTAGGGAGGCCTGGAGTCTAGGGAGGCCCTGAGGCTAGGGAGGTCTGGAGGCTAGGGAGGCCTGGAGACTAGGGAGGCCTGGAGGCTAGGGAGGTCTGGAGTCTAGGGAGGTCTGGAGTCTAGGGAGGCCTGGAGTCTAGGGAGGCCCTGAGGCTAGGGAGGTCTGGAGTCTAGGGAGGCCTGGAGTCTAGGGAGGCCTGGAGTCTAGGGAGGTCTGGAGTCTAGGGAGACCCTGAGTCTAGGGAGGCCTGGAGTCTAGGGAGACCCTGAGTCTAGGGAGGCCTGGAGTCTAGGGAGGCCTGGAGTCTAGGGAGACCTGGAGGCTAGGGAGGTCTGGAGACTAGGGAGGCCTGGAGGCTAGGGAGGTCTGGAGGCTAGGGAGGCTAGGGAGGTCTGGAGCCTAGGGAGGCCTGGAGCATGAAGGCACCCAGACAGATCAAACTGGCCTACTAAGAAACCCTGTCAGTAGAGAATCCCCACATGTAGACAATGTTTTCACTTATCTGGGACTGGGACTTAATCCAGGAAGTTGGGCCCTAACCGCCAATGTGTGTCTTAGACAGGTCGGGGGTGGGTGGGGGGCTGGGTGGGGGGGTGGGTGGGGGGGGGACTGGGTGGGGGTAGGGAGGCGTGCTCCTCACCGTAGCTCCTCCAGACACAGCCTGTTCCTCAGACGGATGTCCTCGCTGATGGGGTAGAGGAGGAGGATCACCAGCCCTGTCACGATGAATGCCACCGGGGCGGCGCCGATGAGCAGCTTCAGGGTGTAGGCCACCGCCGCTGGCTGTCTGCAGGCTCCCGTGTCGTACCCAGCGAACCTGCCGACGCGCACGCATCCAGTTAGCCCCGCCCACATGCTAGCCCCGCCCACATGCCCACCGATAGGGCAAAAGCAATAGCATTACAAAGTAAAACGAGGAGAGTGTGTGTAGAGCTTATCACAATGTACGCTCATGTTTTGGCTTCCCGCAAAGTTATTTTAGTTTTTTCACGTTGTTTATGATCATTGACCTCTCCATTTTTTTAGAAAGCTCTCTCTCTTGGAAGTCGCTTTGGATAAAAGCGTCTGCTAAATGAAAAAATGTAAATGTCATGTAAATGTATGTCGCAATAAAGCGTGTACTTGTGTGTTGTTGATATGAGTGTGCCTGTAGCCTGTGACTCACTCCAGGCATAACGTGGAGACGCCCAGAGAGATGCCAGCGGCAAACTTGGTGAAGAACACATAGAAGGAGTAGAAGATGGCCTCGTGTCCTTTAGAGTAGGGGTTAGCCAACCTGAAGTCATCCACCACGTCGGGCAGCATCGACCTGAGACACACACACACACACACACACACACACAAGCTAGTCACCTAATCCTCTGCTGTGTCTGTGTGCGTGTGTGTGTGTGTGTGTTAGTTGATCTGTTTCCAAGGGAACGTGTACCCAGGGCTAGTAAACCCACAACACTACTCCTTAATGGTGCCGCGCCAGCAGCCAGTACGGCACCCTCCGCCTGACTGCGAAGGAAACTTTTACGGCCTGTTGAAAAGACGTCCCCTAATAACACGATTAGATGCTGAGCGGAGCGTCAGTCCACAGATGGGGAACACTGCGTAAACAAACAGACCTCTCCAAATAGACCCCGAAGGAGAACCTGTCATTTGGGGAGGCAGAGCGAGAGCATGAGAGAGGGGCGGGGAGAGAGGGAGAGAGGGAGGGAGGGTGGAAGTACTGAGGATGAGGAGGCAGGCCGAGAGCAGGAGAGAGGGGCGGGGGAGAGAGGAAGAGAGGGAGGGAGGGTGAAAGTACAGAGGAAGTGACTTCCCTGCTGCGGTGTAGCATGGTGAGTTTATAGCTGAGGTCTTCACCGTGACATCATGGGCATGCCCTAGCGGTGTCATGGCTGAACGGATGAGGTCAGGAAGCTCCACTACCAGTTTACCAGCTCACTATCACCAATCTGGCTTCTAAATATACTACTGTCTGGAAATAACCTCTGTTTTGCTGTACTGCTGTTGTCGGGTTGTTTAATGTCTAATGTGTCTTTTTGCAGACACGTACATCCCAAGCCTCTTGATCAGGCACCGAGCTGTAGGGATCTGCATCCATAACTCACAAGTTACCACAAGTGCTGCGTTCAACTGATTAAATGTAAACTTGGAACACTGAGATGTCCCAGACAGGTCGGTCACCATGGCAGCAGGAGCGAGGCGGCGACGCTGAGTCCTGAGGAAACAGCCACCACGTACGCCACCACCAGGTTAGGGATGAACACCAGCATCACCGTGAACGGCATGATCCACTGAGAGAGAGGGAGAGAGGGGGGGGGGAGGGGGAGAGGGAGAGAGAGAGGAGAGAGAGAGAGAGGGAGAGAGAGAGGGGGGGGGGAGAGAGAGGGGGAGGGAGAGGGAGAGGGAGAGGGAGAGGGAGAGGGAGAGGGAGAGGGAGAGGGGGAGAGGGAGAGGGAGGTGATTAGCAGTACTGGGCGAGAGTAATCGATAGTGCATCAGTAGGTATTCTTATTTACTCTCTGATCTCAAACACGAGCAGCTAAAGTCAGGAGGCTTACGGTGATGCCACAGAAGGGTTAGGGTTAAGGAAGTCAGGAGGACGAGGCTTACGGTGATGCCACAGAAGGGTTAGGGTTAAGGAAGTCAGGAGGCTTATGGTGATGCCACAGAAGGGTTAGGGTTAAGGAAGTCAGGAGGCTTACGGTGATGCCACAGAAGGGTTAGGGTTAAGGAAGTCAGGAGGCTTACGGTGATGCCACAGAAGGGTTAGGGTTAAGGAAGTCAGGAGGCTTACGGTGATGCCACAGAAGGGTTAGGGTTAAGGAAGTCAGGAGGCTTACGGTGATGCCACAGAAGGGTTAGGGTTAAGGAAGTCAGGAGGCTTACGGTGATGCCACAGAAGGGTTAGGGTTAAGGAAGTCAGGAGGCTTACGGTGATGCCACAGAAGGGTTAGGGTTAAGGAAGTCAGGAGGCTTACGGTGATGCCACAGAAGGGTTAGGGTTAAGGAAGTCAGGAGGTTTACGGTGATGCCACAGAAGGGTTAGGGTTAAGGAAGTCAGGAGGCTTACGGTGATGCCACAGAAGGGTTAGGGTTAAGGAAGTCAGGAGGCTTACGGTGATGCCACAGAAAGCGGCCGTCTTCTTCCCGAAGCGCTCCAGGAACCACTGCCCACAGGGGGATGCTCACCACGGCCGACACCTGGCAGAGCACAGCACCTTCAGGAGACGCACTCACGCACGGACAACACGTCACCTTGACTCTGACCTTGGGGTCGGGGTGGCAGGTCAGAGGTCACGACTCGGGCCCAGCACTCACCAGGATGGTCAGCACGATGTTCTGGAAGTGGTCGCGGAGGTCCACTGCGTGCGTGCAGAACAGGACAAAGTTGCTTTGCACCAACTGGAAAGCAGACGTGAGAAACAGACTCAGAAACACACTCAGAAACACTGTCTTCTCTTCAGTTTGGTGTTTTTCTCTCAAACTGCCGAGTCACTGTGGAAGTTGCTGACAGGCACTGATTCATCCTCACATTCCCTCTTTGATGAGCGGACGAGAAGTGCATCACATATACTGTAAGTAGGACTTTTAAAGGTTAAACTGAAACATTTAATCGGATTTTGAATAAATCCTCAGAACCACGCGGTCATATATAAGCCAGGGACACATTGTGTATATTAGGTTATGTTATCATTACGTTATTAACGTCAACATATAATATTGCCTTGTGGCTACATAACTGTAAGTAGTTCTACGATTCGAGGGATTATGTCAGCGCTTTAGGTCTGCGCTCGAGTTGAGATACTTTAAATACACTGAGTGCTTTCCTTCCGATGATCAAATCAGCACTGGACACTGTCTATTTCAGACGGCAATGAGTGCTTCACATCTGCGACTGTGTGTAACGCGTACCTGGATGGCCACGGAGATAAAGAGGAAGGCGGCGGTGAGGGTGAGGTAGGGCCCGTGCTTCATGACCAGGAAGAAGCCCTTATGGAAGGGCATCGGCTTGTCCGTGTCGAGGGCGTACGGGTCTGGAAGGAGAGAAGGAGGTGCCCTTGTGTGTGGATGTGTGGATCGAATACACAGCTGAGACCTTAGGAGTCATGAGAGGTGGGAGAGGGGTGGGTGGGAGGGGAGGGGAGGGGAGGGGGGGAGGGGAGGGAGGGGAGGGGAGGGGAGGGGAGGGGAGGGGAGGGGAGGGGAGGGGAGGGGAGGGGATGGGGAGGGGAGGGGAGGGGAGGGGAGGGGGAGGGGAGGGAGGGGGATGAGTGGGAGGGGAGGGAGGGGGGTGGGAGGGGAGGGAGGGGGGTGGGAGGGGAGGGGAGGGGAGGGAGGGGGGTGGGAGGGGGTGGGTGGGAGGGGAGGGAGGGGGGTGGAAGGGGGAGGGTGGTGAGGGGATGGAGGGGGGTGGGAGGGGGAGGGTGGGTGGGTGGGAGGGGGCTTGAGGAGGGTTGGTATGGGCGGAGGCTAAAGCTGTGATAGAGGTAGGAGGTTGGGGGGGAGGATTCGCTCCAGCAACACTATAACTGCCCCTGCAATGCAGTGTATGTTCTGTTAGCTCCTGATGGGGGTTTCCACACACAGAGAGCTGACAGGTTCCCAGTCAGATCTGCAGCTCATCCACACAGGATGTGCTTTATTCTGAGCTCAGAATGAGGAGAGGAAGATGTGTTGAAAGCACAAGGTAGACATCGGACCACAGTCCAGAAAGACTGTTCAAAAACAGGAACAATAATACTGCACTGCACGATTCTTTAATGAGGTTAGAATGAAACAGGAGATGGGAAAGAGAACACACACACACACATAGACACACACACACACGCGCACATAGACATACACACACACACATAGACAACACTCACCATCTTTCTCTTTGACTCCCAGGAACATCACAACAGTGCAGATAAGGAACACTCCTCCTATGCAACCAGCAGCTATCATATACACCTCTTTCTGCAAGAGAACCAAAATAAACCTGAATGTGAACATGTTTCTTGCTGTCTTCCTTAGGTTACACAGACACAAAGTCAGTTCTATTTCCAGCCTTCCCAAGCTTCCAAACTGCCAAACACACTTCCCTTCCTTACACCTCAGACCTGATTGAATGTGACAGCTCAAATGTGTCAATGCCAATTCCAAATCTGTACAACTGAACAAGTGTACCAGCACTTTAGAGCGTATACTCTCGTTACAGATGTAAGCATTAACAGGAAAGTGGCTAAATATAGATCAGATGGTTTTACGTACAAACCCCAACAGGAACTGCTCTGCCCTAAACAACTTCATCTTGTTTGCTGTTTTTCCACGCGGTGCATAAATAGAGGAGTGGTTTATTATGATTTATTCCGAGAGGCTGGTGAGCGGACAGACTTTGTGCCACCCTTGCCCGCGACCACGGAGGAATCCAGCGGATGACTGGCGAGTGGCTTCCGAGCCCTCTGACTGGTGAGAGGACCGCCTCCACAGGGTTTACCCACAATCCCATGGCACGGTACCAGCAGAGCCCCGAATAGCTGCGGTGCGACCGAGGCCAACGTGGAACAGTAACCGATGCTGATCTGGCATCTCCCAGAAACACACTGAGGGGTTTCACTGCTGCCCCGGTCATGTTTCTGTAGGCAGGTTTACTGAGGCCCCCAGATGGAGGCTGGCTCTCTGAGGCTGGGGGTTCTGGTGTAGGCTGGTTTACTGAGGCCCCCAGATGGAGGCTGGCTCTCTGAGGCTGGGGGTTCTGGTGTAGGCTGGTTTACTGAGGCCCCCAGATGGAGGCTGGCTCTCTGAGGCTGGGGGCTCTGGTGTAGGCAGGTTTACTGACCCCCACCCGGAGGCTGGCTCTCTGAGGCTGGGGGTTCTGGTGTAGGCAGGTTTACTGAGGCCCCCAGACGGAGGCTGGCTCTCTGAGGCTGGGGGTTCTGGTGTAGGCTGGTTTACTGAGGCCCCCAGACGGAGGCTGGCTCTCTGAGGCTGGGGGCTCTGGTGTCGGGAGAGAGCCTCTCTGTGGTCAGTGTCCGAGGCTGGGGTTGGGGGGGGCTGACATATCAAGTCGCCATTCTCCAATCAATGGTTGAAAAACATGTGAGGGCTCCTCCTTTCTCTTGGCACTACAGATTGCAATAATAAACTTTTGTGTGTTTCTGGACTGTGTTTTACGGTAAAAAAAATGGCGTTCCGGGAGGGCGGCTTTGAATGGCAGACCTGGTCTGGACAGGAGGTCACCGACGTCAGTTTCATTTAGGCTCAAACCGGAGCATCGTAGGGACACCTGGTCTCGGGTCACCAACTGACACTCACCGCATGTGACAGGAAGTCCTGCGAGTGCACAAGCCTCCTGACGATCTCCGCCCCGCTGCCGTTGCCTAGGTGACCGGCAGACATGTTTTGGTGCGGGCAGTGTTTCAGGGTGTGGGCGCTGGCCACTATCTGTCCCTGGATGGCAGCTCCCACCAGAGTACCCAAAACCTCCAATGTCATCCCTGTCATCAGAAAAGAAAAACAAAACAGAATGAGCCCATGTGTTTGTGAGACAGCAGCAGTAGGTGTTGAGTGGGGAAGCAGGAGGAGCAGATGAGGATGCGCGTCGGTCTCGCAGGTGGGGAGAGACCTACGGTAAGCTGTGGCTGAGTCTCTCTCCTTCTGGTCCGTGCTCAGGAACATGGTGAGAGCAGAGTAAGGCACGTGGAAACACTGAATCCATCCAACCGGCATCAGAGAAACACACAGAGAAACACACAGAGAAACACACAGAGAAAACACAACTGAGTCATCGCAACACATAACGTCGACACATACCCAGTAGAGAAAACGTACTAGTTATTACAAGTCATGTTTCACGTTATTGACATGATTTCTTCAAGATGCACCAGTGGCTATCCCTGAATGGCCATGTCTGTGCTGTCCTCCACACCTCCTCCTGCTCCCCTCCTCCTCCTCTCCTCCACACCTCCTCCTGCTCCACACCTCCTCCTGCTCCCCTCCTCCTCCTGCTCCCCTTCTCCTCCTCTCCTCCACACCTCCTCCTCCTCCTCCTCTCCTCCACACCTCCTCCTGCTCCACACCTCCTCCTGCTCCACACCTCCTCCTCCTCCCCTCCTCCTCCTCTCCTCCACACCTCCTCCTGCTCCCCTCCTCCTCCTCCTCCTCCTCCCCTCCTCCACACCTCCTCCTGCTCCCCTCCTCCTCCTCTCCTCCACACCTCCTCCTGCTCCCCTCCTCCTCCTCTCCTCCACACCTCCTCCTGCTCCCCTTTTCCTCCTCTCCTCCACACCTCCTTCTCACACTCACGGGGCATCAGTAAGCAAGCACGGCCCTCAGTCTTCGCTTTGTAATTAACACATCAGCTCAGTCAGCATAGTGGTCCAGCCAGCAGCATCCACACGCAGCCATGAGCAAAACACATGCACCACCAGAGACAACTCTGGTCCTTTACGCTGGCCTGGCCCAGCACAGAATGTCATGTGTGGGGGCCTTAATGGAATGCCATTTATAGATTTGAATGCGCCTATAGGAACGATATGGCACAGTAGGAGCAGGAAGATAACATAGTCAGTGACTAATCAAGAACCCAATAAGCCAATCAGATGATTATACTGGCTCTCGGATGAAATATCTGTGTTCTTTGCATTTGTTTATTAATGGACCAAGGGGTTTTGAAGTGCTAACAGCTGTCCTTTCCCAGATCCAAACACACACAAAGACAATGGTGGGCCGCTAAAAGTGGCAACCAGCATTTAGCCACCCAGCGGTCACTGGCCAGCCTGGATGTATACTTATCAAGTAGTTAGAATGACATGTCATTATAGGCCACCGCAGTGTGGAGAATGTGGTCTACACGCTCCGAAGCACATGTTAGAGAGGTTAGCCCAACAGAGAGAAGGGAGAGAGGACTGGGCTGGATCTTTGCAACAAAAGGAAACCAAAATAAATACACATTTCCCTTGAGGTCTCATATCTCCGAGCTTTGGTTACACATCAGCTCCACCTCTCCCGGTTCTTAGGTTTCTACTCTCTGGAGCAGTTTTGGCTGTTGATGCCAGAGTCTAATACCAGTCAACAGAAACTCAAACTCATGTACTACTTCTGTCCAGAAGGTTCTTATACCAGTTGGGTGTCAGGTGGCTGAGCGGTTAGGGAATTGGGCTAGTAATCCGAAGGTTGCTGGTTCGATTCCCGGCAATGCGAAATGACTTTGTGTCTTTGGGCAAGGCCCAATGTGTGTCTAACCCTAACATTAACCCTTACTGTAAGTCTCTCTGGATAAGAGCGTCTACTAAATGACTAAATGTGAATGTACTCACAGTAATGAGGGTCTGGTAGAGGCAGTAGAAACACAGGTACCACATGAACCTTCCGTGGGTGAAGGGAGGAACGAACCAGAGGTAGAAGTAGGACACCACCACAAACGGCGTGCAGCCCACCATCCTGCAGAGAGACACACATCACAGGTCACCAGGTGGTCAGAGACTTAACACCAAACTCCCTCAGGAAAACAAAGGACAAATATCCTGCAGAGAGAGACGACAGGGGTGGTTTTACTATCTGGAGCCAAAGTCTGCTTTTATTTTTGGTGCGCGTCAGTGATGAATGGATGTGTTTGTGTATGTGACAGGAGGAATCTGTCATGGGTTTATGAGGACACAGATCAGGAGAAGATGGACCACAGGATTGTCAGGCCACATGACCAGGAAAGGGCTCTTAGGACAAGGCATTGCACACACACACACACACACACACACACAGATATTCCCAGCAGAGCAACATAATTCTGCTGAGTTGTGCTGTTTGCAGGATGTGGAGGGATATGTCAGCTATGTATAATTCATATGAATACAACTAGTACATGTTATTATGGGCTAGCTAGGGAACAGCTGGGCATGTCAGAGGTGGGGAGGAGGAGGAGGGGGATGTGGATTAAGTCCACACTGACTTGTTTGTCAGTGCACCACTGTAATCTACAATGTTGACCTGCTTTGTAGTCCAATTAACACAGAGCTCTCCTCATTTCAGTTGCAGGTCTTCATACACAGAATGTAACACATCAAGAGTTTACCTGCTAATCCTACACTACCACTGTTGACAAACACTTTGACACAGATGAAAAAGAAAAAAAAACCGTGAGTGAAATATTGAACACTACTCTATATGTCTACACCATAGGCCAGGAACTTTGACCTGATATGACCCTAAGGTGTTTGACCCCACCTGTGCTTTCTGTGCACCCAGGCCCTACAGGACTCCATGATCTAACCCCCTGCCCCTCTCCTGCCATTCAGCCCAGGCCCAACAGAGAGAGAGAGAGGGAGAGCGAGGGGAGCCAACAGGAAGGTAAGCGTAAAGAGAGAGAATGGAAAGACACAGGGGGAGAAAGAGGTAGAGACGGGCCAGGAGTGGCTGCTTCTAGCAGAGTCCAGCCCTGCCTGTCACACAGTGGTCAGCCCCCCTCTGTCTCTCCCAGGGATTGTTCTGACAGACAAAGGATGTGACATCACAACAGAAAGGCAGCTCACGGGGACATGAAAGGCCCACGGACTGAATGGGGACAGTTAGAATGTTCTGCAAGATGGCTCATAGGATGTGTGTGGGACATGGTGGAAAGGTCTATTTGTTGACGAAAAAACAGCAACCGCATGCGTTTAATAAACACAGACTTTCGGAAATATTTGACTTTCCTATTCACTTTTATCAGGCTGGTGTGTTAGGTAACAGGCAAAGGAGGATTTGGAAAGAAACAGGGTCTATTAAAAAGGGACTTAGGAATGCTGTTATCTAAGTGTTCCTTTAGATGGGCATGGCGGCCTCTAAGACATCAAACACAACAGCACCCAGGGGTAGCAGCCGGGTATCGCCCCTGTGTTCTGGACAAAGTGTAGATACTGATCACTTCCTGTCTGGATGGTGATGTCAACCTAAGGAACAAGGGGACTTCCTGTAGAGAGAGGTCTAGGGGGGTTTCTTACATCCAAACAAGGGTCCTACTTTCTCACAGCAGACATCCCTGACACACACACAGACACACACACACACACACACACAGACACACACACACAGCCAGACACACACACACACACACACACAGACACACACACACACACACACCACACACACACACACACACACACACACACACACAGACACAGACACGCACACACACACACACACACACACAGACACACACCTTTCTAACCCTTGTTCTCCTATGGTAAACAGCAGTGTAAACAGCATCTGTACGCTGTGTGGCTCAGCTCAGCTCAGTGGACTTGGTCTGCCTCCAGAACTGTGGGGCCGTGTGTGTAATCTACAGCTCACACCGCTCTCAACTCACAGATTCTACACTAAGTACTTTCTCTGTAATTATAATAAGTGAACGGTGTCACGACAGTGTTCCAGCCTTGTGCTAACACAGATTAGAGCAGGCACACTCACTCAAATACACACGCATACTTAAGGTAACACAGATGTTTAACACTGGGTTCAGGCTGAATTTGATGTGTTGAAAACAAAAAGAGACACTTATCTTGCATCTCATGGTGTTTCAAGATCATGGGTATATACAGCTTCCATGTAATCCAACTCAATGTGAAAACATGACCTTGAACCGTAGAATTAACCAACCAAACACTGAGAACACAGAGACAGGGTGGAATGAGACAGGGGGGAGAAGGTTCTCACCAGGGCATCAGTCTGCCAATCTTGGTCCATGGTGTCTTGGTGATGAAGAATCCCACGATTGGATCTGTCACAGCCCCCCAGGTCTTCCCTATGAACAGCACCATGGAGGCCTGGAACGGGTTGATCTGTGGGGTTGATGGATGAAACTAGGCATGAGTGAATCAGCACCCCCCTCCCAAACACACACACACACACACTCACACACACGCACACACACACACACACAGACAGACACACACACACACACACACACAGACAGACACACACACACACACACACACACTCACGCACACGCGCACACACACACACACACACGCACACACTGTACCTGAGCAACATCGAGCAGGTAGATTTGGAGGAAGAACGCGGTGGCACTTCCTGCCACCTGATTGGGGGCTCCTCCGATGGCGAAACACAGTTTACTGCAGACAGACAACCTCTGGTTTAGGTCTGTCTGTGGAGACAGGAAGTAAAGAGTCAGCATGTCCAGAGTGGGACTTCAGCACGGTTAAGATCAACACAATCAGATGGGCAAGTGTATCCTTGATTTTAATTGGCCTCGTGTGGCAACAACAGATGGTGGACTAGGGTGCAGAGGTAGAGTTCATGTTCGATACCGGGTCACCGACAGAACTCACATCGTCAGCCATTCATTTGTAGCTCAACCTTTTAGCTCAAGGACACATAAGCATGTAGGTGTATTCAAGAATCGGTAGTCATTTGAATGCAGTCTAGATAAAACAAAAGCTTTTTATATTGTGATGTCATCTTGGAATATTCATGTTTTCTTTGTTGTTTTTTTACATTGTGAGGTCAAATGAAGAGAACTGCAGTCCTGTTGGTGGCGTCACGGGAGTGTCTGATACCTTTGAGTCTGGCACAGAAGGGATACGTCATTAGCCAACATCAATGCTGGTGGAAGATGATACATCTGGATTCCATCCACCCCCAAACCGCACCCCGTCTCCCCCACCCTGATCATCTATCTCCCCCCTGGTCCTCCGCCCTCTTCCCCTCTCCCTCCCCAGCACCAGAGCCCGACGACAGGCCCCTCCTGTGGTGAGGCTCCCAGTTGATGTGTGTGATATGGGATCAGAGAGCATCAACCCTCTGCAGTTTAGACTGCGGTTATCTCCAGACACGAGCACACAGCAAAGCCTGTTCCCTTTTACAGAAAGATCCACAGCATTACTTCCATACCACCCTCTGCTAAAACCATCTCATGTGTTTAGTGTGGTCTGGTATGGCGTGTGTGTGGCGTGTGTTTGTGTGTGAGACGCTCTCATCCTCACACATGAATAAGGACACAAACCACCTCCTGGAATAACCAAATATTTACAACTGCTGAATATCGGCGAGACAGACACAAACATCCATCGAAGCCCTAAATACAGCAGCACCACTTCAGATCTCTTCTCCAGCGTCTCCCTCTCTCTCTCTCTCTCCTGTCTCTCTCTCTCTCTCTCTCTCCCTCTCTCTCTCTCTCTCTCTCTCTCTCTCTCTCTCTTCTCTCTCCCTCTCTCCTCTCTCCCTCTCTCCCTCTCTCTCTCTCTCTCTTTCTCCCTCTCTCTCCTCTCTCCCTCTCTCCCTCTCCCTCTCCCTCTCCCTCTCCCTCTCCCTCTCCCTCTCCCTCTCCCTCTCCCCTCTCCCTCTCCCTCTCCCTCTCCCTCTCCCTCTCTCTCTCCCTCCCTCTCCTCTCTCTCTCCCTCTCTCCCTCTCTCCCTCTCCCTCTCTCTCTCCCTCTCTCCCTCTCTCTCTCTCCCTCCCTCTCCCTCCTCCTCTCCCTCTCTCTCCCTCTTTCCCTCCCTCCCTCTCCCTCTCCCTCTCTCTCTCCTCTCTCTCTCTCCTCTCTCCCTCTCTCCTCCTCTCTCCCTCTCTCTCTCCCTCTCTCTCTCCCTCCCTCCCCTCTCTCTCCCTCTCTCTCTCTCTCTCTCTCCTCTCTCTCCCTCCTCTCTCCCCTCTCTCCCCCCCTCTCTCCCTCTCTCCCCCTCTCTCCCTCTCTCCCCTCTCTCCCTCTCTCCCTCTCTCCCTCTCCTTCATCCAGCCACACTCCAACACTCTCTCCAACCTTTGTTTATTACCAAGCATAGAAACCACTCGGCTACACTCTCATGCACACACACGTAGCATGTCGAGGATAACCCACGAATAGACCTTTTAAACATGAGAGACGAGTATCACCGCACAACGACCACAGCTCAGACCAGAAGACTGTCATTATCCCAGTCCCTTTTTTCTTCCTCCTGTCCTTCTCTCAACATAAAGCCATTGATGGTTTCCAGGATGACAATTACCAGGAGGGAGCTGTGTAATTATTCAAACGGGCCAAGCGGGTCAGATGTAAGTAAAGAGTTGCACGTCGGTCGACTTCAAAACTTTCTCTGTCTCTTCTTTCCACTCCCACTCTCACTGCAATTATCTCTAATTGGAGAGAAAAATAAAAAGTCTTTGGTCTCCGGTGAATTCTATCTAACTGATGATATGCAAAACGAGTCAACGCAAACAGCCTCTCTCACATCAACTATGGGTCTCATGTCAAGGCATAGACAGGATCTTGTTTGGAGAAGAGGTATGTGTATGTAGTTTGAAGAGGTAAAACAAGCTGGAGAGTCCTAGTGTACATATAATGATAGGATCTTTCAGTGCAGTTTACATGTCAGATGCCTTCTATATAATTTGAACAGAGAAAGAATATGCATGTCATACTTTTACACCATCAACTGGATTCACGTTTGATGCTGGTGAAGACATGAATCTCTCTCTCACACTCGCAACCCTGTCTGTCTCTCTGCTTATCTCCACAGACATAAACAGGATATCCCCAATGCTGTCTGGACACACATTATCTAACTCCCTCCCTGCACACACACACACACACACTGCTAATTGCTCGATATTAAAGCAGATAAACATCCTCAAAAGTTGGAGCAGTCAGCAGAGGGGGAGCTGGGAGAAATGGGGCTAATTGCCAAAGTTAATTAGACTTTAACTGATGAAACGCAACCAAGTGTGTGAAGTCGTCGTGGACAACGTGCCTGGATGTTTCAAATACGATTCAGGCCAAGTGTGACGCAAACAGAGGATGAGTGCAATGAAATGTGGATATTTCATCATATATTAATCATATATTTAATGTTTCTTTCAGCACTAGCCAGTCCAGTGGGAATATGCGTGTGGTAGCATATAGATAAAGCTGCTAGGATGAAAACATAAACCAGTTTAAAGGTTTACAGTGAAAGGGATTTCCTGAGCTGTTTCTCATTAGACTCAAAACTGATGTTTAGCTTGAGCTTGTGTTCGCTTATGGCCAGATGGGGGGTTTAAGACAACAAAAACACGCTGGATATTGACGTACGTATACATTCGTCGCAGATCAGTTTAAGGTTGGGGATGAACGTGGTTGCACGTAGATCGTTGTCACGTGCCAGCCGACAAAAACAAAACAACAATCGGCAATACCCTGTAAAGGGAAACGTAAGGTGCCTTTCCAAGAGCTACTCTTCTTATCACAAGGGCCCTATTGGGAGCATTGTCTGGGGGTCGCCTTTTTCTCTCCTCATCTCTCCTCATGTCATGTATGTTATGCTGTAAATTCCTTGTTGGCGCTGACACAGTTGGCTGCCTGGGTATGCTCTCTCCCTGAATTTCCCTCATGGGATTAATAAAGTATCTATCTATCTATCGAGCTGGAAACAGTGTAAGAAAACAACCAGAAAGGCATCACAACAGGCCCCTGTGTCCTGAGATGCTCATCCCTTCTCCTAAACCTACCCTGACATGAAAGCACAGGGTAAGTGCTTACGTTGGAAGCAGACAAGGAGAACAAGTCACATTAGACTACATAGATGCACCCTGGCCTTTAAGAAGAACACACAGTTCATCCCTCAGTTTGCCCCCTCCTGCCTTAACCTGTCATCTGGACTGTACAGTGACCACAAGGGGGCTCCGGGTAAAAACCATATTTTGACAAGCAAGCCATTAGCGGGCTCAGCATTGACACAGCCTATACGCTTCCTCATGCATAATTCACTCAGGCAACAAACACTTTACACAAAGTCTCCATATGCTTCCACACAAATCAAATCAAGTCAAAATGTATTTGTATAGCCCTTTTTACCGAAAGCATGTCACAGAGGGGCTTCACATACACCCATAGAACTACCCCTCAAACAACCTAAACCCTCAAGGAAGACAAGGAAAAACTCCCAGAAAAACACACACAAGTTTGAAACTACAACTGACAGCTATTCCTCCTTGCATGTGCATGTTCGTTCATACACAAACACACAGGCAATGGCTTTATCGTATTATGGGAGTATTGCATTGGTAATCTTGTTCAAGTACCAGAGAGATTCATGTTTTCTTTTTTTTAGATGTACAGCACAATAAAGTCATGACCAACAGTATCACGATCAACAATGTCCCGCTCTTTCTAAACTGTTCTGCCAATTCATCCGGCCTTAGGACTGAGACCTGGGCAGGCAGATCCGAAAAACATTCCTTGGTCATCTAAACTCAACAAGGTAACTTGAACATGACGTGTTCTCTGTAGTCACAGGGACAGTACACATAGTGATGTGACTCCCATCTGTCACTGCCTAGCCTGTTCAGCCTCTGGGCATATACTCTGGAACGGCATCAATAAGTGAGCATTCCATTTACTCTTCCAAGCAAATACCTTCACAGACATGGCACAGCACTCATGCTAGCTCACACACAGGCTCACACACACAGGCTCACACACACAGCCACACACACACACACACACACACACACACACACACACACACACACACACACACACACACACACACATACACATACACAGACACACACACACACACACAGGCTCACACACACAGGCTCACACACACACACACACACACACACACTCACACACAGCCACACACACACACACACACACAGACTATAGACACACACTGTTTCACATTCTTTTCCTGCTTGTACCTAGACAGCCATAATCAGACTTGCTTCTCCACAAAGTCACTCAAGGTGAGTCTCCGTCCCTCCCACAGCCAAAAAGAAGAAAAACAACCACTTCTACTGAGGCATTCTGAACCTTCCCTTCCTGAAGGAAACCAGCCAGGTATTATTCATAAACAACTAAACAAACCTCTTATAACTGTACTAGCAGCAGTCCAGCAGTCACAAACACAAAGATCCGGGTTGAGTTGTGGTCTTACCTGGTTAGGAGCTTTGGTGAAGGACGGGTCCGGAGGCTTCATGAGCTTCCCTGCTGCGTTCTGTGTCACCCGCTCCCCTTTCGCCATGTCTGTGTGGCTGTCAGCCGCTCTCTGACAGGACTCCTGAGCGTGTCCCTGAGTGTGTCCCTGAGCGTACGTGTGGGTGTCACTGTGATGTCTGGCGTGGCTCTGGAGTGTGTGCTCGTGTTTCCGTGTGTGTGTCTGCGGTTGAGTCTGGGTTTGACTGTGGCTCTGACTCCGAGTGAGAGTGTGTTTCTGTGTGCGCGTGCGACTCTGGTTGTGAGGGTGCATGTTTGTTTGAGTGGCAGGAGGAGGGCCGCTAGTGGGAAAGTCCTGTGCCTCTGTGGCTGTCATCCTCTCTGCTGCCATTCACATGCTGCTCCGGGCTGGAACCGTGCCAGAGATGGAAAGGCAGAGTCAGGCAAGGGGTCCCACACACACATCCAGACACAATTCACCCTCCTTTAGAGTGTATGGACATATGCACAACACACCACACACACACACACAACCATCCCCCCCAACCTATCGGTATAGGACACACACACAGACACACACACACACACACACACGCACGCACACACACACACACACACACACACACACACACACACACACACACACACACACACACACACACACACACACACACACACACACACACACACAGACACACAGAGACCCAATCCCCTCTCCCATAGGTCTTACTCCATCTCCTCTGTCTATGCATTTGCAATCTACTGTATGCTTAAAATAACAAAAATGCTGAGTTTCTGGGATTATTCTGAGTGGAGAAGTAGTCCAGATGCATTAATACCCAATATTAAAACAAAAACATCGATATGGAGGGTGATATTTGTAGAGTGAAATAAGTACAGTCATAACATGGAAATTGTCCCAATTGTGCAACTGAACTAAATCATTAGAAAGGCTTTGTAAAAAAGATCATTTTGACTTACCAGAATGTTGAGAAAAATGTTGTTTAGTTGTCAGCAAAGTGCGCGAATCGGTCAGACTGAATCGGATGTTCATCCCAGCAGAGGAGAAGGAGACTGCAGAGGACAAACTGTCAGTGCGGTTCCACTTCAATGTATAATCCTCGTCTTCAACAGAGTACTGCTCCACTCAGCGGTGGCAACTAGGCACAACAGAGGTGAAGAGATGACTGATGTATTATTGGCCATCCCTTAATTCTACTGAAACACAACGTTCTCAATTTAATGCAATTAGGATAAATACATTTTTTTACGGTGATGACTGTACTTTGAACGTTCTCAACGTGAGAAAAAAAAATCTAAAACGTTTCTAATGTTTGTGTCGGAGTGACTTGCCGTCCAGTTTATAAGATAGTCATAAATTATTTTAATTCATTTCCCCTTTATAGGCCACATTACAATACCAAACCCTTATGACAAATCTCTCAGCAGTTTTACAGGTCTCTGATGACAGGTGTGGTAAGAAAGGAAAGCTTAAATTGCAGTTTAATTTGTTGTTTTATGGTTGCCGTTTACAGTGCAGTCGACAAAGACCGTTTCCCACAGTGGCCTTGTAAAACCGGTCATGTAAACATCCATGCCAATGAGCTTTTGTGCAACTATGACGGCTCAGGTAAATAGTCATACTATACAACTGCATCCAATTGTTCCAGATTAGATAGAGCATCGGCTTCATCAACATCATCATTGTTCTTTTGCGCCATCGTCTGACCAATTACAATAAGATGTTTAACACCTTTGCACAACTACAATGACTTCCTGGCAGCTTCCAAATCAGATTATGGACAAAATAATGGATATTTAAAACACTTACCAGTGCATTGACTGCGACTTTCTCAATAAAGACTGGCCTATTGTAGACCCCACCCACCCATCCAGCGAAATGTGACTCCTGGCCAATAAACAAATGCCGGTATATGGCGTTAAATCACCTGTATTAGTCAGGGTGACCCGGATCAGGCAGACGAACAACCCTCATATTTCCTCACAAATTCCAAACATTCATGGACCTCTGGCTAAACATTATTACTACTCCAAAATATGACCATCGGGAAATCAGGCATGTACTCGTGCACGTTTCAGGTAATGCTGAGTAATGCGTGAAGAGGAACGCCTAAATGAAAGGTTGCAGCAAATGTATCTGCAAAGAGAAAATAGGGAAAAGGAAGGGCTTTGAGATAGAGGAAAGAGTTAAGCTACAAGTTATTTCATGCGTGCTTAGTCTTATTAAATATGCAGCAGAGGAAATATGTTCTATTTTGCTCTAAAACAGCCCCCCCGCTGGGCGCCCCACCAAGCCGAGCAGATCCTTATCATGTCCAATATGCTACAGGCACTACATGTTCTACAAAGTAAACGAATCATTTCTATGTCGATTTCTAAGGTAGATGCTTGCGGTTGATACGTCGGATAGGAACATTTTCCCTTCGAACGTTGACCACCACGCTCATAGCTGTAGTGTATACAGCACGAGGCCCCTATAGGCCTCGCACCCCCCCTCCTTCCTGAAGCTTTAAATATTGAAGATGGATAATGGCATTCTGCTTCACGAGACGAGGCTGCATCCACATACCGCATGAGCTGAAAAAAACACTTTAGAAAGTGCAGTTGTTGAGTTGAATTAGCCTCTATTTCACCTTCTATTTTAGTATTATACACCCTGTTCCATATTTAACATGATCTCTCATTACCTACCAAAGCACAAACTATCTACAATGCACTCAAAGAAATACTGTGCCATTAAATAACAGTTCCAAGTCCTTTAATGTGAAGTATGATGTTTCTTCTTTGAAATAAAATTAGTATATTTAAACAGAGTTCTATAACACAGAGCCACGTCCTTGTACAAAGTAGTAAGGTTTTTTTCATCTCAAATGCAGACAACACAAAATAATTTGTGGGTTTATGAAAATAAAACGGTTAGGCAAATCATTCAGTTTTCTTTCCACTGCACCTGTTTCTGAACCGAATTTACTATAATAAAATACTGTAAGAGAATACTGTAATATCACCACTTCTCTATTCACACTTTCGATTTATTATTTTAGCAAATTCAAATGCCTCATAACCAGATGCGTGTTCTCCTTCTAGTGACAGTCACAGTATAGGAAGACTTGCCATCAGCGAGGAGGCGTGTTTGTGGGAGAGACAGGCAGGAACTTCTCCCTGGAACTCCACGGTTAGAAAGTGTCGCAAACTCTGTCTTGGCAATTTATGTGTGTGAGTCCGTAGGCACAGTGCACTGTGTGTTTCTGTTGATTGCCACTCTAGACCGACCAGAGGAGAGAAATTAAGGTTTCCCTCAAACGTTGCTATGAATGCAGAGGAGGGTTTAATATCAGGGCCCTGCATGTGTGTGTGTGTGTGTGTGTTCCCCAGGCCGGCTGTGAGTCGGGGTGCTGTGCAGTGGCTCAGACAAGCTGTGTACATTGCAGGTCTCAGTGAGCATCGTGATTGGTCAGGAGTGTCCGAAGGGGGGCTGTGTGTTCAGAGGTCTCTGGACGATGACGGCATGAGCCAGGTCGGCCTCCTCCAGACTCAGCTCCTGTTCCTGGAGCTCTCGGAAGGGAAGTGATGTCGTCAGGATGAAAGGGGGGCCATTCCTTTGGCAGCGAGACACAAAGTCCTGGACGTCACTGATCCTAAAGTGGTCACAGTGTTTCACAGTTGTCATGATGTCACAGATGTCATGATGTCACAGATGTCATGATGTCACAGGTGTATCATGTCATTGTTTTACACAGCTGAATAACACATGTAATAGGGCTACTACAAGTTCAATAATAATACAACAGGGTATTTTTCTTTTGGGAATAATAAATAAAAGCATCGCTTGAGGCAACGTTGAACAGTTTTTCAGACCCACACAAATTCTCCGTCCTCTCAATTCTAAATATTTATTATTCACTACCCTCAAGCCAAGTCTATAGTGATTCTGCTCACATCTCTCCCAGCTTTAGGCTCAGGCCTTTTCCCCTCCACTAACCCTGTTATATAAAAGCTGCGTCTTACGCAATCCTTCTCTAGGGATTTCATAGATCCATGCGGTCGCATCTCTCAGATGATGTTTTCTGCAGCCCTGTGCAGCCGAGGATGACACGCACGGTGCTGCACTCAGACCCTGCTGGTCCACGCCAGGATCACGCATTACATCATCTACAACTGTCACGTCTGCTTCAGCTTTGAATTATACAATACCATACCCTGCAGAGTCCGTGTTGGTAACATACACTGGGACAGATGTAGAACTACGATTAATAATACGAAATAATCTTATTACTTCAAGTGGATCATCCACCTTTATAAACCTCAATCGTTATAAACAGACAAAAGCAAAATACTGTCCGTTATAAAAAACAGTGTTACACATTTGCTACCTACTATTGATAAAACATATGTGTATACCATTGGCATCTATCTAGTATTAATAAACGTAATTCAGCTGAATGCATTAATATTTAGAACAGAACCCACCGATGTGATAGGTTGAATCGCTGAACCAGCCTTCTGCCGTCAGCCAACCAGATCTGCAGCGAGGTGACAGGGAGGGAGTGGTCGAGTGTCACCATGGGAACCGGTGGTGACTCTCCATCTTCATGGATGGATGGAGACCGGGCTACTACCCTGGGAGCAACACTATGGGAGCGGGTCAGAACATAATGCACCTTTAGGGAACTGTTGAGCTAGAGTGACATCTAGTGGTAAGTAATAGTATTACACACTCATTAATGTTGTCTTATGACGAATGTCAGTTCAAGCAGTGGAAGCTACTTGATAGTATAGGTGTTATTATACACTGCTCAAAATAATTAAATAAAACCGTTTTTTTTCTCCAGGGTATGGCATATCAGTAGCTATAGATATCCACCATAATATTCACATTGACATCTGATGTGTTTTCAAAGTGTTCCCTTGAATTTTATTGAGCAGTATATATTGTGACGTAAACTCTGAAACACATTTCTACCCAGTCACTTCAGATCTGTGAGAGAAAAGAAGCCGTCTGGGGTGGAAAGTACCTCTGATGTTAAAAATACCCTCCCTGACACCATTCTGTCAGTGAGCCCCTCTCACCTGCCAAGTCTGTACCCCCGCCCACTGAAGGGGTGGAAGGTCTTCTTCTTGGGGACGTACTTCTCCTCCGTCAGGTCTTCTACGTTGATCTCCAGCTCCTCTTCCTCCGCCCTGCTCTCAAGCTCCACAGGAAGCTCCCTGTGACACACCAGAGAGGGTACACCAACACGCGTCATGTGACCCAGCACACCAGAGAGGGCACACCAACACGCGTCAATATCCAATCACGTCCAGTTTCTCTCACGGTGTTGTGGCACGGCCAACTTTCCTCTTAAGACGGTGAGAGATTATCCCTCGCTTAAAACAAGTCAATAATTGTTTGATGGATAAGTCACCAGTCACATGACCAGGCTCTACTGTGTTTTCTGAGTCGTGTCAGAACTCACCCTCGTTTGATGGCTTCCAGGAAGTCCTGGTTCTCTTGTATGGCGTAGCTACGGAACTCCTGGTCGTTTACAGTGAAGCCGTCCTTCCAGAGCCTCACCACCATCTCCACCTGAGACCCCCACGGTGATGCCAAATCCTCAATTACATATTTCACTGAGACTCAATTCTGTTTTGCTTGCCGACAAGGGCACTTAGCAGTCTGTTACTTCTTGTGATGCGTGTGAAGTTGCTATGGTTGCACTGTAGCATTGTTTTTGCTCAACTGTGCCTGATATCTTAGATGTGGTTGATGGATTAAAAACTAAAAACTACATTAATTAATTTTTTACAAAGACTTCAGATTCCAGTTGATTTACAGAGAGAGGGCAGGTAGAATACACTTCTGTGCAGATACATACGTCTATACTGTATATTATTTCATGTAATGGTAGTGCTTTGGAAGTGTAGGGTATAAACTAAAAAGCAACAAATAAATATACTAAGGTGGAGTATGATTTCTAACCTTTGAACTTCCTGAGGCGACATTGCTGATCTTCTCCACCTCATCCAGAAGATCCTCCACTGAGAAGCTGCGTCTGATAGGTGCCTCCTCTTCCTCATCGACCCCTCTGCCATCAGCACTAGAAACTACAGTCTATTAGGACGCCTTTTTCTAAATTCACACGTTTATTTTGTACATCTAGAGCACCTGTTGTGTTAGTGACATATTGATATGTCTCTGTGAAGCAATAATATCCATGTATCATCAATTAATCCATTATAAGTTACATTGAAGGAATAATATCCTATGCTACAGTATTTTTATTTTAGGTAATGTTTTTTTTCTTCTTCAAAAGACGTCTGTCCTCACAATCTCAGACTACTCACCTATGTCCATCTTTCTTGTTCTCTCTCTAAATCTTTCTTTGCATGTTTTGTCAACCATCTGGAAGAATGAAATAGGCTACTATGAAAAATATATGAAAGAAACTAACATGGGTCTATACAACTGTAGTTCAATCGATTACAAATCAACGTATCAACCTTGAAAGTCGAGAAAATGTAAACAGTCGAGTCGTTACGTAATCACAGATCGTAACACGTAGCACACGTAGGCAATTATTGATAGCATAAACATACACTTGTCCTCCACATAGGAAAGCAGTATGACAGTTCTATATAACAAGCCGCTGTACAGTCAATAGACTGCAGTACATTTAATTCTAACCACGATGTTTGCATGTTGCATTGCAGTAGGCCACGCATCAAGATTTTATAAAGCAGTCGTAAACACAGGAACGAAGGAATACAGTTTAAGCAGTTTAAATCAAACAGTACCTATACCTGCGATGACACGCCACTTATTTATCAGATGTTCAACAAATTTATAATGTGCATAATCTGCTCTTTACCTGATCGTGTTTTATTCGTTCCATGAGCTACAGATACAGGGCGTAAGTTTTTGTTTTGCAAGCGCTGCTGGTGACGTAGCAGCAGTTTGCTCACTTCAACCGAGAATGCCACAGAATGGGTTGGGCTTTGAAAACGCTGTTCAATATATAAGGATTTTCTAAAGCGCGAAATTTGACTATGTTAAATATATAGGTTATGTATATATATGTTCAATGTCATTTACAAACGATATATACATATATATACAGACTGCCTGTTTTTGTGTGTTTTAAAAATAAATACATGTAATGATCAATTAGGTCTATAGTCAAATAACAGTTATTATGTTAATAAATATACCTAGTTTTTACCAGACAGCAATGACAAGTTAGATTCTCTTGCATTTATGAGATCTTCTTTCAGTTTGCTGCCCTCGTGGGAGTGCTCGCGCTCGCGTCTGCTATTTACAAATGTGTGTAGGCTACGCATATCATGTGGGCCTGTAACCCACACACAACGAATTATTCACATTGGACTATTGTTTGGATTCTGAGTATTGCTGTGGAAGACAATGTACTCATAGGTTGTTCTTGCACAGTATGCCATGGACCCAAGATGCTAAAATGTAAACAAACTTCCTCTTATGCGCACGTGGTTTGCCGATTGACACAATCTCAAAGTCCTCGTGCATTGGTAGGCTACAGAAATAATGTGACTGCTGTACTGTGATCCCCCCTCACCTCTAGTCTACCTAGTTTCACCCAGAGTTTCTTGGATTTTTGTTTTAAATGTGCATAATAAACAGATTAGTTTCTGTCTAATCCAGTCGTCAGGACAACCGTTTAGTCTAATTGTGGAAGTTTTCATAATCCAAGCCACGGTCTCGGTATGGAAGGGATCAGAAGGCTGTTCCCCCCCTGCTACGTGACCTCGCGCGTGTTCTCTCAGGGGTGTATTAAACTCGAGGAATGCTTAATTACGAAATTAAGTAAAAGTTGACAATGTATAGCATTTATAGCAAATTGTCAGACACCAATAAGAGATATAACTGTTAAAAGAAGTCACTTGTGGCACTGCTCTTAAACTGAGCAAAGCGGAAGAGGGCGAGTGAGCCTGCTTGCCTGCTGACAGGAGCGAGCGAGAGAGAAAGAGAAATGGCGCCTCAATGCTGTGGTCACTGAGGCAGTGTTTAATACAAATATATAGACATAACAACGGTAAAGACGAGTAGAAATTATGGTGAACACAAGAAAGAGCTCTCGGTTTGAGCCAAGTATTCCCTTTATTTCATCCAGGACCAGGTCGTCTGCCAGAATCCACCCGAACTCCGAGGAACATGTAAGAGCCGGGTTCTATTCTTTTAGATAGTGCTAGGCTAGTTGGCTAGCTGGCCGTGTCCTCGGTTGGAGCTTTCTCGCGTTCAATATTCGTAATAAACAAAATGTGCTGCATTTGACACCAACCAAATTAATTCGACAAATAATAAAGATATTGCATGCATTGTTGAAACAGCTTCTCACTTGCACGAGCTGCTTGGTACTGCTGATGGATTGGCCTGCTACCTAGCTAGCTGATTGCTTCAAGTTGAGTTCTCTTTGTGTTGTAGCTAGCTCAGCCGGTCCCGGATGAAGGGGGTGAATTAGCATGCTACCGCGTTGTAGCTTTATTGTGTCACTAACCTGAAAAACATTATAAAGACCGGAGTAAACGTGACCTATTCTGAAATTTGACGTTATGACATTGGTCGTTAATTTGTGTCATCATAATAAATTCGATATCCTACTTGCAAGAAGATAGCTGTGGGGGAAGGGAGTGCAAACCCCCTGTTGGCTTGCTACAGTCCTTTATTTAGCCAGTTAGAAAGTTGAACTCTGTGAACTTTTTTGTTTATAGTGTTGTGAGTCGGGGCTGTTGTTGACAGGGGCTATCTACGAGCTGTGTGCGTTTAGGAATTGGTGTGTCGCTATGGAGGATATAGATAGTGCTAGCTACTTAACTTGGATAATAGTTTATCGCAAAGTACCGTTGACTAATTTGTAAGATATTATTGACTGATAGTTAGCCGGCTAAGCTAGCTAGTAGAAGCTAACGAAAGCTATCAGTTGTCAATCACTATTCTGAACATGAACTAGCGGCAGCTAGTTAAAATATCAATTCCCAACTCCATACGAATGCAACAACTTCCATGAAAGACACACATATATTAAGCCATCTCCTAACTTTGAAAGCACACTCAAACAAGAATAGTTTGAAGAACATCTCAGCTGTTAGTGAAGGGTGTATTGATATAATGAGAGGCACACACAACTGTCAACTGTCACAACTGTCACAAAACTTCCTCTTTTGTCAGCCTAACTGTCAGTCGGAATAACCTCTATATATACAGTCACTTCTAATCTAAACCAACACAACATACTTGTTGTCTTATCAACAAAGAATTGTGACTGATGCAGACCATGCAGGACAAAGACAGCTATCTGTCTTCAATGTGATTTAGTGGAGCTGTGAAGTCGAGCTCAGTGTCTTATAACGTTCTCAGTTCCCTGAGAACTTCAAGACTGAGGCTTAATTTCCTTCAACTTTTCCAAGAATAAGATCCCTCTCCTTGGCTCTCTCTCTCTTTGTGTGTGGGTGTCTCTCTCTCTTTCTGTGTGTCCCTCTCTCCATCTGTGTGGGGTCTTTCCTGAGCACTTGTTTACATTGACATTACATTTAGTAATTTAGCAGACGCTCTTATCCAGAGCGACTTAGCACGGCCGGGAATCGAACCGGCAACCTTCTGATTAATAGCCCGGCTCCCTAACCGCTCAGCCATCTGACCCCTTGTTGTTTCCTCAGAAGGAGCCAGGCAGTGATGTTAGCAGTCCCTCAAGTCCTCAGATGTCCCCGCCCTCAAAACGAACACGCAGGCAGTCTATGCCCAGCTCCAGTGACACCTCCCCCTCGCCGCAGAGCAAGGCCCAGAGGGTGAGCTGGGACAGGCCCACCTACCGTACCAGGTAAGGGGGACCGGGGTGGCCTGTGATTGGTCGTGGAGCTCAAGTCCAGCGTCTCAGATGTGTGGCTGTCTGTGGCGTTGAGGGGTTATATTTACATTTAGTCATTTAGCAGACGCTCTTATCCAGAGTGATTTACAGTAGGTACAGGGGACATTCTCCCCGAGGCAAGTAGGGTGAAGTGCTTTGCCCACGACACAACGTCCTTTCGGCATGGCCCGGGAATCGAACCAACAACCGTCTGATTAATAGCCTGACTCCCTACCGCTCAGCTATCTGACAGTCTTGTACAAAACCTGCTGAAATTCTCACATATCCTTCTTTCTTCGCCAGGTTATCCTCTCGTACTTTGCAGAACGGACACGGTCAGTTTCTCTCTCAGTTTTCGTACCGTCGTTTCAGATGTTGGGTTTTAAGTGAGCCCTTGTCTGACCTGCGTCTTCTTCTTCTTCTCCTGCTTTCAGCCCATAAGAGGGAAGAGGAGGCTGGAGGGGGAGACCGCGCCCACATGAACGGCCACGTGGAGCTGGGGAGAAGCTGCCGAGTGAAGAAGAGCCGCTTTGAACACCTCAACCAGAGTCTGCTGTTCGACCAGCTCGTCAACAGGTACACACACACACACACACACACACACACACACCACACACACACACACACACACCCACCACACGCTCGGCCTATACCTCCACCTCAGGGTTCTCGCTCGTGAGCAACGTTGTGACCCGGTCGTGTGTCACTGTGTGTCCGTGTCTCAGTACCGCCGAGGCCGTTCTGCAGGAGATGGACAACATCAGCAGTATCAGGCAGAGCAGGGAGGTAGAGAGACTCAGGATGTGGACCGACACAGAGGTGGTGAGTCTGGCTACTGCACGCGTGCAAAGCCTTTAGCCATAACCCCCCCCCAAACACACACCCACCCCAAGGGATTCCTAGGACCGTTTCACATGAAACGCTCGACCTCCTTCAGTCAAGCGTCATGGATTAGAGACGGTGGGGTTCGATGGAAGACGTGATTGTAGCTGCATCTGTTGACCCGTTCTTTTAGGAAAATATGGACATGTATTCCCGTGTGAAGAGGAGGAAAGCGATGCGCAGGAACACCTTCAGCATGCAGACGCACCTCAAAGTCCTGAGCAAGAAGGACGAGGAAGAGGAGGAGGAGGAGGAGGGGACGGAAGGTCAGTCTTTTATGTTCGTTGTCGTTGTGGAAAAGAGATCAATGTTTTATTTACGCTGGCATTAAGGTAACCTTCCTTCCGTTTGGTCTGGTGCCTCTAGAGTCCCACGGGGAGGAAGAGGAGGCGGAGGACGAGGATGATGAAGGAGATGAAGCTGAGGAGGCTGGAGAGGGGAACGATCGGCCCTACAACCTGAGGCAGCGCAAGACAGTGCAGCGATACGTGGCGCCCCCTATTGGTAAACACGAAATCGTCTTCCCCAAACTCGGGATGTAACAACAAATTCCTAGATCTACAGAATTGGTGAAATCACATTCCTAAACCCCACTGGGATTTCTCTTCAGAGCCAGTGAACAGGAAGCAGAGCAACCCCTCTGTGTTCGACACCCACAGATCACCTGCCAGAAGAAGCCATATAAGGTAAGGAGGCGATCTTGGGAATCTTTTTCTGTAGAATCGACTGCGTGAGACGGGCGTTGTCGTCGAGCTGTGTTGACGATGCTGTCGGCTCATTTCTGTCACAGAGTAAAGAAGCACGCCATCCATAGCAGCGACACCTCCTCGTCTTCTGACGAAGAGAGGTTTGAGAGGAGGAAGAGCAAGAGCATGACCCGGGCCAGAAACAGGTGACATCTCACTTCCCTCTGACGCCTGACTGTCTCTCTCACTCTCTCTCACGCATGCTCTCTCATGCTCTCTCTCTCACTCTCTCTCTCTGTCTGTCTCTCTCTCTCTCTCTCTCCCTCTCTGTCTCTCTCTCTCGCTCTCTCGCTCTCTCCGTCTCTCTCTCTCTCTATGTCTCTTGCTCTCTCTCTGTCTGTCTCTCTCTGTCTCTCTCTCTCTGTCTGTCTCTTGCTCTCTCTCTCTCTCTCTGTCTGTCTCTCTCTCTGTCTCTCTCTCTGTCTCTCTCTATCTGTCTCGCTCTCTCTCTGTCTCTCTCTCGCTCTGTCTGTCTCTCTCTCGCTCTCTCTGTCTCTCTGTCTCTCTCTCGCTCTCTCTCTTTCACCCTGTAACCCGTGCTCTTCCTGCCTCTGCAGGTGTTTACCTGTGAACCTGCGTGCGGAGGATCTGGCCAGCGGGGTGCTGCGGGACAGGGCCAAGGTGGGCGCCAGCCTGGCAGACGTGGACCCCATGAACCTGGACAACTCGGTGAGAGCAAAGGGCCCAGACCCCAACGTGCTTTCTCTCTCCAACAGGGCTGCTTCGGACAGTCGCTCACAAACCAGATGGCCACTTTGTGTTTGTGTTGTAAGCTCACGCCTCGGTTCTCTCCCCAGGTGAAGTTTGACAGCGTTGGTGGCCTCAGTAACCACATCCAGTCTCTGAAAGAGATGGTGGTCTTCCCTCTGCTCTACCCAGAGGTCTTTGACAAGTTCAAGATTCAACCGCCAAGGTAGTACTCTGCCAAGAAGCTACATTTCTGTTCCAAGCACCATATGTTGTCTTATCTCTTAGGAGTATCTGCTATATTTGTGTGATGATCCCATGTTTCACCCCTCCTTCCTCCTCTCTCCCTGACTCTGCCGTGTAGAGGGTGTCTGTTCTACGGGCCCCCGGGAACAGGGAAGACTCTGGTGGCGCGAGCGCTTGCTAACGAGTGCAGCCAGGGCGACAAGAAGGTGTCTTTCTTCATGAGGAAAGGAGCTGACTGCCTCAGCAAGTGGGTCGGCGAATCAGAGCGACAGCTGCGCCTTCTTTTTGACCAGGTTAGCCAATGGAACTACTCTGTCCCTGGGGGGGGGCGGGACTACTGGACCAAGACACACATCATCTCAAGTGTTGACTGTGTGAGAGGTTGTGACGGCTGCGTATGCTTCCTCTCTTAGGCGTATCTGATGAGACCCTCCATCATCTTCTTTGATGAGATCGACGGGCTGGCCCCAGTGCGTTCCAGCAGACAGGACCAAATCCACAGGTAAGGCAGAGGGCCTGGTGAGGGCCCTGGTGAGGCCCGGGTGGGGGCCCTGGGTGAGGGCTCAGGTCCTCACACTACCGCATGGTTTATCAACTCACCCGAGCGCTCAGCATTTAGTTATCATAGCAAACATACAACCGTACTAACCACGCCTTGATCGTGCTTGATCGTAACACGCTGTCGTTCCTCATCTCACCTCCACCCTCATCCGTCCGTCTCTCCCTAGTTCAATCGTGTCCACGCTGCTGGCCCTGATGGACGGGTTGGACAGCCGAGGAGAGATAGTGGTCATCGGTGCTACTAACAGACTTGACTCTATCGACCCTGCACTCAGGAGACCCGGGCGTTTCGACCGGGAATTTCTGTTCAACCTGCCCGACAAAAAGGTGAGGGGAGGTGGGGTGTGGAGGGAAGAGGTGGAGGGGAGGTGTGGTGGGGAAGTGGGGTGGGGTGGGGTGTGGTGGAGGGGAGGTGGGGTGTGGGGGAAGGAGTGGAGGTCACGCTGGCAGGCAGCTCAGTATCTCACCGCCCAGAGGAACATGTGACAGGGGAACACGTGACAGGGGGACACGTGACAGGGGGACACGTGACAGGGGGACACGCGACAGGGGAACACGGCCCAGGCTGGAGAATGTGCTTACAGGGAGGGGGATTTCAGGCAGTTTTAATGGCCACAGGACATTTGCAGTTGTCGTCGTGTTGTACGGGGGAGTGCGACAGAAGCAACACAACAGCGCCCACAGGGGGGGGCACTTACTTCTAGTAATGTTGACTTGTCTTGCGTGAGCCCCTCCCTTGGGCCTCCTCCACAGCGTTCCATTTAGAGGGAGAGCAGAGCACACATTCACGCCCTCAGCTGGAGCCATATTGAGAATAGGTGTTGTGCTTGTAGACACACAGCGGTTCCTCCCTGCAAGGCACAAGCATCCACAGACCCTCCAGCTATTAGTGAGGCTCTGGAGACCACGCTTGTGTTTTGGGCCTGTGGTGCACGCGTCGACAAGACAAACATTCACTGAACGACAGAGTTTGTGGAAGATTTATTAAGAGTTTTGTATATCGACCAAGAAGATGTGTGTGTGTGTGTGTCTTGGTGGGAGAAGTTACGATCCTTTAGTCCAGCAGTGCCCCCCCCCCATGTTTCCCCTCCCGCAGAGGCCTGTCTAATTGGCTGCCTCCTGCAGTCAGTCCTCACAGTCAGATTGTGGGTAATCAAAGCCCCATCTCTGAGCCGTCGTCAGTTCAGCCCGGCAGCAGACCCCAGATAATCAGGTCTGGAGATCTCACCCTCACTGTTGGGGCGGGAGGGATGCAGGATGCAGGCTCTAGTCTCACCCCCCAGCACTCGGACTCATTGATCAGCTGAATAGCTGAGTCGTGTGGTTCCCCTGAGTTTCTAATTTTTCTTTCCATCGCTTCAGGCAAGAAAACAAATCCTAGACATCCACACACGGGACTGGAACCCCAGACTGGCAGAGCCGTTTGTAGAGGAGCTGGCAGAGAAATGTGTCGGTAAGACGTGACGGATGGAAGGATATCTGCTTACCTTTTCAGTTGTGGGGGTGGGTGGGGGGGTTACCACACCTTGAGGTGTAGATATGACCAGGTTTGACCTGTCACCAGGCGTCCGTGTCTGTTCTGAGCGTGATAACCACCCGAAGCCCTTTGGTCTCCTCAGGATACTGCGGAGCAGACATCAAAGCACTTTGCACGGAGGCGGCGCTGGCCTCGCTGCGGCGTCGCTACCCCCCAGATCTACGGCAGCAGCGTCAAGCTGCAGCTGGACGTTTCCTCCATCGTCCTGGGCCCTCAGGACTTCAGCAGGGCCCTGAGGGCCATCATCCCTGCCTCCCAGAGGGCCCTGGCCCCCCCCGGGACGGGCCCTGAGCCCCGCCCTGAGGCCCCTGCTGGCCGGGGCCCTGGCTGATATCCTGGGGGCCCTGCTTCGCGTCTTCCCCCACGCCGAGCAACGAGACAGAGACGACTCGCACGGTAAACCTGGGCCTAGCTGGGTCTCCTCTTCCGGGTCCCCTCTGGATCCACTAGTCTGTCCTGGATCCTCCGTCTCTCCTCTCACTCTGACCAGGGCTGAGCGACAGGATGCCGGGCCTGACACCTCGCTCTGCGCCTCGCTCTGACCGCACGGTCCTCCATCGTTCCTCTCTGTCCTTCTCTTTAAGAGAGGCTCTTATTTGGAGACTTGTGCTCCACTCTGCCCTCAGGCTGTGTAGTAGAGCGTGGAGCTAGACGAGGTCGCTGAGGAGTGATGGTGTGAACATGCCTCCGCTCTGCAGCACTGAGCTCATTCTACTCACGTTTATGAAGTTTGGTACATTAGCTGTGGAGCGGCTCACGGCCACTGGGACATTTCCTCGGGGAATTCTATCTCATTTGCTACTTAATGACTTTAATTTACCACCCTGGCAAATCTCTCTAATAGCCAGCCTATGACATTTCCCACTAATAAGTAATTCTCTTATCTATTTTTGGGGGGGGCAATTTCACCTCTAAGGGTAGTTATAAAATAATTTAATTGGGAGGACTTTGTTTGTTACCTGGGATTGAGAAAGTTTTTTGTTGCAAAGACACACCACACACACCACCACACCACCACACACACACACCCTAACTTGTGCTCCCTCCCCTGACTCCATTAGATAATCAGTTGCTAGAGGAGGAGGTGTACAGCGACGAGGACAGTGAGGGAAGGACCAGCTCCATCTACGACCTCCACCCAGGATCCCCACAGAGAGCCTCCCCCTCCACGGCATCTCACAGACCCTTCCTTCACTTCAGCACGTGAGTCTGCACACCACCCACACCACCCAGGAACCCACACCTCTGCACACCACCCAGGAACCCACACCTCCAGGCCTCTCCTCCACACACACACACACAGAGAGAACCACCCAGGAACCCACACCTCCAGGCCTCTCCTCCACACACACACACACAGAGAGAACCACCCAGGATCCCCTCCAGGCCTCTCCACACACACAAAGAGAGAGAAATCAGCAGTTTTGTAATCCAGATGAATTATATTCTGTTGTCGCTCAGTGCTGGTCAAAATCCGTATTGCTGTCCGCCCTCTCTGTCTCCTGAACTCTGAAGGCCTAATAACTGTTACAGTGGGGAGCTCTACGCAGTCCTCGCTCTGTTGCGTCAGTGCCATCTTGTGGGCAAGGCTGGAACGCCGGATGTGGAGTGACTCCGTAATGAAATCGTTTATCAATGATCATTGAAGAGCTGTCATCAGTGTAGAAAAGAGATGATGAATGTTCCTGATCAAATCCACATCAACGTAAAAGGTTGCTTATCCGATTTTTAAAATGAATTAGGCGCCAGAATGATAAAAGGGTACTGCGAAGTGACGGTCGTGTGTCATATTTATCCGACATCCTTCAGTAGGACATGACAGGATTGCGTCGCGATGTTTAAAATCGACCAATCGTTTTACAACCCATCATCGTCATGTATCGGATCGGAGATATGGACAGTGTGTGCAAGGCTGTGTGCAGTGAACCGCCAAGTAACTTCCATCCCTGCTGAAGCCAAACCTGTTGACTGACCTGTGTGTGTGTCTGACCTGTGTGTGTGTCCTCTCCCAGGTCGGCCCTCCTCCAGCCCTGACTGACCTGTGTGTAGGGTTGCAAAATTCCGGGAATATTCAAAGTTGGAAACTTTTAACGGGAATTAATGGGAATAAACGGGAATTAACGGGAATTAACGGGAATTAACGGGAATTAACAGGAATAAACTGGAAATATAGGGGTAATTTAACTGTATTTACCTTGTCATAAGCAGACATGCATGCAAACATTTATAATACAACTTTTTTAAATGATTTTTGTGACATTTTGTGAGTAGTAGTTGCCCAACTCGCGCTTGTTGATGGACCCCGAAAGCCGAAGCTCATCTGTTTGGCAGGTTGGGCTGAGGAGGGCAGATCTTACAGATCCTGTGTACCTGGGTCAGGGTGATGAAACTAAGTGTCTCGTTTCACTATGGCTGCCGTTCCACAGACAGTTCCACTTCCTGGGAAAGAAAACTGCAGTGTTCAGAGTAAACTACTATAAACCATAATCATGATGAAAATAAAAAAAATATATAGTTAAATTTAACTACTATTCAGAAACTTCTCTCAGGGTAAACTGTAAAACCAGATTAGTTTTAGATCCAGAATTCTCAAAATTCCAGAATTCTCAAAATTCCAGAATTGTAAAAATTCCGGAACCCTCGTCAAAATTCCGGAACCCTCGTCAAAATTCCGGAATTCTCGTCAAAATTCCGGAATTCTCGTAAAAATTCCAGAACTCTCGTCAAAATTCCAGAATTCTCGTCAAAATTCTAGAACTCGTCAAAATTCCAGAACTCTCGTCAAAATTCCAGAACTTTCGTCAAAATTCCAGAATTCTCGTCACAATTCCAGAATTCTCGTCAAAATCCCAGAATTCTCGTCAAAATTCCAGAATTCTCGTAAAAATTCCAGAATTCTCACAATTCCAGAATTCTCACAATTCCAGAATTCTTATGCCAAATCAAAATCCCTAAAACAAAGACAACATGACAGTATTCGAAATCAGGTTGAATAACAAGTTATCAACTCGTACTGGTGCTCTTGTTTGGTTGTGCCTGTGTTGCAGAGTGTGTTACCTACTTTATTACAATAAGAAACACTAGAGAAATGCCTTCAGGGTAACGCTGGTGTTCAAATTGGGAGATACGGAGATGTCCAACACATTTTTTGGAATGACAAAAACACAATGACAAACGTTTTTTTGCTAGGAATGATTAATTCCATTCTTTCTTGGATATTTGACCGTCCTTCACCAAATCTACCATAGAACCTAACAAACATTGCTTCCTGTTCTATATTTATCATGTATTTGTTTGCAGATTGAGGCCTATGCAGAAACAATTACAGAACAGTTGGATGCTAGTGAAGCATAAATAAATACTTGTAAGTTCCTTTCCCACCAGCACAGATAGTATAACTCTGACATGCACATTGTCAATGATGAGCTATATAACTAGTCAAGCAACTCTCTACTCAGGAAAAAAAAGCTAATTTACTCCACAAATGATGAAATAAATGACAATTTCACCCAGCAAGCAAAGCAAGATCCATTTCACACCTCATGTGGCTTTGTTATACAGTTATACAAATGGTTGTATCGTTGCCAAAGAGAGTGTCATCAGAGGAAGGATCTATATACAGTCCTGACAACACTCTTGGCACAAACACATCAGCTATGCTATTACTCTCTACCGTAAGTCCCAATAGAAGGTAACGATGACACCTCCGCCACAGTGCCTCCACAGCACATTACTAACTTGATCCTTAAAAGTCAAGATCAGATACGATTTTACACAATGTTTTACCGACTACCATAAACGTCGTCGGGTTACGACTGGTTGCGCAACTGAAAACAGACAATCCCGTCTCCGTCTCGTATTCCAGCAGATAAAACACGGTCACAACACACCCAGACACATTAACTTTCCTTTACAACTTGTTTTGGAATCAAGGCAACTGTCTCCAATAAAGGAAACGTGGAGAAACAACAAAGTTCCTCCATGTCTTCATCTCCTAGCCTCATCAAAGTGGTTCTGCCACCCGACGAAAGGACCTCTGATTGGGGAAGCGATTGATGTGAGACCTCATGGCTGGGTGGGACTCTGGTACGGAGATTCAGCTCTCCTGAACAAGGAGACCCCCCACAGCTCGGAGACATCTCCACGGAGGAGGATAAAGAAGAAGAGACTGCCACACAGAGACGTCTCAAAATAAACTCTCAGGAAACAGAGACCCAGTGCCTAACTGTAGAGTTTGTAGAGAAGAAGACCTGCTGTGCATATTAATGATTCTTCTCACAGACAAGGTGGTACAGTGTTGGCAGTATTGGAAGTTCATATGCCACCACACAAGTTGCCACCAGCTTGATGTTTCACTCCAGATGTGACTGCGTTGCACAAACTGCTGTACCCTCAAGAACACCAATGCTGTAAAACGTCACACCCACATTTACAGTCCGTTAGACCAGACAGTGTGCCTACGTTGAGCCCGACTCTGCTTCGTCTAGCGTGTTGAAACACATCCTTCCTAGGGTTGCAAAATTCCGGGAATATTCAAAGTTGGAAACTTTCCACGGGAATAAACGGGAATAAACGGGAATAAACGGGAATAAACGGGAATAAACGGGAATTAACGGGAATTAACGGGAATTAACGGGAATTAACGGGAATTAACGGGAATTAACGGGAATTAACGGGAATTATAGGGGTAATTTAACTGTATTTACCTTGTCATAAGCAGACATGCATGCAAACATTTATAATACAACTTTTAAAAATGTAATTTTTGACTTTTTGGACATTTTGGTACCAAATAAACTTGGTATTAAAATGAACATGGCTTCAGATTACCAAGTAATCAATAGGCTAGGTAATGACAAACAGGGTTGGGAAAGTTCACTTTCTACATGAACTAGTTCAGTTCATAGTTCACAAATTTTAAAATGAACTAGTTCAGTTCATAGTTCATAATTCAAAATGTTTAACTAAGTTCACAGCTCCAAAAATGTATTTCAATATGTTGCAAGCTATAATTGAAATCTCTATCTGTTTGCAATACCGCTCTTGGCCTCTACGCAATTCGGCGCTCTCACACTTGCCAGGCATAGGGTTGAAACGTTCAGACGCAACACTGATGACAAAGACGTTCAAAAACAACAGAACGTTTTATGTTTACGTTTATGTTTCTGGCAGACAATGTTTCCAACCAGGTGCATTCAGGGTCCAGCTGAGCTAGGCGTGCATAGACTTGTTCTCAACTACATTTAAGTTCCCCGTTATATGCTTTTGCAAAAAAACGTTGGCTGATTTTTGTTTTCATAATTCCCCAAATTCCCGAGCCAAAATTCCCGTGGAAACTTTCCGGAAATTTACCGGAAACTTTCCGCCCCTTTGCAACCCTACCTGTGTGTGTGTGTGTGTGTGTGTCTCTCCCAGGTCGGCCCTCCTCCAGCCCTGTTGACTGACCTGTGTGTGTGTGTGTGTGTGTGTCCTCTCCCAGGTCGGCCCTCCTCCAGCCCACAGCCTTCCGCCCCCGCCTGCTTCTCTCCGGCCCCCCAGGCTCAGGGCAGACCTCTCACCTGGCCCCGGCCCTGCTGCACCACCTGGACAAGCTGTCTGTGCACTGCCTGGACCTGCCCACGCTCTACTCTGTCAGCGCCAAGACCCCCGAGGAGTCCTGCGCTCAGGTACAACACACACACACACACACTCATAAAACACACACTCATTTAGTCATTTAGCAGACGCTCTTATCCAGAGTGACTTACAGTAAGTACAGTAAGTACAGGGACATTCTTCCTGAGGCAAGTGCCTTGCCCAAGGACACAACGTCATTTGGCACAGCCGGGAATCGAACCAACAACCTTCTGATTAATAGCCCGACTCCCTAACCGCTCAGCCATCTGACCCTCCATCTGACCCCCCCTGACACTAACACACACTCATATTACGTCTCTGACAGGCACAGATATTTAGACTTCCTGGTGTTTAGACTTCCCGGTTCCTGGCCAGTGTGTGTTATTGAAGTGCGTCTCTGTGTCCAGGTGTTCCGTGAGGCTCGTCGGAGCGTGCCCAGTGTGGTGTTCATGCCACACATCTCTGATTGGTGGGAGGTGATCAGTGACACTGTGAAGAGCACCTTCCTCACCCTGCTCCAGGACGTGCCCTCCTTCACCCCCATCCTCATCCTCGCCACCGCAGAGTCCAGCTACACACAGCTACCAGAGGAGGTGAGGACACACACACACACACTAAGAGAGTTCAGTGTTCGCTGTACTCGGTCACATCGGCCCTTATTGGTTTATTTAGGGGTCAGGGAGTTGTGTGTGTGTGTGTGGTGTGTGTGATTGTGCTTTGAGGTGTGGGAGTGTTGTGTGTGTGTGAGTGCTTGGAAGTGTGTTTGGTGTTGTGTGTGTTTGTGTGTGTGGGAGTGCTGGGAGGTTTGTGTGAGTGCATGTGGGAGGTGTGTGTGTGTGAGTGAGTGCGTGCTGGGAGGTGTGTGTGAGTGCGTGTGATTGTGTGTGGGAGGTGTGTGTGAGTGCGTGCTGGGAGGTGTGTGTGTGTGCGTGCTGGCAGGTGTGTGTGAGTGCTTGGAAGTGTGTTTGGTGTGTGTGTGAGTGCTGTGTCTTTGATGGAGGCCCAGCTCCAGGGTGGCTAGCTGCTCCTGGCTGGCTGCTCCTGAGGCAAAGCTCTCTCCACGGTCCTCTTCATTAGGACAGACAACACTGGAGGCCAGAGCAACAGACCGCTTTCTCCTGATCGCTTCCTCTTGTCTTGTATGCTTTGAGGGGTAAACACACACACACACACACACATACACACACACACACACACACGACATCTGTCACCCTGTAAAGCTTCCCTAATGCTCGGCTCGTCGTCGAGATGTTTCACCATGTCTGAGCTGGCAACCTCAACACAGCAATATTAACTTGTGTGGTCGAGTGTGCTTCGAAGGGATTAACCATGAAAGGAAGCAGTCCCTTCATTTAAAGCCTTCATCTTGACAGGTGGTCTGGCCTGGGCAGCTGTCCAGTCACACCTGTGCTCTGTGACCGTGCTTCTCTTATACGTGCTGTCCTTATACGTGCTGTCCTTATACGTGCTGTCCTTATACGTGCTGTCCTTATACGTGCTGTCCTTATACGTGCTGTCCTTATACGTGCTGTCCTTATACGTGCTGTCCTTATACGTGCTGTCATTCTGGACCACACTCTGGGATTGATGCACTGAATCCAGCCCACATCTATGGCTGACCTCAAACACACGGATGTCGCTTCTAAACGTATTGAAGATTGATTCGTTTTCGCACTGATCACAGACCCTTCACAACATCTGCCCTTCTCTGCATTGACCCGGTTGTCTTCTACCATCCTTGAATGTAGAGGAGGAGGAGGCGGGGCCATATTGATTTCACCTCACTGAGGTTGAGGTTTGTTTGTGTGAGGTGGGTGTCACTCGCTGTCCCGTCTGTGGAAACGTGTTGCAATCAAATATATTCTCTGCTCCGCTAGAGCAGCACGATCAATGTGAGCATTAGGTGCGTGCGTGCTCTCTCTCACACACACACACAGCAGGGGGATAACACACTCACTCTGCCCGGGGTGGGGGGGGTGTTGCTCATGCACTCACACACGGCACAGGGCCCTCCATGTCTCCGTAGAGGCTCGGGTCGATGGCTTAACTCTATTATAAAACATTGAGCACTTAAATGCAGAGAGCCAAACTACTCAAACCTGGTTGGGAGTTGTAGGAGTTAGGAGAGTGCAGGAGACTTGTGAGACGGGAACAGCCTCTTGGAGGTCAGTGCAGGAGAGTTGTGAGACGGGAACAGCCTCTTGGAGGCCAGTGCAGGAGAGTTGTGAGACGGGAACAGCCTCTTGGAGGTCAGTGCAGGAGAGTTGTGAGACGGGAACAGCCTCTTGGAGGCCAGTGCAGGAGAGTTGTGAGACGGGAACAGCCTCTTGGAGGCCAGTGCAGGAGACTTGTGAGACGGGAACAGCCTCTTGGAGGCCAGTGCAGGAGACTTGTGAGACGGGAACATCCTCTTGGAGGCCAGTGCAGGAGAGGCACGTCACAGAGGCACGTCACAGTGGAGTGGAGGATCTGGGCTAGAATGCAGAGGTTGCAACATTCAGAGAGAAACTACATTTGTAAAGCAAATGAGCTGTTTGTAGAGGTTTTAACATGAGCAGAGCTTGTGAAAGCTGCACTAGTACAGGAGATGTAAGAAAGCCCCAGTGAGTGGACTTTACCCATTAAGAGGAGGTGGAATAAATGAGATTTGTTTTGCGCAGAATGTATGTTTGATTGTGCAGACAGCGACCAGGTCATTAAACAGACACTCAGCTTTGGTTACTTTCATTGTGTTGCTAAGAAGTAAAGAAGCTTTTCTTGCCCGTGATAAGAGGGGCTTCCAGAAATGGAGGCTTGGTTTATCCCCCCCCCTCCCCCCGGTGGGCTAGCCTATGGTCTGGAACATTCTATTTAAATGGGTGTTGTGTCATCCTGGCATCAGCGCTGGTGGCAGATGTCCTCTCAGCGCCCAGAGAGGGAGCGCTGGTCCTTCTGCCAAAATCACAGTTCCCCAGAAACGCTCCACCCCTCTATCCCCTCCCCCCCCGCTCTTTCCCCTCCCGCTCCACCCCTCTTCCATCCCAGATCCGATTGAAGAACTACAGACACAGACGATAGATGGAAGGAGGAGGGGGGAGGGGGGGGGAAGTGGAATGTTCCAGGTGGTTCCAGCTGCCAGTCTCACCTGCACACGTCAGGGATTCGTGCCCGTGAAAACAGCATCTGTGCCGGGCTGTGGGTGGGCTGCTGGGTGGGCTGCTGGTGGAAGGCTGTGGAAGCATTGGGTGGCGAGAGATCTGTAAGGGCCTCTGAACCTGCTCCGAACCTGTTGTGAGCTGGGTTTCAGAGCCAGGGTGATCAGAACCTCTGCCAGGACCAGGACCTTCTGCCAGGAACCCCTCAGTGGAGCCACACCCTCTGCTACCGGGACACATGCTACATCTACACCTTTGCCAGCTCAGCAGGCGGGGGATTAGTTGGATGAAAACAGCTCTGTGTGACTTAAACCTCGGGGTTGGCTTCGGAAACGTCCAGATTCAAACTGATTAAACCCCTATGGCTGGTCACTTGCCATTGCTACGCTGATGAGAAGGGCCAGACTGATAGTGTTCAAGGAGAGGATGAATCAATAGATCCTCTCTCCCCTGTCAATTGGCATTGCATGTTATCTTGTCAACAAAAGGCAATGCCAACCTGCGCGGAGGGCTTCTGTGAGAGTGTGAAATGAACAGTGATTTTGGAGCTCTCAGAAAGTACTCTGCATTCACACTGACATGATTTGGGATGGATTTGAGATAATTGGCCACTTTCAAGGGCAGATTAAAGATTCAATTCAATTGAGCAATAACTCTGGCTCCCACCAGTAGCCTACTGAATCTACTCCTCAAACATGTACGCTCTTCACTTTTTCCACTTGTTTATTGATCTTTCTGTCCTTCCTTCAGTCTTTCTTTTGTGTTACCTTCACCTCTTGAGAGGTTCTGGGCATTCTGAACTGGTAGGGGATGACAAGATGAAGAGAGGGAGGATTTTAGTGTGATGTTTCTAGTCCCCTACCGAACAGTGGATGTTGTTATTCCACCAATGGAGCTCTGGCCCCAGTTAGGCTTTGTTGCTGTAGCGGTGAGCTCCACTGATCTCGAGCCGGTGGGACCTCCCTCTTCTCCAGCCAGCCATCCATCCCTCCTTCTCTCCCTCTGTGTCTCCCTCCATCCCTCCATCTCTCCCTCTGTGTCTCCCTCCATCCCTCCTTCTCTCCCTCTGTGTCTCCCTCCATCCCTCCTTCTCTCCCTCTGTCTCCCTCCATCCCTCCTTCTCTCCCTCTGTGTGTCCCTCCATCCCTCCATCTCTCCCTCCATCCCTCCTTCTCTCCCTCTGTGTCTCCCTCTATCCCTCCTTCTCTCCCTCCATCCCTCCTCCCTCCCTCTGTCCCTCCCTCAGCCCCCCCAGCGTTGATCAGGACAGAGGAAAATCGTTAGTGCGGCGCACACACAAAGTTTTCCTCCCTTGTCCCTCGATCCCCTCCTTCACGCGTCTCCTGTTCAGGGGTCCAGAAACGGGGGCGCGAAAGAGCCAGAACAGAGAGAGAGATGAAAGGAGCGAGGGAGAAAACAAACTCATCAAAGGGGGGGGGGAGAGAGAGAGAGGATCGATGTGAGAGACAGATGGAGGAGTGGGGCGCTGGGTCAGCAGCAGGATGCCGTCTCTCTCCGGGCCAATCTGGGGCTAGGCTTGTGAGGTTCACCTCTGACCTCTGCCCTCTGCCCCCCCTCGGCTGCTCCCCCGACAGCCAGGCAAATGTTTGGAGTTTGTTTTCTCCCTCGCTCCTTTCATCTCTCTCTCTGTTCTGGCTCTTTCGCGCCCCCGTTTCTGGACCCCTGAACAGGAGATGCGTGAAGGAGGGGATCGAGGGACGGGAGGAAAACTTTGTGTGCACACCTGGAGGGATGCTGATGCTGCTGCAAACACACAGTGGCAGTGATGCAGAACCACACACGGATGAAGGCTATTTTCGTCTTCTATTCCTAACTGAACGGATGAAGAAGAAAAAAAAATTGCTCAGACATTGTCGTCTGTTCTCTCAGTGATTGTGTCAGACGTGGATGTGTGGCGGTCAGGGTACCAGATCCCATCAAAGGAAGGAGCAGGTGTTGTGTTGGATGAGCGAGCTGTCAGTGTGACCCTGCTGGAGGGGCCGTGGAACTCTCTGAGGCCCGTTAATAATTGTCAGTGCTGTTGTATTTTTACCCCAATGTCAAAGCCACGCCATGCCGCTGCCCCTGGTGGTGTGTGAAGGCTGGTGGTGTGTGAAGGCTGGTGGTGTGTGAAGGCTGGTGGTGTGTGAAGGCTGGTGGTGTGTGAGGGCTGGTCCCGTCGTCACCAACACAGCCTCTCTCCATTTCATTCCTCTGCAGCGTCAGATATCACACCTCATCAATACTGCAGTCCTACAAACAGCCCTTCTGATGTGGAGGCACACACACCAGAACACACACACCAGAACACACACACTAAAACACACACACCAGAACACACACACTAAAACACACACACCAGAACACACACACCAAAACACACACACCAGAACACACACACCAGAGCACACACACACACACACACCAGAACACACACACTAAAACACACACACCAGAACACACACACACCAGAGCACACACACACACCAGAACACACACACACCAGAACACACATACCAGAGCACACGCGCAAAAACAGTAAACACGCGCAGCGTTTCATTGTTCACCGCAGAGCTCAGCAGGAATGTGGGAATCCGACTCCGCCTTCTCTTGTGTTTAAACTCCAGGCTAGAGACAGAGAGATTAACAGCCAAACCAGGACAAGGCTAAACAAACAGAATAATACATGTAAAAAAAAACCTTGCAGAACCTTGATGCAAGGGTGCTTGTCTGTTGAGCACTAAAGACTGGACTCAGACTTGAAACCATGGCAGCAGCTCTCCAAGCTCTTTCTTCATGTTTGGTAGACGGGGTAGGAGGGGGGATGGAGGCTTTGGAGAGACTTGCAGACATACCTTCTTTAAGTAAGCAGACCAGAACCAACTGCTCCCCACGAGTCCAGCTATAGCACACACACACACACACATACACACACACACAACGAACTGCTCCCCACGAGTCCAGCTATAGCACACACACACACACACATACATACACACACACAACGAACTGCTCCCCACGAGTCCAGCTATAGCACACACACACACACACACACACACACATACATATGGACAAGCTGGTGCAGGTCGATATCAAAACTCCATTGATTCGCTTCATGGCACAGTACTTGGTTTCTTTCCACTTATCCCTCATATGAAATTCAGCATTTTTCACTGTCAGAATATTGATATTGGGTTTGTCTTGGCTTTCCATAAATCTAATGGGTGCTGCATGTTGAATTATCCAAGGTTTTTGTATTTTATTTTTTTGTATGTATTTTTTTATAAGGTGAAGAGAAATAACAAAACTAACCATCCACGGAAGATTCGGGAATCGGGCTACCAATCAGAAGGTTGCCGGTTCGATTCCTGGCCGTGCGAATTATGTTGTGTGCCCTGGGCAAGGCACTTCACCCTACCTGCCTCAATGTAAATGTAGTCTATGATAGTAATGTCCTAGATGTGTCCAGTCCTTGTTTACAGCCTCTCATGATGATGTTGTTGTTGTTGTTGATAATGATGATGATAATGTTGTTGTTGTTGTTGTTGTCCAGGTGAGGAGCATGTTCCAGCAGAGCTATGGGGAGGTGGTGAGTCTGTCTCCCCCAGGACAGGAAGACAGGAGGAGGTTCTTCTCTGAGCTGCTGTTGGACCAGGCCGCCAGAGCGCCGCCCCGCAGGAGAAGCCCAGGTACTGCACCCTGACGAGCACACAGCAACACCAGCAGGCTGGCTGGCATCCTGACAACCACACAGCAAACACACACTCTGACAACCACACAACAAACACACACTGACAACCACACAGCAAACACCCTAATAAGCAGGCTGCACGCTTACACTCTGCACCAACACACACACACACTGACAACAACACAACAAACACCCTAATAAGCAGGCTACACGCTTACACACTGCACCAACACACACACACACACACACTCTTGTCTCTGTAGCTGATGGTTTTGATGTAGTCTGAAACCTAGAGGGCAGTATTGCTGCTTGTGCTGATCATCCTCCTGGAACTGGAGCTGTTCTAACCTGTCTGAAACTCCCAGCTGACACTGACTGCTGCAAGCAGGGAGGAGATTCAGGAATCTGTCCATCATTTCTCTCTTCTGCATCGAGTTACGTGAACGTTCACTTTAGTGGTTAGATTTCCCTTTTCTGTGAAGGACAGGATTACGGATTAGGACAGCAGGAGTCTGTAGCTTCCCTTTGTTATGTAGCTAGCCGTCAGTCCTTCTCCTCCCTGCAGCCTTCCTCCCACATACATTCCCCTGCTTCTCTCTCTCTTTCCTTCTCCCACCCTCTGCTACTCTCTCCCCCTCATACCATCACCCCTGCCTCTCTCACCTCACTCTCTCCCCCTCATCCCCACCACCCCCTCTCTCTCTCTCCTCCCCCTCATACCATCACCCCCCCTGCCTCTCTCCCCTCACTCTCTCCCTCTACTGTGCTCTGGGTCCCAGCTCAGTGTGAGGGAGCTGTCTGCCAGGTCCCTGGCAGCAGAGGCCTTTCAAATGGAAATCCCTCCCAACGCCCCGATCCAGGGATCCTGCTTGATGCGAGGCAGGGGTCCCTGGTCCCCCCGCTCCACACTCTTCAGGGGTCCCACTGAATAAAACAGCAGCCCCGTCTTCCAACAGGAGGCCGGGGGGGAGCTGGACGCTAGCTAGCTGCCGAATTAGCTCTCAGCCATTAGCTCTAATTAGACTCACGGCTCCCATGACTGGTAGCCAGCTATTACACAGCACAGTGGCCGTTGTGAATGTGGATCTGAGGCTAACTGTGTTGGCAGGTGCCTGGAGGCAGGCCGAGGTGTCTGGGGCATAGAGGAGAGGAAGCTGGAGGTTGGATGTTGATAAGTACTGGATATTATTCTTACATGGAGTCGAGGCTACCCTCTGTGGGCTTGTGTCGGTTCACAATGAGGACAGAGACGGTTATTGATGGTGGGGGTGTTTATCAGGAGGCTGCAGAGGTGTGCTGTCAGAGGGGTTCTCCTAGCCTGTTCATCCCCTCGCTAGTCCTGTGATGTTAAGAGGTGTTGACTGTTCGCTAGGCTCTATTGACAACCTGCTGTGTCTGGATTCAAACACATGCACAGACAAGGTTCTTTATCTCACCTTACCTCTAACAAACTCCTATCTCTCGCCAAAGTTGTCGTTTTGTGTAGCTTAAGGGGTTTTGTTTGTTTGTGTGTGTGTGTGTGTGTGACCCCCCACATGTTCCCGTGTCCAGCAGGTGTGTGTGTGACCCCCCACATGTTCCCCGTGCCCAGCAGGTGTGTGTGTGACCCCCCACATGTTCCCGTGCCCAGCAGATGTGTGTGTGTGTGATCCCCCACATGTTCCCGTGTCCAGCAGGTGTGTGTGTGTGACCCCCCACATGTTCCCGTGTCCAGCAGGTGTGTGTGTGTGACCCCCCACATGTTCCCGTGTCCAGCAGGTGTGTGTGTGTGACCCCCCACATGTTCCCGTGTCCAGCAGGTGTGTGTGTGTGTGTGTGACCCCCCCACATGTCCCCGTGTCCAGCAGGTGTGTGTGTGTGTGTGACCCCCCACATGTCCCCGTGTCCAGCAGGTGTGTGTGTGTGTGTGACCCCCCACATGTTCCCGTGTCCAGCAGGTGTGTGTGGAGGCTGGCGTAAGGGGTTTTGTGTGTGTGTGTGTGTGTGACCCCCCCACATGTCCCCGTGTCCAGCAGGTGTGTGTGTGACCCCCCACATGTCCCCGTGTCCAGCAGGTGTTGTGTGACCCCCACATGTCCCCGTGTCCAGCAGGTGTGTGTGTGTGACCCCCACATGTCCCCGTGTCCAGCAGGTGTGTGTGTGTGTGTGTGACCCCCACATGTTCCCGTGTCCAGCAGGTGTGTGTGGAGAGGCTGGCGTAAGGGGTTTTGTGTGTGTGTGTGTGTGTGTGTGACCCCCCACATGTCCCCGTGTCCAGCAGGTGTGTGTGTGTGACCCCCACATGTCCCCGTGTCCAGCAGGTGTGTGTGTGTGTGACCCCCACATGTCCCCGTGTCCAGCAGGTGTGTGTGGAGAGGAGAGCCTGGCGGTGGCGGCCGCCCCGGGGCCTCGTGTCCTGTCACCGGAGGAGCAGAGTCGCCTGGCAGAGCAGGAGGAGAACACCCTCCGAGAGCTCCGTCTCTTCCTCAGGGACGTCACCAAGCGCCTCGCCACCGACAAGCGCTTCAACATCTTCAGCAAGCCGGTCGACATCGAGGAGGTAGGAGAGGGAGAGGGAGAGAGAGAGGGAGAGAGAGAGGGAGAGGGAGAGCGGATAGGGAGAGGGAGAGGGAGAGGGAGAGGGAGAGGGAGATGGGAGAGGGTAGCGTTTAATTGAGAGGGGCGCGGGAGTTCGCGGGTAGTGAGCTTTGTCTGACTCCCCCCTACCCTCCTATCGCATGCATTCTCATCCATGCTCCTCACTGTCGGATTAGTTGGAGGTGGATGACGGGATGTCAGGTGGATTGACTCTCTTCCTGATCTCCTCTTTGTGTGTCAGGTGTCAGATTACTTGGAGGTGATTGGCCAGCCCATGGACCTGTCCCGCTGTCATGACCAAAATCGACACTCACAAGTATCTGACGGCCAAGGACTTCCTGTTTGACATCGACCTCATCGTCAGCAACGCGTTAGAGTACAATCCTGACAAGGACCCCAGCGGTAAGGACCACACACACATGAACACACACATGAACACACACACACGCACACACACACGCACACACCCACACACACACGCACACACCCACGCACACACACACACACACACACCACGCCACCACACACCACACACACACAGGTTTATAAACCCCTAAGTGTTTAGTACTGTTGAACTTGATGCATGGTGTATGCTAGATATTGGAATTCACCATTTGGTTGCCATTAGGCGGAGGAATTATGCACGTTGACATACATTACATCATTCATGAAACAATCTCCTAGCGCTGTAATTATAAAACAGACAAAAAAAGTACATCTTGAACTTTAGATGCAAATTGAATTAAGTGGGGACTGTACCTCCTACGAGGTTTCCCTGCTTCTTCCTCAGCAAAGCTGCTCGTTAAACGTACCTTTCAGCTGCTTCCCCTGGACTGCAGCAGCAGATGATGATGAAGACACACTGCCTACACACTGTCAGGAGTGATGCTTCTGCTTACACGCAGCTGTCAATCAATTAACATGCATATTTAAAAACCTGTGTACACGGAGGAATGGAGTGTGTGTGTGTGGGAGAGAGTGTGTGTGTGTACTGGTCTGCTCATTGAAACCTATGAATAATTCACAGTGCGCAGAAACCATGTAAATAAAAGAGCAGCATCAGGGGCACAGGATCAGAAAGCTATTTTCCCTCAGATTGAATACCGTTGCTCCTGCGCTTGTTGAAAGCCGTATTGTTCCGCGCCCACTTCAGACCGTTCAATTAAAAAGGATATTTTCTTTCTCAGTGGGCTTCCTCCTCTCTCTCTCCTCACTCTCACTCTCTCTCTCTCTCCTCTCTCTCTCTCATCTCGCTGTCCATCTCTCGTCTCCCACTCGTCTCTCTCTCTCTCTCCTCCTACTCTCCCCACTGGCACTCACCTCTCTCCCTCTCTCTCCCAATCTCTCTCTCTCTCAGTCTCTCCCAACCTCCTCTCAATCCTCTCCGCTCTCAGGTCACGGGAGCAAGCTAGATGGTCAGCACGACTCCTCTCTCACTCGGTACTCGCGCCCCTCTCTCCCACCTCGCCTCTGAAAAGAACTCATCGTGACCTCGGCCGGTCCATCCAACTCGTCTACTCACTGGCAGGCATCTCCGTCCCTCTCTCTCTCTCTCTCATCTCCTCTCTTCTCCCGCTCCCCTCTCTCACTACTCTCGCCTCATCTCTCGTCTCGCATCTCGCACGCCTCCTCGCCTCTCTCTCCTCGTCCGCCCCTCGTCTCATCCCGCCCTCTCTCTCTCTCCACCCCTCTCTCTCTGTCTCCTGCTCCCCTCTCTCTCTCCCCAGGGACTAACCTGATACACCTCTAAGAGAAACTTCACAGACAACGCTTTTGACAGGCCGCACAAATGAATAACAGTATCTGTGTTTGCAGGCAGAAGCTGGTCATTTGTATGAATGCAGGGTCGCAAATGACGCTCCAAAGGGGGGGGGAGAAATGCAATTAGCCGGTTTAATAAGGAAGGCTAACACGGCCCGCATTCCCCCAGCCGGCCTGCGTGTCGAGGCCCATCGTCGTTACCTCTCTGCCGGAGTCCAAAGACTCTGAGGCACCCCTGATCTCTCCTCTGCCTTCCTCTCCCTCGTCACTCTGCCGTCCTCTCCTCGTCCCCCAAACTCCCTTCACTACGCGTAAAACCAGACAAATCTCGACACCGCGCTACATTTTAGTCAACCACACTCCACAAATCCTCTCCGCCTATACCAGAGAGAGACGAGGACAGGTCCGGACACGTCAAAACAGGAAGTGAACAAACACCAGCGCCCAGAGGGCCCCCCAGTGTCCTTGGCCGTCTCTCTCCGAGGAGGTGAGACAGGGAGAGACTCTGAACCCTGTCTACGCTGACCTGACCCTGTCCTCCTGTCTCTCTCTGACAGACAGAAGCACGCATGCCCTACACACAAACACATTCACACACAAACACATTCACACACACACACATTGCCCTACACACACACATTCACACACACACACATGCCCTACACGCAAAAACACACACACACCACACACACATGCCCTACACACAAGTACATTCACACGCACACACATGCCCTACGCACAAACACATTCACACACACACACATTCACACACACACATTCACTCGCACACACATTCACACGCACACACATTCACTCGCACACACATTCACTCGCACACACATTCACACACACACACACACACATGCACACACATTCACACCACCGTAATTAGGCCCGTCTTCCAATTAAGCCTGGGAATCGGGCAGATTGTGACCTGGCTGACCCCTCAGGATGAGTCCTCTCTGCGCAGGATGTAATGAGACGGCTGTTTACCCTCGCAGGGCGTCTGCAAGCGTCCTCCTCTCCCCCCTCTCCCTTTCTGGCCTCAGTTCCTCTCCCCCCTCTCCCTTTCTGGCCTCAGTTCTCCTCTCCCCCCTCTCCCTTTCTGGCCTCAGTTCTCCTCTCCCCCCTCTCCTTCTGGCCTCAGTCCTCCTCTCCCCCTCTCCCTTTCTGGCTCAGTCTCCTCTCCCCCCTCTCCCTTTCTGGCCTCAGTTCTCCTCTCCCCCTCTCCCTTTCTGGCCTCAGTTCTCCTCTCCCCCCTCTCCCTTTCTGGCCTCAGTTTCTCCTCTCCCCCCTCTCCCTTTCTGGCCTCAGTTCTCCTCTCCCCCCTCTCCCTTTCTGGCCTCAGTTCTCCTCTCCCCCCTCTCCCTTTCTGGCCTCAGTTCTCCTCTCCCCCCCTCTCCCTTTCTGGCCTCAGTTCTCCTCTCCCCCCTCTCCCTTTCTGGCCTCAGTTCCTCCTCTCCCCCCCTCTCCCTTTCTGGCCTCAGTTCTCCTCTCCCCCCTCTCCCTTTCTGGCCTCAGTTCTCCTCTCCCCCCTCTCCCTTTCTGGCCTCAGTTCTCCTCTCCCCCCTCTCCCTTTCTGGCCTCAGTTTCTCCTCTCCCCCCTCTCCCTTTCTGGCCTCAGTTCTCCTCTCCCCCCCTCTCCCTTCTGGCCTCAGTTCTCCTCCTCTCCCCCCTCTCCCTTTCTGGCCTCAGTTCTCCTCTCCCCCCTCTCCCTTTCTGGCCTCAGTTCTCCTCTCCCCCCCGCTCCCTTTCTGGCCTCAGTTCTACCCTCTCCCCCCCGCTCCCTTCTGGCCTCAGTTCTCCTCTCCCCCCTCTCCCTTTCTGGCCTCAGTTCTCCTCTCCCCCCTCTCCCTTTCTGGCCTCAGTTCTCCTCTCCCCCCCTCTCCCTTTCTGGCCTCAGTTCTCCTCTCGCTTCCCTTTCTGGCCTCAGTTCTCCTCTCCCCCCCTCTCCCTTTCTGGCCTCAGTTCTCCTCTCCCCCCTCTCCCTTTCTGGCCTCAGTTCTCCTCTCCCCCCTCTCCCTTTCTGGCCTCAGTTCTCCTCTCCCCCCGCTCCCTTTCTGGCCTCAGTTCTCCTCTCCCCCCGCTCCCTTTCTGGCCTCAGTTCTCCTCTTTCTTTCTTTCTCGCTTGCTCTCCTCTCGATTCTCTGCTCTCCTCTATTTGCCTAGGCCCTGGTCTCCCCCCCTTACTCTACCCTCTCCCGTCCCCTCCTACCTCTCTCTCTCTGCTCCTTTTCCCTCCTCTCTCTCTCTTCGTCTTTCTCTCATCTCTTCTAGGCCCTGGTCTCCCCCCCCTTAGTCTACCCTCCTCTCCCGTCCCCTCCTCCCTCTCTCTCTCTGCTCCTTTTCCCTCCTCTCTCTCTCTTCGTCTTTCTCTCATCTCTTCTAGGCCCTGGTCTCCCCCCCCTTAGTCTACCCTCCTCTCCCGTCCCCTCCTCCCTCTCTCTTCGTCTTTCCCCTCCTCTCTCTCTCTTCGTCTTTCTCTCATCTCTTCTCTGTTGTTATTTCCCCCGATAAAGGCTCCAGGGAGCGAGGGGATTTAATGATGGTGTGAAAGAAAAAGTGTGTGTGTGTTTGTTCAGTTGTTACCGAAGCCAATTCCAACTCAGATAAGTACACCTATCCCTTTTCTCCCACTAATGAAGAAATGGTGTGTAATGTGTCTATTGGCTGAAAGGCCCAGGCGATAGGCCATCCTAGTTGGGATCTGACCAGCTCTAATAGACACCAGGAAGGCTCTTTATAGTGACCATAAACGATCCCCCCCCCCACAAAAACACTCGGACAGACACACTCACGGCTAGGACAGACACACTCACGGCTAGTTATTTTTGATCAGTTTGGTTAATGTGTGTGTGTGTGTGTGTGTGTGTGTGTGTGTGTGTGTGTGTGTGTGTGTGTGTGTGTGTGTGTGTGTGTTCCAGACAAGATCATCCGGCACAAGGCGTGCAGCCTGAAGGACACCGCCCACGCCATGCTGGCCTCGGAGCTGGACCACGAGTTCGACCGTATGTGTGAGGAGATCCAGGAGGCACGCAGGAAGAGGGGTGAGGACACACACACACACACACAGGCACACACACACACACACACACAGCACACACAGGCATGCACACACACACACACACACACACACACACACACAGGCATGCACACACACACACACACACACACACACACACACACACACACACACACACACACACAGGCATGCACAGTGTTTCCCACACATACACTCATTTGTGGCCGTCCGCCACAGAATCAACACCGGCCGCCACATATTGCGTTTCGTTAGATAAAAAAAAATCTAAAACACGCAGCGTATTCGTTTAGCTGCATTTCCTTTCCCTGCTCTCCCTCCGTCTCTGTCATTCACGTGTCTCTCAAATACACACAGTCACAACATCACACGTTAGCAACGACGCTAATCGCTATGCGATATCAGCGACCCTTCAGCATTTGTAGGCTATCGTAGCTAAGTCTAGGAAAGTTGAGGCTACTTTTCGCTAGCTAGGTACCTACGAACATGTCTAAATCTGCTAGACAAGTGGTTCCCCATCGTTCTTTTGGTGAGCTGTCTCACGAGCCCCACTTACCCGGCGTCAAGGAGCCGACCAGCTAAATAGTTATTTAGCACTAGCGTTGCGACCTGCATATGCAAAAATTGTTGCCAATATTTTCAGGCTTCAACCAGTGCTGCTCAAGCATAAATACAGGGTCAAGAGATAGATTCGTTAGGCATTGAAGAAAGAGTAGGAGAGGACGACAGCATCCAACATAATACATATATATTTAATTTAAAAAAAAATATATATATATATATATACACATGCACACACACACAGGCATGCACAAGCGTACATACACACAAATAAGAAGAACGCAGATATAGGACATTGTTCCAGTGTTTTCTAAAGTATCTTTGCCAAGACGACAATAAGCTCTCAGTGAGATGATGAGCTAACACATACAAACACTCTCACAGGGAATAAACACACATCCAGTACAGGTAGTCCTGTAATCAACACACACTGCAGCCTTTACACAAAGACATAGACACATGTACACAACATGCAAACACGCTGGTTACACAGGCTGAACACACACACACACACACAGGCATGCACACACACACACACACAGGCATGCACACACACACACACACACAGGCATGCACACACACACACACACAGGCATGCGTTTTGGTCTGGTTACAACAGAAGCATGGTATGCAAACCCACGCTCTGAAGCACATACTCAAACACATTAATGTGGATGAGCAGTTGAGCACGTGAAAACACATCACATAATTCACAGGGTGCAAAATCAATAATAATATACTTCCTGACTGAGACGAGACATGCGTAGGGATGGGCAGGGAACAGAGCAGACGACGCTCTGAGGCTGGTCGAGGGTGGGCGGCGGGGGCCCTGGTGGGGGCCCTGGTGGGGGCCTTGGTGGGGGCCCTGGTGGGGCCTGGACAGAGGCTGATGGAGTAAAAGAGCCAGTGAGAAGTAGAGAGCTTTTAGAGTCGTCGTCCCGTCCCACATTTCTTTGTTCCTCACCATTTTAGTTCCGCTGCAGGGAGACACTGCGAAGCACTTTGGCTCTCTCTCTGTGTGTGTGTGGCTCTCTCTCTCTGTGAGTGTGTGTGTGTGTGTGTGTGTGTGTCAGCCATTGTCCTCTCCTCTGCCCGTGGTTAGGAACTTTGCGGTTCAACGTGAGTCGCTGGTTGCTTCCCCACTGCTCTTCCACCAGAGCCAGCTTTACCAGAACACGGTGAAGCCTGTCACCACAGGAACTCGAGCAGGAAGCTAGTCTCTCATCAGACAGGAAGTCTCTCCCAGGGCCCAACCGGTGTGCGAGAAGTCAAGTGCCTGAAAGGGAATACTGCTGTGAATCTTTCATGCACCAGAGATGCTAAAGGTATCGTTTTGTGCTGTTAGAGCTTGGCTGGTGTTTGGGCGGCGTCAGCAAACCACATCTGGGACCTGGGTAGATGTCTGTGGTTGTTCTTCCCAGGAGAAGGGAAGGACTGGAGGGGGTGGATGGGGGGGGGCAGGAGAGACATTTAGCAGGATGTTGAATATTGCTCAGAATCAAAATGTCTGCTCCCCAAGGACATGTTAGTTTACAGCCTGGCATTCATCCTTCTCTCTCGACTCAGCTGCACTCGGATGCTCTCAGGAGTACCGGCTCACACGCTCTCTCTCTCTCTGCTCAGTGGTCAATCTCTCACTTCTACTCCGTATTACATTGTCGATTTGTCTGCTTTCCGAGTCAATATATGTAGGTCTGCCTGGCCTGTTTACAGGTCAAGCGCTGCTGTGTCACTCTCAACATACATTCTCACACGTTGCTGTACTGCTGCTGTGGTGTTGTGTGTGTGTGTGTGTGTGTGTGTGTGGTGTGTGTGTGTGTGTGTGTGGTGTGGTGGTAACCGATCTTTCTCTGGCGCCTGCAGACTTCCAGACACCGGCCCAGACGACTGTATCTTCCGGCGCCTTGGCAACCAGGAAGCCCGTGGGAGAGGAGCATGCTGGGAGCAGCACTCAGGGCGAAGGAGCCGACAAGCACTGCAGCAGTGAGCAAACGCACACACACACTCGCGCACACACACACACACACACACACTGGTACTACATCTTCTTCACACCTAAATATGTAAAGAGTTTGGGAGGACCAGAAGCAGCAGGGAGTCTTCCCTCTTGCATCGTAGCTCTTTAGGACCATCCGGTGTGTGTGTGTGTGTGCATGAGTGTGTGTGTGTGTGTGTGTGTGTGTGTGTGTGTGAGAGTGTGTGTGTGTGTGTGCCTCAGGTGCTGGGGGGCCTCAGTTCACTGCATGTAGAGCGCAGTCTGCTTAGCTGATTACAGTACTCTGCTGTCCTGCTGAGCAGCAGCCTCACTGCATTAGCACAGGACACACACACACACACACACACAGTGGGACACACACACACACACACACACACACACACACACACACACACACAGGACACACACACACACACACACACACACAGACACACACACACAGACACACACACACACACACACACACAGACACACACACACACAGGACACACACACACAGACACACACACACACAGAGACAGACACACACAGACACACACACACACACACACACACAGACAGAGACACACACACACACACACAGAAACACACACACACACACACAGACACACGCTCGGCACAGCCGTCATGCCGCAGAGCAGAGAGAGGCGGCACACTAGGTACACACACGGCGTGTCCTCTCAGCAGTGGAGACGCCACGCAGCCGGTAGCCTCATTAGAGGAGCGCGTCTCTCCCCGCCTCTCGGAGCGTGACCACGCCAAGGAGCAATCGCACGCCCACCTGCGGCCGTCGGGCCGTGTACCGGGGGCCAGGTGCGGGCAGGGGGCAGACGGATGAGGTCGTTACCTGGATGTGACAGTCGCTGGGCAGGATGTGTGTAATTGGAGCCGATAGCGAAGGTCTCTCGCCCCGGTGAGAGACGGTGGAGGCTCCGGGTGAGATATGGGCTTATCGAGATGACGGAGACTCGCAGCGTGACTTCACAGCACCGCCAAGTTCATTATTTGTTTATCCGTGAGGCTGAAGAAACGCTAACTGGATTCGACCAACCAGCTGATCGTTACAAGTGGTGTCTCAGTGCAGGTCTAGAACATCTCCTGTTGTGTCCTCGGGACTTGAGAACCCACGGGCCTCCGTGTCCCTGCAGTACCTGTCTGAACCACAGGGTGGCGCCTGTCTCTCAGGAGAGTATCCTTAATAGGCCCCCTGCCGGGCGAGTGAGCCATCTCTTCTCACGTCGAACGCGGGCAAACTTGAGAGATGAGAGGCCCTCTTTGGCACCATAAATACTGAAAGAGGCTGTTTTACTTCATGAACCTCCCAGCTTACTGGGCTTCATCTGGGCCAGGCTGAGCTAGGGAGACGAGGCCGTGTGCTAGAGAGGCAGAGATCTGGCTGTGCTGTACAGTGACTCCTATCTTGATAGAGCTGCAGGCTAGGACACAGCTTGGGCAGGGGATTGATAGACACCGTTTCTTCCCATCTCCCCAAGTTGATATAGAGCAGGTTGAAAGCTTTCCATGTGGTATGGATGTAACCGCCAACAACCACACGGCTTCTCTTTAACCATAAGATTCTATCTGTATTTGGGTTTCCTTCGCCTCAGTCTAAGTCCCGTGTGCAGCGATAACCAATGTATTCACCCGAGGGACTCTGGTTATCACCGGGTAACAGGACCTCATTCATTTCCCCCCACTAATTAATTATAGGCTTAGTCATTGGCAACCAATTCTCACCTGGAGCACCACAATAAGGGTTTCTGGAATGTCCAGTGTACTGACTACAGAGGATTGACTGAGCTGAGATCTGGGAGGGAACGCAGGCCTGAGTGTGCCCGCTGGCTGGGGGTGTCTAGTTCTCACTTTTGTTTACAGTCCCCTTGAACACTTCATCTAAGGTCAGGTGCGTGCGACGCGTGCGTGCGTGCGTGCGTGCGTGCGTGCGTGCGTGCGTGCGTGCGTGCGTGCGTGCGTGCGTGCGTGCGTGCGTGCGTGCGTGCGTGCGTGCGTGCGTGCGTGCGTGCGTGCGTGCGTGCGTGCGTGCGTGCGTGCGTGCGTGCGTGCGTGCGTGCGTGCGTGCGTGCGTGCGTGTGTGTGTGTGTGTGTGTGTGTGGTGTGTGTGTGTGTGTGTGTGTGTTTTCTTCCTCGGTGATAAAGTTAGGATGTGAGCCGAGTCAGCAGATCCTGTGCCTGAGGACACCAGTCCTTATTGGCCACTCACCTTTCTGTGAGGCGTTATCTTTGCTCACCCACCTCCCTCTTGCTTTCCCTCCCTCTCTCTCTATCTCCTCTCTCTCTCTCTCTCTCTCTCTCTCTCTATCTCCTCTCTCTCTCTCTCTCTCACTCTCTCTTCTTTCCTGGGCTTGCCTGGAGCCAGGGTCCAGGGTGGAGATCCAGAGATGGGGAAGGTGAGGGGATGTGGAGGAGGGGAGCTGGAGAGGCTGGCAGCAGCAGATAGGGTCTCTTTACCCTCGCTCGGCCGCCCCTCTCCCCTTCATCGTTGTGGCTGGGCTAGGTCAAGGAAGGAGCCAGAGAGTGAGAGAGTTCTAGAAGGGCGATGTGAGGGAGGGGGGGGGGACAAAACAGATTGGCTCCTGTTACAGTTGCTTTCGTGATACGCCAAGGACCAGGGTTGCTTCTCAGGGCAGAGCCAAGGCAGTCTGGTTCACCTACAGTACCTTCCTTTCATCCATTATTCAATCCGTTTGGCTAGCTCACTGTTCTCTCTCTCATGTGAGATTGAATGAGGCCCATTCAGTGGTCTGTGAATGCATTTATGTGACCAGTACATCGCAATACATCTACACGCAAAAAGCTTTGTTGCATACAAGTGAAGTACTTGACGTCTTAGCACATGCCTGAAGGTTGAGGTCGGACTATAAACCTTTTTATGGAGCAACGCATTCAGGCATACGTCGAGTTCAGCAACCGGTGTTCTTCAGCTTGACATTTATCATGACTGTTATAGCCAACGACAGATTCAGGAAATATGTTTGGAGAAAAGGAAGAACAGAAACAACATGCAGTGGTGCTAGCTCCATCCATGAGTCGATCAATAAAGCGCCCCAGGTTATAGACTGGGAGGTGGTGTTCATGCGGAGAAACGGAGACGTTCCCTGCCTCTCCTCTCATCACTCAAACATTCCTCCTTTCTCTCGCTCTCTGCTGCCTGAACCATCCGCAGACCTTGATGTACAAATGTCTTTTATTGTCTTTTTCTCTCTATCTCTCACTTTTTTCTTTCTCTCTCTTTTCTTTCTTCATCTCATTCTTAAATACAGATTCCAGCTGCTTTTCTTGAGGCCGTGCCATCCTTTTGACCAGAACATTATCTGATTCACCTCCTTAAAGCAGGGGGAGACCTGAACAGACATATGGGCGTTTTTCATTGTGTTGCCACTGAGGCTTCTGGAGAACCCCTCCCCCCCCAGCCCCCCCCCCGACAAAACACGATCCGTCTCTTTCAGGATATGTCACACTGAGGCGTTGCTCAGCGATCTGAGAGTTTAACACTCCAATCTTTCCATCATCGTTAAGATCAGCTGATAAGATCATTAGTGGGTCATCGAGTAGTAAGCATCTCAATTTGATACTATGTTTAGACACACAAACGCTAAGCTAAAGAATACTTAACATCCTGTTGTGTATAAATTCATAGGTGTTTGTTGATGATGGGATCATATACTCCATATATGACCGTTAACCGGCCCTCGTTAACGACAGTTAACCGACAAGATTACACGAATAGACGTGTTTTTGTGACTTCGTGTTTTTTTCGCCCATAAGGATTTATGGATTTATTTTTATAGCAGCATAAACGACAACAGAGAAAAAACACAGATGAATAAAACAAAAACGCTTTGAATCCCGAAAGCGCTGGTTAGGTACTTACATGATTGGCGGCTATAACACGGAAGTACAATTAGCACTGCAGTTATTTCGCTACTGAAAAGTTGCTTAATCTAACGACTGTTGCCTTCAAACGTCTGATTAACAACAGCTTGTTGTTACTCACATGCCCAATCGCACATGTGCAGGTGATGTACTTATACACAGGTGAGAGGAGAGGAGCATCATGTCGATATTCTTCTTCAGAAGACGACACACCAGATAGCAGTGAGGTTACTGGCTGTAATCATGCCAAACCACAGGTGCACTCATTTCTCCTCCCCTCCTCTTTACAAAGATGTCCTCAGCTTCATGAATTCACCCTGGGTGGAAATTGAAAATGTAATTGGCCAGGAATGAAACCAGTCTTTGTCCCTGTGGGAAGATGGCTGTGAGTGCTAATGTTATTATTAGTTATAAGAACCAGACCTGGACATTCTCACCCACAGCTGGGTCTAAAATGGGAACGTATCAGAGTCATTCACTCTCCCACACCCCGTGGAGTTCGCTAATGAAACCCCCTACAGCCAGCAGCCAATGAAACCCCCTACAGCCGGCAGCCAATGAAACCCCCTACAGCCAGCAGCCAATGAAACCCCCTACAGCCAGCAGCCAATGAAACCCCCTACAGCCGGCAGCCAATGAAACCCCCTACAGCCAGCAGCCAATGAAACCCCCTACAGCCAGCAGCCAATGAAACCCCCTACAGCCAGCAGCCAATGAAACCCCCTACAGCCAGCAGCCAATGAAACCCCCTACAGCCAGCAGCCAATGAAACCCCCTACAGCCAGCAGCCAATGATCGCCACGTTTTAGCTGCCATTTTGTGGGCACAGATGTCTTCTGGAACATTGTGGCACCAAGCGTGAAATGAATGTAAAATCAACCATGATGCCTCTTTCTTCTGGTTATTGTTTTAAGGTGCAGATGAGCCAAGTACAGCGACAACAACTCTCAGAGCTCTCTTTGCTCTCTTCCTCTCTCTCCATCTCTCTCTCTCCATCTCCCTCTCTCTCTGTCTCCATCTCTCTCTCTCCATCTCTCCAGCTCCCTCTCTCTCCCTCTCTCTCCAGCTCCCTCTCTCTCTCCCTCTCTCTCTCCAGCTCCCTCTCTCTCTCCAGCTCCCTCTCTCTCTCTCTCTCTCTCCCTCTCTCCCTATCTCTCCATCTCTCTCTCTCTCCATCTCTCTCTCTCTCTCTTTCTCTCGATGGCATCTCATTCTGAGCACGTCACGTAGCACAGCACATTTGTCTTGCTGACATGTGTTAAGTGTACACTTGGCAAAGTTGGTGCCTCTCCTGGGTTTAATATCTGTTGTTTATCGTCGGGCTATGCAGATCTGTGCAGATATCACTGTAAAGGGCTCGTGGCAAACCCGCCGTTTGGGAAAGGTGTTGGGAGTGATTGAGCGTCTCTTTGATTTGAACCCTGTTTGCATGCCCAACGAGGCCAGGTGGTTTAACCCGAGGAACAGGGAGGACGGCGGGCAGGAGAGGGCAGGGACTGGCGTCTGGAGCTTTAGCGCCGGATCTCACGGTGGCATGTGAAGGGTTTGTCTTGGACGAGAAGAGGCTGTGGTGCTCTGCTCAAGCTAATGAGTTTAGTTGGTGTCCATAACGGAGAGGCTGCCAGTTGCCCAGTTCAATTTGTCAAGACAATAGCTGTCTGGATACCTGTGTTTTCCTCAAGACGAGGCTGTGCGTCGGCAACAGACAATAACGCTGAAGTAGTTCACCCTCTTGGATCTTCCGTCTCTTCGCACAGCTCGTCTGATTGATCTTGGCAGTTGCACTGTCTGATTGAATGACATGTTTATTGTTTTGGTGAGCACTTCTTCTCAGTTTAGGGAAATCGCCATCAACTTCCACAAATTGCATTTCGGAAGGTTGACTGTCACGGTAAGCTGGACGGAGGTCGGTTTTCCAATAAGGTTTGGCTGCAGCGCTTAATTATATCAGGCAGCCAAGACTGTGGAATAAACAGTCTGTATTCATGCTCTGCAGACTCACAACTCTCCTGGGCTTTCACACTCTCAGTTAGACAATATCGCAGCACGTTAGCCAATCACGGCACACGGCAGCAACCGCCCTACCCAGAGCTAAGGTGGCTAATGTAGAGAGAATTCCCCTTTAGCTTCGGCCTGGTTAAAATCAGTTCTGATTGATCGGGACAATTGCACGGACATGATCCGCTTGATCAGGTGGAAAGATGATTTTTGTTGTAATTTCCAGGCGCAAATCATCTTCAGGAGCTGTGTAAACAAGAGTTCCATCTAAACAGCAGGTCCAGACTGTGGACACAAAAAACTGGTGTCTTGGGTCCAGACATGAATCATCTCTAACTGTTATGTATAGCAGTGGGCAATTTCAAGTGGCATTAAGTCATCATGTCTGATAACTTGTGCTTTTCAAGCCTTTTCCCCCGCACACAGAAACAGATTGTGATCTATCGAGCGCTAGCAGCTAGCCATGGGCATTATCATTGCGGCGGCGTTTCAGGCTGAGAATCTGTCTCTGGTTATTAATGCTGTGTCTGAGATCAGTGTGTCCTCCATTGCTCTTGTTTCCTGTGTCGGAATAATAAAAGAGCTAATGTCTCTGTGTTCCGTAGAGCGTATTAACTTTCCTAAACCACACACACACACACCCGCGCACACACACACACACACACACACCACGACTCCATGGTTGTCGGAGAGGAACACACAACGTTGACACAAGTTGCATTAGGCATCTGAAAGAACGGTTGCTGAGCCGTAAGCTTTTTAATTATATACAACGACTCATGAATCTGCACTCTGCAGGACTAAACGCCATATCTCCATTAGTGGGAGAATAGACACATTTACTTTAACAGAGCAGCATTTTCAACTAACAACTCATTAGACCAGTCATCTTCGGGTTCTTCGGCAGAGCTGTCATTTAGTGTGTGTGTGTGTCGGATTTAGTTATCCACTCATCTGGTCTGGATTTAGTTATCCACTCATCTGGTCTGGATTTAGTTATCCACTCATCTGGTCTGGATTTAGTTATCCACTCATCTGGTCTGGATTTAGTTATCCACTCATCTGGTCTGGATTTAGTTATCCACTCATCTGGTCTGGATTTAGTTATCCACTCGTCTGGTCTGGATTTAGTTATCCACTCATCTGGTCTGACTTTAGTTATCCACTCATCTGGTCTGTAATGTTGCTTGAGTGACGGGGGCCCAGCAGGACAGCTTCCAGTTGCTATTATCCAATCACGTCCGTTGATATTGTTTAGCATCGTTCCCGCTGGAAACCCAGCTATCCTGCCTAATCATCAAAGCCGTGAACGCGTAGTTTCAGAAAGCGATTCTGCTCAGCGTCTCCACCAACCAGACGGATCGTCTCGGAGCTTCGGGCGGGCGTGCAGCAGCAGCAGTCGCCACGGTAACCTCGTGGGACGTCGGGGCGGACAAGCCAGCCCCACGATGGAGAACAGTGAGGCAGAGAACCCTGGCTTTGGAAATCCCCATTTGTTCCAGAGTATTTAACTCTCAGCGCCTCGCCTCGTCCCACACAGAGCGAGGCGGGGCACAGCGAGGCAGAGCGAGGCAGAGCGAGGCACAGCGTCCCGCTGAAGGGCCCTCTGCTCGGCTCGCACGGGGGATCGCTCGCTTCGGAGTAATGAAATCCCTCAGTGTGAAGCTTCAGACTAATTCCATCTCGTCTGTTGAACTTTGTTAATCTGAGGGGGAGGGGGGTGGTGGTAAGTGAAGCTGCTGTATGCTAGTCAGAGTATTTGATGTGGGATTCTGGACCACGTTGTGTGAAGCGGACTGTCTGTCAGACCGTCAGCCTCTCCCTTCCTATCCTGGTATGTGTGTGTGTCGGTGTGTGTGTGTCGGTGTGTGTGTGTCGGTGTGTGTCGGTGTTGGAGAGCGTGGGGGAGACTGCCATGTGTGTGTGTCGGTGTTGGAGAGCGTGGGGGAGACTGCCATGTGTGTGTGTCGGTGTGTGTGTGTCGGTGTTGGAGAGCGTAGGGGAGACTGCCAGCCCTCCAGAGCTGAGTCACCTCTCCCCTGCTGCCTTGTCCCTGGTCTAGGGGGAACGCTTGCCATCTCTTTCAAGGGCAGCCATGTGAACATGTGTGAGAGATCACCCACACAGCTGAAAGTCTGTGTGTGTTTGAGAGAGATATGTGTTGACATCTTCATCAGTCCCGTCTGCTGTGGGACATATCTGTCCTTAGAGAGAGTGGCACCTGAGGCGATGCCCTCCCACTGGTCAGTTAGAGGGCAGTCCGCTGGGATGGAGAAGTTGGAGCTACACGTCCGCGGCCGTGCCTTTCCCCTCGTCCTTCGTGAGGCTGTCGTCTCTAAGCCATGGATGTCTTTGAGTGTTATTGCAGCAAGCTACCCAGCTCTCTCCCAGTGGGGTGTGGGCCTTGTAGAGTACTGAATACCCCACTGCTGCTGGTTCAGAGCAAGGCATGCTGCTGCCACAGGCCTCATGGTAGTGTTAACTCTTACTTCCTGGTCATGCTAACTCTTACCTCCTGGTCATGCTAACTCTTACCTCCTGGTCGTGCTAACTCCTACCTCCTGGTCGTGCTAACTCTTACCTCCTGGCTGTGCTAACTCTTACATCCTGGTAGTGCTAACTCTCACCTCCTGGTCGTGCTAACTCTCACCTCCTGGTCATGCTAACTCTTACCTCCTGGTCATGCTAACTCTTACCTCCTGGTCATGCTAACTCTTACCTCCTGGTCATGCTAACTCTTACCTCCTGGTCATGCCAACTCTTACCTCCTGGTCATGCTAACTCTTACCTCTTGGCCGTGCTAACTCTTACCTCCTGGTCATGCTAACTCTTACCTCCTGGTCATGCTAACTCTTACCTCCTGGTCATGCTAACTCTTACCTCCTGGTCGTGCTAACTCTTACCTCCTGGCTGTGCTAACTCTTACCTCCTGGTAGTGCTAACTCTCACCTCCTGGTCGTGCTAACTCTCACCTCCTGGTCATGCTAACTCTTACCTCCTGGTCATGCTAACTCTTACCTCCTGGTCATGCTAACTCTTACCTCCTGGTCATGCTAACTCTCACCTCCTGGTCATGCTAACTCTTACCTCTTGGCCGTGCTAACTCTTACCTCCTGGTCATGCTAACTCTTACCTCCTGGTCATGCTAACTCTTACCTCCTGGTCATGCTAACTCTTACCTCCTGGTCATGCTAACTCTTACCTCCTGGCCATGCTAACTCTTACCTCCTGGCCGTGCTAACTCTTACCTCCTGGTAGTGCTAACTCCTACCTCCTGGTCGTGCTAACTCTTACCTCCTGGTCATGCTAACTCTTACCTCCTGGCCATGCTAACTCTTACCTCCTGGTCGTGCTAACTCTTACCTCCTGGCCATGCTAACTCTTACCTCCTGGTCATGCTAACTCTTACCTCCTGGCCGTGCTAACTCTTACCTCCTGGTAGTGCTAACTCCTACCTCCTGGTCGTGCTAACTCTTACCTCCTGGTCATGCTAACTCTTACCTCCTGGCCATGCTAACTCTTACCTCCTGGTCGTGCTAACTCCTACCTCCTGGTCGTGCTAACTCTTACCTCCTGGTCATGCTAACTCTTACCTCCTGGCCATGCTAACTCTTACCTCCTGGTCGTGCTAACTCTTACCTCCTGGTAGTGCTAACTCCTACCTCCTGGCCATGCTAACTCTTACCTCCTGGTAGTGCTAACTCTTACCTCCTGGTCTCTCTGCTAGGGACTTGGTTGCTTTTGCCAGCATTATGCTGTTAGTCAGCACAGTCATCAAGGTCCACATCAATCTCATCCTCCATCTCTGTCTGGCTCTATCTCTCTCTATCTCGCTTGCCCGCTCTCTCTTTCTCTCTCTCTCTCTCTCTCTCTCGCTCTCTCTCTCTCAGCCATCACACATCTATTTTTTGTAAGATTTGCATCAGTAGTTATCCATAAAGACCCACGTTATGCGAGGCAATTTAATTCAGGCCACCCTCTGTGTGTGTGTGTGTGTGTGTGTGTGTGTCTGTGTGTGTGTATCTGGACAGAGAGAACAGTGACTGATCTTACTCATTTCCAGGCACAAGGATGGGATCATTTATTGATCTGGACATTTCATTAAATGTCAGCGCGTGGTGACACGTGAGGTGATAAAGTGCCGTCCCCCTTTCATCACCCTGATGGCACCCCGAGGCATGCTGATGTGACTACACCCTCTCTCGATCTATATGCTCTAGTACTGTGTACTCTCGATCTCTATCATGTCTCTCTCTCTGTCTAGCTCTCTATCTATCTCTTCTCCTCTCTCTCTGTCTCTCTCTCTCTCTGTCTCACTCCTCTATCTGGGTCTCTCTATCTCGCTCTGCTCTCTCTCTCTCTCTCTCTGTCTCTCTCTCTCTCACTCTCTCTCTCTGTCTCTCTCTCTCTCACTCTCTCTCTCTGTCTCTCTCTCTCTCTCTCTCTCTCTCTCTCTCTCTCTGTCTCTCTGTCTCTCTCTCTCTCTCTCTCACTCTATTCTGTACTCCTCCTCTCTGTCTCCATTCTGGCTTTCCCCTCTGCCCTTGCGTCACACAAGGATATTTTCTTTTAAACCTTCCGAGTGGTTTTCATTGTTGTCATTTTACTGAAAAGACATTGAAATCAGGTCACGGTTAAAAAATCCAATTTGTAAGTAGCTAGAATACTTTTAATTCAAGCAATTCATTTGAATCTCTACCGAACTTCAGATGAAGTTGAGGAGATGTTACCTTGAGTTCTCAACTGTGATGCTGCTCACAGTGTATTGTGTTTCATATCTAGGAGAAGTTTGTCTCCTTCAAATGTCACAGACCTTGCAGTACTCCATATGTTTAAGTACAAACCTTTTCTTCATTCAAGCTTAGCAGAGCGCAACCGACGGCGAGTTTTAAACACGTCAGTCCTGACCTCTGCCCTCTGCTTTGAGTCATCGAGGATAGCGGGTCACCGAGGATCAATACTTCATTAATGTTACAAGATTGAGGCAGCTCCACCAGTCGATTCCTTTGTCTGAAACATGCTGGTATTAAAAGCACAAGGCCACAGAATCCAGTATGTGTGTGAGGGTGTCTGTCTGTCCGTCTGTGTTTGATAGGCTGTCGAACACAGACGGAAAGATCCCCCCCTGTCAGTTTATCAATAGCGTAGGTAAGAGAGAGGCTTCGCAGAAGTCTGCACGTTGCTCCTCGCTCTCGTCAGAGGGAAATGCGATTAGCACGTTTGGAGTCAGGGTGTGTTCTATTTCAGGCAGGCTGGACTCCCTGCCGTGTGTCAGGTGAGTAACTAGAGGTGAGACGTTCGCAGGTGTGACCTACATTTGGAGAAAGAAAGGCACTATGCTGTGACAGCCTCCTGGTTTCCAAAGACTTCCTTTCATACGAGCTCGTGTGGGGCTCAGGCCACACACAGACACGCCTCCTTCAGGCTCCAAATGTTTAATATTATTCCCAGCGTGGGCCGACAACCGCTGTTGCCCAAAGTCGCGCACGCTTCTTAGAGCCGCCGCGAAATGGTATTAAGGAAAGGCGACACTACCGCGGGGGAAGACGGCGCCTCTTAGCTACGCGCGCGCGCGCCGCGCACACACACACAGGAGCTGGTAAATAGGTTAGTTAGCGATGGGGGGTCTGTGTGGTGTGCAGGACAGTGAGAGGAGCCTGTGGCAGCTTACTGGAGCCAGGATGAAGTGAGTTTACACAGCATCCGCTGTCGTTTGTGGGAACATCCAGTTAGTTTCCGCTGTGTATATGGACGTTGGGTTTGAGATTTTGTTTGCTAAACTAGACAAGGTGGTTGCCAGAAGATAGGAGAGCAGGGTGCAATGAGATGATGAGCTTTTAGATAAACACTCCCGACTCGGTGTGTGTGCGTAATCCCATTACTAAGTATCGGAATACACCCTTAAGACTCTTATACGATTCTATTTAGATATAGCGTTTTTATATGGCTCTATTTTCTGGTCATTGTAATAAAGGGAATATGTGGGCCATTAACCTCTCTTGTAAAGTAGAGGTCATGAAATCCAGCCAACCTCCCTCCCAGTGGCTTTCAAGTGTGTCGGAGCGGGTCGAGGATAGGAATGGCCCGGTGATAAAGTCAGAGGTGAATCGACTAATAGATAAAGTGTACCTGAGGTACAGGGATGGGTGCGGAGCCCAGAGTTGGTCTAGTCGCAGTGCGCGAGCAGGTTTAGCTCATCCAGACGTCGTCATGGCGTTGATTGGCCCAGGGCTTTTGGGACCCCACTGACAATTGCTTACAGTACAAGTGTTGCTTAGTTGATTTATTTATGGAACATTTAGGAATATCACACTTTGGAGACTATTCGCCTGTGGCCATTTGATCTGAGTGTGTGTGCGTGTGTGTGTGTGCGTGTGTGTCTCAGAGAGAGGAGGATTGTGCTTTTGTGACGGGGTCTGTCTGAGAGGTGTGGGGGGCTGGCGGTGGGAGGGGGGGGCTGGGGGTGAGAGGGGGGGGCTGGGGGTGGGAGGGGGGGCTGGGGGGTGGGAGGGGGGGGGTGAGAGGGGGGTCTGGGGGTGAGAGGGGGGGCGGCTCTAAACATGTCTGCCGCCGCATGAATCATGCATGCGTTTGTACTTTTAATTATTGCAAAGTGCTGTGCTATTCCAAGCAGAGGAGTGGGCTGGATGGCCATGCTCCAACAGTTCCCATGCATTATTTAAGAAGCTGAAGATGACGACTCATTTTCAGCCTCTCTGTCTCACCTTCCCCTCCCTCCGGGGCTCCATACCCACACAGCTGACCCTGCCACGCCTTCTATTCTCACACGCTGTGTGTGTGTGTGTCTGACTGTGTGTGTGTGTGGTGTGTGTGCGTGTGTGTGTGTGTGTGGTCGTGTGGTCCAATCAATATTGCTACTTTTACGATGATACGTTACGAAAGAAAAAAAACAAACTCACCAGGAAACGGTAATTTCTCAAACATGTGAATATGTAGTGTTGTGTTCTCCTTAGCTGCATGAGGTGAAAACAGCACAATGAAATCACAACAAGTTTGCAGTGGGTAGGAGTCAGAGATGAAAAGGTTACCTCTACTGGAAAAAGCAAGACGAGTTATGATGACTAATAACTGTGCTCGGAATTGTGACATTTACGAATGAAATCTAAGTTCTGAGGGGCGTGAAGAAGAAGCTGTAGTTCTTAAACAGAGAAGACGACTGTCCCAAGGCTGTTTCTTCCTCTGGTGTTTCTTCACGGTCTGGACGAGGGGCTTGTGCTGACTGCATAGGTCACAGACGTGTGTTATTGTGCAACAGTCTGGAGTCTCAACATGTACACAAGCAAACAGCTCACAGTAATCCTGTTCAATTCAGACGCATTTTCTATTGGAACAAAAGGATACTTTCACATTTATAGCTTTCACTGTAGCCCCGAAGAATACGTCTGGATGTGAAGTGGTGTTTTTCGTCAATGGCAAGAATAGGAAGCTATGTGCTTGCACACCTCTTTAGTTCTACTGCACGCACACGCTCGCTTCACAGGTTCCATGAGTGCTTTCAGAGAATCTAAGATGGCTCTGAACTCTTCCACCCAGCTCTCTTTCCTCCCCTCTTCCCTCTCTGTCCCTCCCCTCCTCCCCCTATCTGTCTCTTTCCTCCTCTCCTCCCCCTATCTGTCCCTCCCCTCCTCCCCCTATCTGTCCCTCCACACCTCCCCCAATGTTCCCCATCTCCACTCCCCAAATTCCAGCAGAGCGAGTGTGTCATGCTCCAGTCAGGCGTAAACAAGAGAGGCGTCGACACATCTTTTTCCCCTCCCCCGGTTGCATCCCTGTCCTCTGGGGTGGTCAGCAGGGGTGTAACAGCCCGGCGCCACGCCCCCTGCCTCAAACTCATCAACCTGCCAGCGGACACCAGCCCTCACGTGGCAACGGACACCTCGCGGTCGCCATGGGCACGAGTCTCTGGTCGCCGCGGCGCGCCTGGCACAGACACTCCTCTCATCCCCAGTGTCGTCCCGGCCGGCCTGCGCGCGGTGTTGATGTGAAACCCAGCGCCTTTGTTATCTGGTGCCAGGTCTGTTGTCGGGAAGATAAGTGGTGGTAGTCTTAGTGGGGCCCCCTGTGCTGAGGAGGGATGAAAGAGGCCCGCCCTCACTGTCCTGAGGAGGGATGAAAGAGGCCCCGCCCTCACTGTCCTGAGGAGGGATGAAAGAGGCCCCGCCCTCACTGTCCTGAGGAGGGATGAAAGAGGCCCCGCCCTCACTGTCCTGAGGAGGGCTTTCAGAGCTGCTACATCTGCAGGTCTCCAGCCGGACACTTCTCTCTCTCGCTCTCTCTGTCTCTCTCTCTCTCCCTCCCTCTCTCCAGCTCTCTCCCTCCCTCTCTCCAGCTCTCTCTCTCGCTCTCACCATCTCACTCCTCTCGCTCGCTCTCTCTCGCTCTCTCTCGCTCTCTCTCTCTCTCTCTCTCTCTCTGTCCCGTAGCAGAATACACAGAGCCCACTCCTCGGCTAGCTACCCAGCTGCTTAAACGGCTCAGTGTTTAAAATAAATAAATACAATCATAGAAATATTCACTTTCCCCTCAGAAAGACCTCTAACTTCAGCTTCTTGAGTAATATTGTGGTTCAGAGGGTCAAGTTCATACGGTGATATCTTTTATTGGCTGCAGAGTAGAGCTGAACTGTTCAGTCGCTTGTGACCTTCTTCCTCGAGAGTTACTGAAACAAAACATGTTCTGCCTTTAAGCTCCTCAACTCTGAGGTAGCTACTTTATGCTTTTGACTGGCAATATCGGCTGAGTTAACTTTTGAAGGATAGCATTTTCAATAATGTATTCAGTTGATTTCAAGTTTCAGAAACTCTTTCTTTGAGTGTACGTGCTTGTGCGTGTTTAGTTAGAGACGCTGGCCCTAGAGTGGTTTGGCAGAGACGGGAGAAGATGAGGAGAAACTAAATGATTTCTGTTTTACAATACTGCCTGTTTAGTTACCAAGGCAGACGCCTAGGAATTTCAAAACCCCCAACTCGGTCAATTCACAGGTCAGGTACTATAGATGTGGCGTCCCCTGTAGACATGGTGTGTAAGCTAATGAGGCCCTCGGAGAGCCTGGCAACTCCGATAGCTCAGAGCCAATGGAATTAGAATATTTTATATGGATTGGCCTGCTGGTTTCCAGCCAATCATGTTCCAGCAATCCTGTTCCAGCCAATCGCCTCCGTTGATGCGGGCGTTCCTCCTTGGCTCTGTTTGTGAAACCACTGTCAATCAAACTCCAGCTGTGGGAAAGTGTGGCTCATATTTGTTTTGTTATTTATGATGTTACCTATTGCAGCTCTAACTGGATGAAGTTGTTTGTGTGTTCAGCCTCAGGCCATGTGAAGCATTTGTGAGTCGCTCGTTAGGCTTTTGGACCAATCAGATCCGATTAGTCGTAACGCACGTTACTGTCTGACTACATCCATATTTCAACAGAAAATAGAAATCTAAAATTCCTAACCTGGGACGTTATTAAAACAACAACAGACTTCTTACCTTCTTTATTTTAGTTATTCATAATACTTTTAACAATGCCAACACTATCGATTTGCAGTCTGAATCAGGGCTTAAGGATGTACTGTCCCTGTTGTATTACTCTACCTGGTGGTTTCAAAAGGCTTGGGCAGAGTGGACTGCTGAACTGAGCCTGCGTTTTCACGCTCGAACACACACAGACACACGCGCGTGCTTTGTGGTGTTTGTGGCAGTAATTGCGTAGCGTTAGCCGCTGATGAGGGTGAGAGCAGTGCTTGGCCGTGTCGTGACTGGGAGGAAGGATACAGTCAGCCTGCCCTCTTATCAGGGTCAGTGAAGAGAAGAACAGCACACACACACACACACAGCCCCCCCCACACACACACACACACACACACACACACACACACACACGCACCCCCACACACACACACACACACGCCCCCCCCACCCATACACACACACACACACACACACCACTCTCACACACACACACTCACACACACACACACACCCCCACACAGCACCCATACACACACACACACACACACACTCTCACACACACACATACACACACCACCACACAGCACACACCACACACACATACACACTCATACACACCACACAGCCCCCCCCCACACACACACACACACACATACACACAAACACACAAATCCTCTTTTTTTATCATGTAGAAGAAATAGCCCTCACTGACCCATGATGTTTCTTGATTTTCTGGTAGAAAAATGTCATACTTGGAATGAAATGGACAAAACCTCCTTTCACACATGCAATCTGTCAGCATTGTTACCAGACAAACACCATAGTTAAGTAAACAGGGTGGAAAATATTGCGAAAGGAATGTCATTTCTAGTAAAAAGAACTGGACTTGGTCATGAAGTGGTGGTCATGATTCATCATTCATCATCTGTTTCAGAAGGATGGATTTAGTTGTCTTTATATTTCACATTTGTTGCATCAGACGTTGGATTACTCACCGTTCTGCTACCTCCGCGTACGCTTGCAAACGTCTCTTCTCAACACACCTCTCCTCCTCTCCCTTCTTCCCTCTGACTCTCTGATGCAAGCATGCTGGACCTCCTCATCCACAACAGAAAACATGAGAAATAGATATAGAAAAAAAAATAGATTTCACATTGACACCCATGTTGTGATATCTCTCTGGGTTAGCTGCTTCAGGAGCTAGAGTGGATCATGATGAATCTAAAGACGCCTTTTATCGTACTAAGACAAAGCCCTGAGATCCTTTCTAGGTGTAAGATAAATAATGTGATGTGGCCTTAATCATTAACCCCGTGAGGTCTGGGGGTGGGGTATTGATTCTGCGTACGGCCCCTCGGCTGTGCAGTTAGATCACTCTAGTGGACCTTGACGCTTATTTAATGATGCTTAGGTTGGAATATTGCGTCTAATGAGTCCAATGGCTCGTCTGGAAGGGACAGACGGGCTGTGTTTAGGCTGTCAAATACACACACACACTACTACATACACACACTACTACATACACACACTGCTACATACACACACTACTACATACACACACTTCTACATACACACACTACTACGTACACACAGACATTACTGATACACACAATAACATATTCACCCACTACCACAATACTACACGCACACACACACACACACACACACAGACATTACTGATACACACAATAACATACTCACCCACTACCACAATACTACACGCACACACCACACACACACACACACACACCACACACACCCGAGTATACACACTCCCATTCTCCTGGCCTGGACGACCCCCTGTCTGCAGTGTAGAGAGGGAGTGTGTGGAATCAGCCCTGTCTGCAGTCTAGAGAGGGAGTGTGTGGAATCAGCCCTGTCTGCAGTGTAGAGACGGGAGTGTGTGGAATCAGCCCTGTCTGCAGTGTAGAGAGGGAGTGTGTGGAATCAGCCCTGTCTGCAGTGTAGAGAGGGAGTGTGTGGAATCAGCCCTGTCGAAGTTTCACTGCGTCAAGCTCTCCTGCCAGCTCTCCGTGACACTTTTACTGCACTTTCTCAGACGGCAGTCTGGGCTTTCCGTCGCTCCCATTCCTCTCCCTTCCTCTCCCCCTCTCACCATCTGGTGTCAGCCATGTCCGTGCAGCACTTGGCTCGCACCTCAGTGTCGACAGCCTCTTTCTCCCTCTCTCTGCGTCTCTCTCTCCATCTCCCCGTCTCTCTCTCCATCTCTCTCTCTCCATCTCCCCCTTTCTGCGTCTCTCTCCATCTCTTTCTCCGTCTCAGTCGGTCTCTCTCCGTCTCTCTCTATCTCTCTTTCTTTCTGTCTCTCACCATCTCTCTCCCTCTCTCTCTCTCTCTTCCTCTCTCCCTCCTTCTCTCGGTCTGTGCTCTCTGATTATGGCCAAAGGGCCACAGAGTGCGATGCAATCAGCATCTCCCACTCTCAAAACAATTTCAAGCTAGACTCCGGTGCTGTAGCGGCAGAAGGGTGGCCAGTCCATTACTGGGGAACCTTTTGACTGGAGCGTGATGAGAAACCCCCCCCCTCCCCCCCCGTGAGAACAGAACCGGTGAGCAGATCCAGTTGGCCCTGATTTATGGTGCACATCTGGGGCTCCTTTCAATTGTTTCCAATTAGACGTTTGAGCTCTCTCAAACACACTCACACACTCCCTGTTCCCTTCTATCCATCTCTGCCATATCCAGCATCTCCCCACCTAGCAATTAAGCCTCGACAGGCTCCCTCTGTGTGGCTCTCCTCCTCCTCCTTCTGATGAAAACGTGGACCACTGCACTGACACACACACACACACGCCACATACACACTCACACGCCACATACACACTCACACACCACATACACACTCACACACCACATACACACTCACACGCCACATACACACTCACACGCCACATACACACTCACACGCCACATACACACTCACACACCACATACACACTCACACACCACATACACACTCACACCACACACATCACACACTCACAACACACTCACACACACACACACTCACACCACACACACACTCACAAACCACACTCACACGCCACACACACAAAATAGAAAATGGACCACCTCATTGAAGTGGACATTTGCTGTCATCCTGGCATTTGGGTAGAACAGCATTAGGCAAGTCAATTGCTAGGTGTTAGATGTCTGTTCAGCAGACTTGATGCTAATGACCGCTTGTCCTGCATTGCCCTGAATGGTCAAAGCACAGATCTCTGTCCTCTGGCTGTCTGGTAGAGTTGAATCATGATGTAGACGTGGCGTAGACGTGGGGCAGACGTGGGCACATTTATAGACACTGGATTCCATCTTCTCTCTAGTTATATATTAGTGTTTGCCACATAATGGGATCCTGTTTGTGGTGGTAGGCAGGGGCGGAGCGGGACGTTGGGTCCTAGTGTGGGTTAGATGTGAGTGTAGATAGGGACTTCAGTAAGTAATGCCAGCATGCATGCATTTCTTTATTTATTTGCCATGTTAAACAGTAAAAAAAAATAAAAAAAAACATACATTTTTGATGGGCTCCACAAATAAATCAATGTATGGGAAACATGATATGACACATTTCACCCACTCTGTATAGTGTATTTCACCATACCGTGCTATTCATGTTTTTTTTTACTAATTGTTTTATTTTCTGCTTTAGTATTTGATCGAAAAATACTAAATCCCGTCTTCACGTTCCAGATCACTTCAAGCGCAAAGCTCGCCGGCGTCCATCTTGGGGGCGGGGCATCATCCGCAAGAAGAAGATTTACAAAAAGGGAATGGATGAAGAAGGAGGAGGAGGAGGAGGAAGGAGGTGAGCCCGAGCCGGCCGGGCCCAGCGACTCGTGCCTGACCCAGGACGAGGACTCCTCCTGCGACACCACAGGGCCCCAGGCCAACGGCCACCACGACCCCTCGCACGACCCCTCGCACCCCCTGGGCCCCTCCACGGAGGAGGAGAGCTCCAGCGAGCCGCCCGTGCACGCCTCCCCTGCCTCTGCCCCTGGCCCCAAACCCCCCGCAGCCCTCCAGCCCAAAGAGGAAGAGGCCCAGCCCAAGGACGGAGACCACCAGCCAGACTCCAGAGGAGACCGTCACCCCATGGACGAGAGCAGCACCAGAGTCACGCCCAACAGCCCCCGGCTGAAGACAGACTCCAGTCAGCTCCTGGTCGTGGGGGCCCAGCCCAAGGCGGAGCCGTCTCCAGCCCCTCAGATGGAATGCGTCAACGGGGACGAGTCTATGGACAGCCTGGACTCCCAGGGCAGGGGGGCGGGGCCAGACAGGGCACAGGAGGCGGAGCTTGGAGAGGTAGCAGCTGAGAGCGGGAGGACTGGAGCAGAAGTGGAGGAGGAGGATCACACTGGAGAAGGTACCAGACCCCCCACACCTCCACCCAGCCCAGACCCCCACACCTCCACCCAGCTCAGACCCCCACACCTCCACCTAGCCCAGACCCCCCACACCTCCACCCAGCTCAGACCCCCACACCTCCACCCAGCCCAGACCCCCACACCTCCACCCAGCTCAGACCCCCACACCTCCACCTAGCCCAGACCCCCACACCTCCACCCAGCTCAGACCCCCACACCTCCACCCAGCCCAGACCCCCACACCTCCACCCAGCTCAGACCCCCACACCTCCACCCAGCTCAGACCCCCACACCTCCACCCAGCTCAGACCCCCACACCTCCACCCAGCTCAGACCCCCACACCTCCACCCAGCCCAGACCCCCCACACCTCCACCCAGCTCAGACCCCCACACCTCCACCCAGCTCAGACCCCCCACCTCCACCCAGCCCAGACCCCCCACCTCCACTAGCTCAGACCCCCACACCTCCACCCAGCTCAGACCCCCACACCTCCACCCAGCTCGACCCCCACACCTCCACCCAGCTCAGACCCCCACACCTCCACCCAGCCCAGACCCCCAAACCTCCACCCAGCTCAGACCCCCACACCTCCACCCAGCTCAGACCCCCCACCTCCACCCAGCTCAGATCCCCACACCTCCACCCAGCTCAGACCCCCACACCTCCACCCAGCTCAGACCACTCACCTCCATCAGTTGCGTGATGCATAGATACGGGCCACAAACCTGTCAGAGAGTCTAAACTAAATACGAAGTCGGCCAGTCTTAACCAAGACCAGGATGAGCCACCGTCTGTGGCTTGTAAAATAAGACCTTGTTAAACAAGAGCCACTATCCACACACACACACACAAACACCCACTCTCACACACACACACACACCCTCAATTCTTAGAGGCTGTTTGACAACTGCATGTTCGTAAGTGATCCAGCTTTGTCAGAACATCACTATTTTACTCAGAATGTCATCTTGGTAATGTAAATCCATACCCACGCTCATTGTAGTGTAATGACTAATGGCGTTGAAATTCACAATTAGTCTCTAATTGGCTCCCCTCATCTTTAGTCACTCCTCTGATATGCCAGCACAGGTGCGGTGTGACAACAATATTAGTTTCAATTAACCTGGAAGACAGATGAGGCTTCCGTGAGTGCCTCTTCTGTTGTCCCCAGCACACAGTGTGGCCCACACCTGCTCTCTCTTCCTCTTACAGGCGGGAGATAAGAGCAGGAAGAGCAGAAAGAGCCAATCAGAGAAGAGCAAGGGCTTGACTGACGGGACAGAGGAGTTGGCCCCTCCTCCTCCTCCCTTAGTGGTCGACCACCAGCGATTAGAGGTAAGGCCTGAAGCGTGAGTGTGTGTGTGTGTGTTTGGTGCAGAGTTTTGCACACGGTTATGTTTTGTGTCTTGTTTTTATTTCCGTAATTTCCAAACACAGTTGTAATCTGAGAGAAACAGAGTGCACAATGCTCCTCTCCTACAGCCTAGACCCGCTCTCTTTGAAAAGCAGCAGTTCATGTTATCTACAATGAGCCAGTTTAGGTAGTGGCCCGTCTTGTCACTTCCTGCAGGCATTAGAACTGGCAATGTCCCCTCCCTAATCCCAGTCACACACGACGCACTCATCCTTAGTCATCCTGCTGTACAGTACAGGCTCGCCCGCCCGCCTGCTCTAATCCATCCCTTTCTCCTCAAGCCCACAGCTCTCTGGGCCTGGAGCAGCACTGACGGAGAGTTAACCCCTTCTGGGTCTCGGGTGAGGGGGAAACCCACCACCGTTTTAATGGGCCCTAGTCAGTGCTGTGAGCCATCTGATGAGGGAGGGGGAGAAGGGGAGGGGGGGAGGGAGAAGGGAGGGGGGGAACTGCCCTGAGACTCCCCCAGCTCTGTTGCCCTTTCCTAGAAGCGCTGGTGTCATTTTACCCTTCTCAGATACTTCTGATTCTCCAGACTGATATCTCTCTCGTCCCCCCCAGCCTCCAACCCACCCTTCTTTGCATCTCTGCGATCTGTCCGCTATATCTGAGGGCCAATTTAAACCGTCAGCGTGCTAGCGTCTCTCAGTCAACAGGTGTTGTTCTGTCGGGCCTCTTAAAGGATGCAGGTCCATGACTGAAACATGAGCCTCTCTCCACGCTCCGTGCTCCAGCACGCTCCCCTCCCGCAGAGTGACAGGCCGGGCATAAAGGATCCCAGGCACTTTGCACCGTCACGCCGTCACGCCGGGGCGTCCACCTAATATCCCGGCTGTAAATTGGTACCTCGGCCTGGGCGGAGCTCTCTCTCCGCTCCCCCGCCCGCGGCTCCCTGGGCTACCCCGCCCCTCGCCTCACCCGCGACGGCCCCGCTCGGTTGAAGGCGCTGCCGCGGCGCCGTCGTCTAATTGGTGTAGAAGACTCGCTCCTCTGACGCTGTCTCCGTGACGCCTGTCACTCCGTTATCTCCTCGTCGCTGTCCCGGCTGCTGAGGGGGGAGTGGCAGGGGGAGGCTGAGACTGAGGGGGGAGTGGCAGGGGGAGGCTGAGCTGAGGGGGGAGTGGCAGGGGGAGGCTGAGCTGAGGGGGGAGTGTGCAGGGGGAGGCTGAGGGGGGAGTGGCAGGGGGAGGCTGAGAGGTTGAGGGGGGAGTGGCAGGGGGAGGCTGAGGGGGGAGTGGCAGGGGGAGGCTGAGGGGGGAGTGGCAGGGGAGGCTGAGGGGGGAGTGGCAGGGGGAGGCTGAGGGGGGAGTGGCAGGGGGAGGCTGAGGGGGGAGTGGCAGGGGGAGGCTGAGGGGGGAGTGGCAGGGGGAGGCTGAGGGGGGAGTGGCAGGGGGAGGCGTGTCTGGTCTGACTGACAGGCCTGGTCTTCGCTCACGCCTCCACGCCGCTCTTCTGATCTGACCCTCCTCAGAGCCTTCTCTCGGCTGGCCGCCCCTGTGAAGCGCTAACGCACGCAGCGCTAACGCACGCGGCGCTAATCTGAAGGCTTATTTGTTAGCAGGGGAAAAAGAGGGAGATATCTTTAAAAAACAGATTGTGAAAAGAGGGGACTGTGAATAATTGCTTTTTCATCCCTGGCTTACGGAACAAATTGAATTTCCGGTGAGCGGGGTGAGTCGCTGTTTAGGCAGATATCAGCTGGCTAGTTTGGGGCTGGCACCCTGCCTCACGCACATGAGGAGAGCAGTGAGAGCCCGTCTGCTTTCATTCATATTCATTGATTGTAGAAGTCTCATTACTTCTGACATTTAACTCAATGGCAAGGCTCAGGAATCCTTTTGGAATTAAATATTGTTAGAATATAGGCAGTTATTTTCCAGACCTCACACTGAGGTCGTGGGCCTGCGATTCCAAACACCAGTGTTTCCTTCCACTTCCTGTCTGGAGAAACCACACCAGTGTTTCCTCCCACTTCCTGTCTGGAGAAACCACACCAGTGTTTCCTTCCACTTCCTGTCTGGAGAAACCACTGGCCAGGTGCCCCGACTCTCACCTCCTGCAGGTGAGTGAGTGTTGAACTGGGATTGTGGAGATCCGGGATTGTGGAGATCCGGGCTGGACGCTGTGAAACTGCCGGTGAACAGAGAGAACTCAAGCAGCTGTGTGCTCCTCCCTGTGTGGTGAACAGAGAGAACTCAAGCAGCTGTGTGCTCCTCCCTGTGTGGTGAACAGAGAGAACTCAAGCAGCTGTGTGCTCCTCCCTGTGTGGTGAACAGAGAGAACTCAAGCAGCTGTGTGCTCCTCCCTGTGTGGTGAACAGAGAGAACTCAAGCAGCTGTGTGCTCCTCCCTGTGTGGTGAACAGAGAGAACTCAAGCAGCTGTGTGCTCCTCCCTGTGTTCTATCCTGCTCGTACGTCGTCTACCAACAATATGCCTCATCACATGTTCACAGATGGCCTCAGACCGATGCCTATTCCCATGATTTCCCGTCCACCTCACCAGAACACGCATGTTGCCAGCTGGTCTGCAATTTTCTCTCGATTTGTTTTACGTATCTGCAAATGCCAAGTGTGTTTCTGGGCCCTGTCACGGTGAAGAGGGCTCCCCTTGATGCTGGCTATTACAGCGTGTCAAGATTTCCCATCTACAAGCCACCCGTCCACAGAAATAGCCCTATTTTCAGTGTGTCACCCACTCCCACCCCCCCTCCCCCACCCTCCTCCCCCACCCTCTCCCCCACCCCCTCTCCTCCCCCACCACAATCTCTCCTCCCCTTGCTCTAATGACAGCAGTCCTGCAAGGTGGCCGTTCCACTCAGTCTGACGGGGCCACAGAACTGCTTAATGGCTGGGCTGGGGCCAACGTTTGATTGTCAATAAAACGAAATAACTTTTGGAGTGCTCCTTTCATTTTTATTCATTCCTCCCGCTGATGCCCTTGACAGTGCGGCCATTTGCATGTGATTACAGAGCGGGCTTTGCTTTCTTCCGTCTGAAAGACCTCCATCCACATTCTCAACAGCACTGTCAGCAGATCTCACACACACACACACACACACACACACACACACACACACACACACCACACACACACACACCACACTCACACTCACACTCACACACACGCCCGAGCAAGCAAGCAGTCGCTCCTCATTTCCAGTCTGCTTCTTGAGTGACTTGCACGCACGCACACTCACAAGTTCCCCCAACCCTCCTTCTTTCACTTCACCACAAACACATTTATGTCTGAAAACGTCTTTTTTTTGAGTGGCATAATGTGTTAATTTGTGTCTCCTCCTGTCAGGTGAGTGCCACGTCCCAACGGCCTGCCTTTGGCAGAAAGACTGTTGCGTTTACCTTTTGACAAAGGAGAGGAGATGAGAGTAAAAAGCAGTTGAATAGATTGGAGTCTGATGTGTTCCCAGATAGCAGACATCAGAGGTGCTAAGCCGTCCGACTACAAAGAGGCTAATTGCTGACCTCAGCCACTCTGAAGCCTCTCCCAGTGTCATGGAGAACTGAGACCCAGACCTGTGTGATCTGAGACCCTATTGGCTGAACTGAGACCCAGTCCTGTGTGATCTGGCTCCCTCTTCGCTGAACTGAGACCCAGACCTGTGTGATCTGAGACCCTATTGGCTGAACTGAGACCCAGACCTGTGTGATCTGAGACCCTATTGGCTGAACTGAGACCCAGTCCTGTGTGATCTGAGACCCTATTGGCTGAACTGAGACCCAGACCTGTGTGATCTGAGACCCTATTGGCTGAACTGAGACCCAGACCTGTGTGATCTGAGACCCTATTGGCTGAACTGAGACCCAGACCTGTGTGATCTGAGACCCTATTGGCTGGCAGCGACGCACGGCAGCGTTGCACTTCACTGCTGAGGACTCCATCAGCCTACTGGAGTGAACTGGAGTCAAACGGTAGATCTGACCCCGACCAGAGAGAGCGAGGTGTTCCTTCTCAAGGGGCTGACCCGTCTAGTATCTTCCTCACATATCTCCTCGGGGACCAGCTTTGCTCTAAATCCCCCCCCCTCCCCTCCCACTGTCACATTTTTAAACATGTGAGTGAGTGTGCAAAGTGTGCACACAGGTGTCCCTGCCCTGTACTTTTTTTCTATTCCTGAAGTGTGATTCAGTTTTTTCTTGTTTTTTTGGTGTCTTTCTGATCACTAAACGTTTTGGAAATGTGTTGCATTTTCTTTATCTCCAAAAGTGTATTGAATGCCCACTCTTTAATGGGATGTATATAGAAAGTGGTGTGTGATTTCTGTACAGTACATACAGCGTTTCTTTCATTCTAAAAGTTTAGTTCTGACTGTGCCTGTGGAGTCCAATGGTCTCGTCTGCACTTCCTTTTTTGATTGCAGAAAATGCCATTGTAACAGAAGCAATCATTCCAATGTTATGACGTAACCAGCGACCTCTAACATCCTGTTGCTGTAGGAGGCTTGAATGCTCTTCTATAGGAGCCATGCTAGAAAACATACTTTATAGTCATCATGCAGTATAGTGCCTGCAACACAAATCAACAATGAGCACTATTAATTGAACAACAATGGTATTCTGGAGAGGGTTTCCACCTTCTCATCACACTTGACACTAACTAGACCATTTGTCTAGCAGAGGACACACTGTGTCTTTAAATTCTTCCCTAAAAATTCCCTTGGGATCTAAAGCATGTCCAGAGAAACATGTCTGAGAATAGCCTGTCTCACACTGGCCTGTAATTCAGCTATGCATTGCCCTAAGGGGACTCCCCCCATCACGAGGTGAGCTCCCCCTCCAGACGACTGCTACGTCTCTAACATCTGTTCATCATTTGCTAATTACAGCAGACGTGTCCCTGTACTGTGCGTTGATGAAGTGAGGGTTCAGCTCCATGGCATGTCTCGGGGTCGTCCATCATGACAGGAATGTTGGAGGCCTCCAGGCTGGGTGTTCACTAGGGGTGGGAGTCTTTTGGTACCTCACGATTCAAATTGAATTGATTCTTGGGGTCTTGATTCAATTAAAAATCTATTCATGATTTTTCAAAAAAAAAGATTTTTGAAATTTGTGAAGACTGAATCGCGATTCGAATGTGAATCGATTCTTTAGTCTCCTGGGACTGCAGTTCCTTCCTAAGCCTCTGCATCATTTCATTCCCTGCTCAACGTTTGTCATGACAGAAACCTTGGGGGGGGTCTGCCTTCCTTATGATGCTTTATCTCTCCGGCGTTACGCAACTGGACGCGTCCCCTCGCTAATCTGTGTGACCTGGCGCCCGCATACGCGTCCCGCATCCTCTCAACACATCTGGCGACGGCGGGAGATTGGAACCTGTGTTGCTCGAGTTGTAAATCACCCGCTCTCCGTGACCAACTAGCTGCATTTGTCTCCCTGCTGCAAACCCTCCCGCAAAGCACAAAGCATTTATAATTCATCCTTTTTGTAGCGTTGGCGAGAGAGATTTAAAATTAAACGTGAAGTATTGCTCTCTTTTTCAGGATGCTTGTGTAAAGAATAAGATCATCAAATAAGTGAATCCCTAGCGATGGAGAATGTGGAACATCCTATCCTTCTCTCTGTGTCTGGATGGTGTTTCTGCTCAGGCTTGGCTTGGATCTCTCCCACACATAGAGAGAGACCTACAGCTCCCTACCCCACCCAGCTACAGACCTACAGCTCCCTACCCCACCCAGCTACAGACCTACAGCTCCCTACCCCACCCAGCTACAGACCCACAGCTCCCTACCCCACCCAGCTACAGACCTACAGCTCCCTACCTACCCCACCCAGCTACAGACCTACAGCTCCCTACCCCACCCAGCTACAGACCTACAGCTCCCTACCCCACCCAGCTACAGACCTACAGCTCCCTACCTACCCCACCCAGCTACAGACCTACAGCTCCCTACCTACCCCACCCAGCTACAGACCTACAGCTCCCTACCCCACCCAGCTACAGACCTACAGCTCCCTACCCCACCCAGCTACAGACCTACAGCTCCCTACCCCACCCAGCTACAGACCTACAGCTCCCTAACCCACCCAGCTACAGACCTACAGCTCCCTACCTACCCCACCCAGCTACAGACCTACAGCTCCCTACCTACCCCACCCAGCTACAGACCTACAGCTCCCTACCTACCCCACCCAGCTACAGACCTACAGCTCCCTACCTACCCCACCCAGCTACAGACCTACAGCTCCCTACCTACCCCACCCAGCTACAGACCTACAGCTCCCTACCCCACCCAGCTACAGACCTACAGCTCCCTACCCCACCCAGCTACAGACCTACAGCTCCCTACCCCACCCAGCTACAGACCTACAGCTCCCTACCTACCCCACCCAGCTACAGACCTACAGCTCCCTACCCCACCCAGCTACAGACCTACAGCTCCCTACCCCACCCAGCTACAGACCTACAGCTCCCTACCCCACCCAGCTACAGACCTACAGCTCCCTACCTACCCCACCCAGCTACAGACCTACAGCTCCCTACCTACCCCAACCAGCCACAGACTTTCATCCAAGTACACTTCAACTTCCATCCACATTCTCCTTTCATCCCTCTCTAAATCTTTAATCACATCCGAAATGTAGACTTGGGCCAGGATTTGATTTTAATGATTTTTTTTAACTAGTAATTGAAGTATTACAGCCTGGATAATGTTCTCAGGAGTTGGCCGTGCAGAAAAGCATGACAACCTTTTGAAACTGAACTCCATAACGATGCTGTTTCTGCTCCTGATGAGCGTCGTCAGCATGTGTTCATATCATCACATGACCCTCGTGGTGTTCATCATCACACTTGGCACGGCTCGACAGGGCTGGATGACACCTTCATGCCTGTGTAGGGTTTCATCCCTCAAAGCCTCTTTCCCAGTAAAGGATCGACGCTGCCGCGATACAGCATCAAGTATCAACGCTAACATTTATACACCCTCCAGCTGGACACACAGCGTTTACGCTGATGTGGCTGTTAACATCATTTTAACTCATCAGAGCTGAAGTTCAAAGGCTTAGCGCCAGCCGCTCGGGCTATTTCAGTCCCCCCCCCGTGATGAGCTTGTGCTGGGTGTCCGTTTCAGGCTGCCTGGAGGAGCAGGGAAGGGCCAGGATTTAGACATCGGTCGTGACTCTCTGGACTGGGTTCAGATTCTCACCATTAACGGGACGACCTGTCAAGAGATCTTGTTAGCTTTCTGGCTGAAGCGTGTGGAGAATGTGCTCATGTTAATGGCGTGTGTGTGTATGTGTGTGTGTGTGTGTGTGTGTGTGTGTTTTGCACGCTACGGGAGTCATCTGCCTCATAGGTCAGAGGTTAGATGTCATAGCTGTGACACCTCATTCCCGCCCCAGCCTCGCTCCTCTATCAGGCCCCCAGCCTCACTCCTCTATCAGGCTCCAGCCTCACTCCTCTATCAGGCCCCAGCCTCACTCCTCTATCAGGCCCCAGTCTCGCTCCTCCACCCGGCCCCAGCCTCACTCCTCTATCAGGCTCCAGCCTCACTCCTCTATCAGGCTCCAGCCTCACTCCTCTATCAGGCCCCAGCCTCACTCCTCTATCAGGCCCCAGCCTCACTCCTCTATCAGGCCCCAGCCTCACTCCTCTATCAGGCCCCAGCCTCACTCCTCTATCAGGCCCCAGCCTCACTCCTCTATCAGGCCCCAGCCTCACTCCTCTATCAGGCCCCAGCCTCACTCCTCTATCAGGCCCCAGCCTCACTCCTCTATCAGGCCCCAGCCTCACTCCTCTATCAGGCCCCAGCCTCACTCCTCTATCAGGCCCCAGCCTCACTCCTCTATCAGGCCCCAGCCTCACTCCTCTATCAGGCCCCAGCCTCACTCCTCTATCAGGCCCCAGCCTCACTCCTCTATCAGGCCCCAGCCTCACTCCTCTATCAGGCCCCAGTCTCGCTCCTCCACCCGGCCCCAGCCTCACTCCTCTATCAGGCTCCAGCCTCGCTCCTCCACCCGGCCCCAGCCTCACTCCACAGTGCAGGACGGGGATAGAGATGTGAGCCGGGACAGGGGAGGGGAGGGAGGGGGTAAGGGGAGGTGTTGGAGGGAGGGAGGGGGTAAGGGGAGGTGTTGGAGGGAGGGAGGGGGTAAGGAGAGGTGTTGGAGGGAGGGAGGGGGTAAGGGGAGGTGTTGGAGGGAGGGAGGGGGTAAGGGGAGGTGTTGGAGGGAGGCTGGGGGGTTAAATGGTCCGTGTCACTAGCACCCTTTAACAGGAGGGATTACGGCCCTTTTGTGTGCCATGAGCTCACTCACTCAATAGCTCCACTAACTCATTCCCATCAGCTCACACACACACACACACACACACTCCACTTTCCCCACTGTCACAAT